>VZRZ01004936.1:1344866-1376595 GCA_013398175.1 Climacteris rufus | reverse complement strand
GCCCCGTCCGGGGCCGCGCTGAGGCGGGGACGGCGCAGGCGGTCTTGAAGCCCCAAACGGCGCCGAGTAACGGCCCCGGGGAGCGATGGTCATGCGGGGCCCGGGGAGAGGCAAAGGGAATGACGGGCCGAGCCGCGCGGGGGCTGCTGGGATGGAGGGAGACATGGCGGCCTGGCCTCCGGGGCGGGGGGTCCGTGTCTGAGGGGCTGCCTCAGTGGGTAAGGGCTCAGCCGTGCAGTGGGCTCTGCCCCCCTGATTATGGCCAGGAATGAACAATAAAATGTGATTTGAATACGCACGTTGGGTCCGGTGTGCTGGTCTGGGCACCACAGTATAAGAAAGATCTAAAGCTGGTAGCATCCAAAGGAGGCCACGAGGACGGTGGAGGCCCTGAGGGGAAGCCGTACGAGGAGCGGCTGAGGGCACTTGGTCTGGTCAGGCCAGAGAAGAGGAGACTGAGGGGAGACCCCATCATGGTGTGCAGCTTCCTTGAGGGGCAGACACTGATCTCTGGTGACCAGGGCAGGACCAGGGGAATGGCCTGAGGCTGAATCGGGGAAGGTTGAGGTTGGATATCAGGAAAAGGTTTTTCACCTGGGGACTCCCCAGGGCGGTGGTCAGAGCACCAGCCTGCTAGAGCTCAGGGAGCTTTTGGGATGCGATGCTCTCAGGCAGATGGTGGGAGTCTTGGGGCTGTCCTGTGCAGGGCCAGGAGTTGGGCTGTCACAATCCCTTGTGGGTCCCTTCCAAAGCGGGATATTCTGTGATGCTGTGGATTGTGGCTCTGCATAAGGAGTGGTCCTGCTGTGGTGGTTCTGCTGAAAACCTGACCACCTCCCATGGGGTCTGACACCAGACAAGCTAAGCTGAATGGATGATTCCTTTGCCTCACCCTGTTTCTTTGTTCAACACACAAGCAGTCCACGTAACATCTATTATTTTAAAATTATAGAATAATTAATGTTGGAAAAGACCCCACCGAGTGCAGCCTTTAGCTACATTTAAACTCTCACGGACACTTCAACAGGACATTGCTCATAAAATTCTCCGTAGAACCTGGTGGTGAATAGAGAGCTCCTGTATGATGGAACATTTACAACTGAAAGTACATTGACACAAAACTTGCTTGTTCAGCCTTACGTTAGACCTGTACAAACATTAACATCTTTTCCTACTAACTAAAAAGAATCAGAGAAGGAAAAATCCCCAACTCTTACATCTTTACACTTAAAAATCACAATGTATTACCATGGCTGTGATTTCTCTGAATATGTGTGTGATGCTCTCCTTACATGAGTCATGTGAAATTCTGCACCTACTGCACTCATTAGACAGGCAGTCACATGCTCGACCTGCTTGGGGATGGCAGAGGGTCTAAGAAGGACTGAAGGAGGAAAAATTCAAAGATGAGGAGCAGAGGAGCAATGACAAGATTTTTGTAAGGATAAAACCCCACCCAGTAGAGATTAAATCTTACAGACTCTCTATGTAGAAATTTAGATGCAATGGATCACTGATGACTTGTTCATGTTAGAAATACTTTTTTAAAAGCTAACAACCATGTAAATGGTTCAACTCAACCTTTCAACAGTCTGCCAGGAGATATGATGCCCAGCTCTGAAAGTTAGCTGAAGTTTTGTGGTTTTTTTTGTTTTTTTTTTGCATTTATTGCTTGTCATAATTATTCTCTATTTAATCAAATAGGTTGCTGTCACTCACACAGATTATCTCTGGGCAGACAGAATATGGTGTCTAATTTAGCTCTGTCTTCCAGTGATGATTTCACTGCTCTCCCCAAGATAAAAGCTGCTGTACTGTGTAATCTTCCCTAATGCTTAGCTTAAATTTTCCTTGTTACTGCTTGAATTTAACATTTTTTATTTTGACTTGACTAGTGGATGTTCTAATGCTTGTCTATTTAATGAGAGCATGTACATATCTCCAGAGCGCACACTCTAGTTTTTCTGCTGATTAAGTCTTAACCTTTCTTCTTGCTTTTCAAATTACTTATTGTTTTTCATATTTTACTTTGATTTTTACTTTGAACTGTCTTCAGACTCAATGTCCATACCTTCTGCAATGTGTTCACAAATTAAGTAACTAGTTCTTAAGTAGACTTGGTGTAAACTAGATCATTTTCAATGTGTCTTTATTTTAAATATAGTGACACTATAAAAATACATTTCAGTATTTCCATTAAAGTATTTTACTATGAAAGGCAAAATGTTATTTAATTAAAATATTAGACTTCACATATATAATCAAAGGTTTAGGGTAGGAAGGGGTCTGAAAGATCATCTAGTTCCAATCGTGATGTGTGCAGTGGCTGTTAGAATTCAACAAAACTCCTCACCTCTCCACCTCCCTTAATTCTTTAATATTTTCCAATAATCTCAACTCATCTGTTCCAAGTCCTGGGTTTGGTCCTGTGGATAGGATAGAAGCTCAGTGCTTCTGTTTTTTACTCAGATCTACAGTTTGGTGTTTGCAGGCTGATCTGCTGACTGGATTTGTGGCACTCTGATTTGAAATACCTCTTTTCATCATCAAAATAATAAAAAGACAAAAAAACCGACTTTGACTTTTATTCACTAATTGATTTACTCAAATGCCTTCTTAAATATTGGTAGGGAATATAAGAAAAAGGTCCCTTCCCATCTTGTCCTCCTTAGGAAGGCTGAAGGACAGAAAATGCACTCCTTGGTCATATCAGAGTCCTTAATCCTTGCTCACTGATACGAGTTTAGCTGATACTTTTTTTCTAGGAGTTGTATCTTAGGTGTTCCAGCTGTTCATGGATCTTCACCAGGAACTGTCAGCTTTGATTCTGTATATTGAAGGAGCTAAGAATTTAAGATACAGCCATCAGGGCCAACCTTTCATAGCAGCAGCAACCATCAGAGCCTTCCCAACATCCTGGGCTGTGAAAGACCCTTCCTATAGACAGTGGGTAGCGTGACAGGGACTACTCAGTGTTTTCCTCACCTTGTGACATTTCCCTTAAGGGTTGGTCAGGGACTACAGGTAAGAGTTAATGAAACATTCTTTTTAGAAGATGATAATCCAATTAAATATCAAAGTCTCTTAATGGAATTCTTTATACACCTATTTTGGGCTTCAGGTTCATCTTGACAAGATTCATAGAGATTTTAACCTTTCAAATTTTTGTCCTCTGTTTTTTCTTGTGCATCACTTTACATGGGAGCCTCTCCTGGCTGCTCCTTCTCCCCTACATTATGGTTTTCTGCCTGCCATACAGCTGATATTTAGCGCTCCATATTTCCATTTAAGGCTGGTAGTCACAATGAATATCTTATTTTTGACACTGTGATACTGAGACAAAGGGACTGTGCATTCATATCAGATATAAAGGAGTTTCAATTAGACTAAACAGTTCTGACTGAAATCCTGTGAGTTTAAAGTTGTAGCCAAAAGTTTCAGAGGGCAGAAGACTATTACACTTGTTTAAAGATGGTCAGATGCTCTTTTCTTGTTGGTTTACATTGTATTCTCAAAAAGGACCTTTAAATAATCTCACTGAAATGGTGATGTTATAATAAGCAGGTCGGCACTTGAAAGAAGCAGTTACAATTGATAGAGATACAAAGACGTTACTTTATGAAAAGTAAAAGCTGAAGGTTGAATATAACCAAAGTATCACAGTTTTATTAGATTGTCCTTGACTAAAGTAATACACAGAAATGACAGCTATCCAAACCAGAGTGTAAAGCATTGGGTATTGCCAGAACTCATGAAGAAAATCTGAACTAAACCAGGGATGATTTGAAGTGTTGCTATGTGTGGAAAGAAATCAGATTATGCTATGCCTGTTCGTTCAGTTCTTTGAATAGTTAATGTGAACTTTATCTAGGACTGCTAATAAAATACTCCATGAGGTTGTGTTCACATGGTAAGGCAAGAAAAGTATAACAGCTTCAAAAAGACAAACCCAAATATTGCAAAATGATTAAAACCAAAAAGCCGTACTTATGAGTATTAGACTGGTGGGTAATCTATAATCTTGTAAAAATATATCAGTGAGAAGAGCCAACTAATCTATTGATTTTCTATCTTAATTACTTAAGCTGACCTTTGATGAAACTTGACTGTTTCTCTGTTTCCTTTATAAGCCATTAGTTCACCTCTGCTTCCAAGTATGTAGTTTCCTGTATAGTAACCGGGGAATGGGTAGCCATCCAAGGTTCATTTTTGCCACAGATTCTACTTCAGTGTAGATATATGTTTCCACTAGTGGTTTTTAGTTTCTGCAGTATACTGTGTCTTCCTGACCTGAATATGGAAGGAAGGCTGAGGGATTTAAGACTACTTTGTGCCTGCAGTACAGAAGCTTCCCAGTTTCACAGAGAAGAGTAAGAAGTAAATACTGGAATCTGAACTTCAGGAGGCTATTAAAATTTGTAACTGACACAGATACAATTTTCTAAAAATTTGTGTTTTTAAAATACTACCCACTAAACTATCAAGCTCTAGCTCAGTTTGGTCATTCAAAAAACAACACTGTTGTTCAACATACCTGTGAAATAATTGTCTTGGTGGCTAATCTCTTTCTTATTTGCTCTATGTTATGTTATTTGTTGAAATAATGGGTCTCATTTAAAATTAATAGTATTTTCTGCATTCTTCCAGAATAATGTCTATATCCTGTTGTTAGTCCACAACTCTGAGCAATAGATTTCCTTTTTTCTTTCTGCATATCCATGAATTTGAAAACATACCATGTAGCCTTTTGCTGCTTAATTATTCAGTTTCACCTCCCACTCATGAGTTTCCATTCACTTCTCTCGTCAACCCACAAATGCATTTATCAGTATATTAAGCCTTCATGTTATCTCCTCTGCAGAAGCTTATTGGTATTGTAAACAGTCTGTTTTAATAGACAACACTCATGTTCATTCAGTTGGTTGCACTAATTTTTTTTTTAAATCACTAACCAAATAACATGAAAGTGAAAAGATTCCCTGAATTATGTATGTCTTGAAAATGAATGAGTTTAAACAGAAAAAAACCACAGAAAACTTGGAATACAACTGGTTAGAATGCAACATGAGAAATATTCTGTTCCTTCCATGTGATCAGACACATCTGTAACCACACACATGCAGGTGCTCTGTGTGCAGTGTAGGGGTCACACAGCAGCCCTCAGTTCAGTTCAGGGAGTTTTAGTATGAACGCAGAACATTTGAATAAGACCTTATGTCTCTGAAAACTATAAACAATGTTCTATGACCATAATGACTATTGGCATTGATGTTGCAATTAGAAAAGGAAAGACTGGTGCATTAGGAGTTAACCAGGGACATCTCTGGTTCATAGAATCAAGAATTGTATCTAAAAGTTACTGGCATCAAAATGGCCATGATTCACTTGTCTGTCTTGAGAGGGAGGCAAGTTCAGCCCTACATTTCAGTGCCTGTAAGCAGAACCTTAGGTAGCAATGCAGATGGAGATGCTGCACTGTGGGCACCTACATTTAGATGGATTCCACATGGGTCAAAACTCCACTGAGTTTTCAACCAACCCCTGTGCATATGCTAAAGGCCAGGGTTCATCAGTGACTTGGGTTTGTGTGGCCAGGTTTTGGTAGAGTGTGTGGGGAGGGTACTACAGGGGTGGCTGGTGTGAAAAGCTGCCAGAAGCTTCTCCCACTTTTGACAGAGCTGATACCAGCCAGCTCCAGGATGGACCTGCCACTGTAGCCAAGGCTGAGCCCATCAGGAATGACAATAATGCTTCTGTAATAATGTATTTAAGAAGAGGAAAAGAAGTATTGTACAGAAGTAACTGTGGGCAGAGAAGAGAGGAGTGAGAATATGTGAGAGAAGCAGCTCTGCAGACACCCAGGTCAGGGCCGAAGGAGGGGCGGGAGGTGCTCCAGGTGCCGGAGCAGAGATTCCCCTGCAGCCCCTGGTGCTGCCCATGGAGAGGCAGCTGTGCCCTGCATCACAGGGGAGCGTGGGGAGCAGATCATCCATCCTCCTGCAGCCCGGGGGGGAGCCCACACAGGAGTAGGGAGATGCCCGAAGGAGGCTGTGACCCCATGGGAAGCCCATGCTGGAGCAGGCTTGTGGTGGGGAGCTGTGGCCCCATGGAGAGAGGAGCCCACACCGGAGCAGGTTTGCAGCAGGACTTGTGACCTTGTGGGGGACCCACTCTGGAGTGGCCTGTGTCTGAAGGGCTGCACCCTGTGGGAGTGGCTCACGTTGGAGAAGTTCGTGGAAGGCTGTCTTCCATAGGAAGGAAGGAGTTCTCCCCCTGAGGGGAGAGCAGCAGCAGAAACAGTAAGTGATGAACTGACCATACCCCCTACTCCTCGTTCCTCAGCACCTTTGAAGGGAGGAGGTAGAGAACTGGGAATAAAGTTAAGCCCAAGAAAGAGGGAAGAGTGTGGGGAAGGTGTTTTTAGGATTTTTTTTTTTCACTTCTCATTATCCTACTCTGATTTTGAATCCTACTCTGAATTGATTGGTAATTAATTCAACTGATTTCCCTAACTCAAGTCTGCATAATCAGCATCAATGTCCAAGATGGAACTAGTGGGCTTAGAGAATCTGTGTTTCCAGTCAATCTAAAGCAGAAAGTTATTTAATAGATAGACATTTCTAGAATACTCATCTAAGTGTATAACAGACCACAAGCATGTTTTTCTAGTGCCCCAGTTGAGCGACCGTGAGGCTGAGATGTTGGCAGTGCCTTCCTTTTTTTTTTGTGTGCAGGAGCAGGATGCTTCAGTCCCGGTGCAGGGATTTATGAAGGTTGATTACTGCCTCTCTTGAACATACGGCACTTTTAGCTGAGATTAATCTTAACAGATCACATGACTCTTTCCAGTCCATAGCAAAATTCCCAGTGATGTTGGGTGGCAGTAAGTCTGTATTTCAAAGGCTATATATGCCAGTACATTTATGTGGCCTTAATGTTATTTGTATTGACTCTGATGAGGAGTGCTATGGAAGTACTATATAAAATGTCATTTTCCTAATGGATTGTGATATTTAACTGCCTATTAGAAGCATAGATAGCTTAAATGATTTGTATATTCCAACTAAATTGTTATAGGAAACAATGCTGTAATCTTGTGCTGTGGCAACAGATGAATAGTGTGGGGGGAAAAAAAGGCATGAGAAACAATTACCCTGCAATAATAGTCTTTTAGTTATGCTTTCTGTTGTAGTTGGTTTTGTTTGGGTTTTTCTTCAGCTGACATAGCTGACATTCTTGTCCCAGTAGTTAATGTTTTATTCTTTCCTAGTTCGAAACACAGTCTTTGACATACCATTTATAGATTTATATCGTGGACACGGCTATGCTTTTACTTTTTTTTCCCCCCCGTGCCTTTCAAATATCCCTTCGTATTGAGTTTGCTGTGGCTCCCCAGGCTGCGGCAGCCGCCGTTCGCTGCCAGCGCTGTGGAGGCTGCGAACCGCCCGGGTGCAGCGCCGAGCAGCGGCCACAGGAGGGCGCCCCGAGACCGGCGGTGGCGGTGGGGCGGTGTCAGTGCGGCTGCGCACGGCTCGTGCGGTTCACTGCGCTGTGGGAAGGCCTGGTGCTAATTCCTTAAATACTGACTCCGAACTGAGTTAGCACTCGGAATATTTCATACAACCCCGGCGAAATACTTGAAATGTATTAATCACTAGGAGCCTGTAATACCTTTTATTTTTATTTTTGTTAGTAGTAAACTTAGACTCTTATAAAGGATTATTTTTATTATTGCTTGATGTATTTTAATTTTGAGAACTGTCTTGTTCTCACCCTGACTTAGAGTGTTCTTCCATTACTTTCAGGTACTCAGAAGACTGTCAAGCACTTGTGCAGTACACGTGTCAAATCCCGAAGTTCCCTTTTGAACCCTTTAGCTGGACTAAACCTATTTTATTTTAATGGTACTGTTCCTTTCACCTTAGAGCCCTTTTTCATTTCCACAGCCTTTCAAAGAAAATCATATATACTGAAAGTAGAGAGCGAGGTTGTGCTCTCCTGGGTTGTAATGAAAAGTCAACTAACTGTTTTCATTCTACAGGAGGAACTTCAGTGCTGTACTCTTTACTCTCTAAGAGGCTCCACTTCAATATTGTGTTGGTTAACCAAATCAAATGAGATTTTCAGCAAAACCATCATGATATTAAAGGGAAGATTGCTAAAAGAACATACCCTCTAATTAAATCTAAAAAAAAAAATTAATAAGTTTTAAACTAACTTTTAATGGCAAATTATAATAGGCTGCCTTTACAAAACAACAGAAAAATTAGGGTCATAACTTTAGAAACATAGTCTACCTAGTGCTCAGGAAATGTGTGAAAAGTAGCTTCAGTAACCCATTAGAATGGTCTAATTTTGACTACAGAAGAGGTGAATCTCAGTTATAAAAGTATATGGTGGAAGTCAAGGCGCTGTCTTTATAGAAGACAACCAGGACATTTTCCCATTATTTTTTAGGAAAAAACCAAACTGTGTCATAGGGAACATTTTCTTCAAATCTCTTAATTTGTATATGAAAATGTTGATCGCATATATTTGAGCTTAGACTTGAATAAACTTGAATTTAGATTAATCATTACTACTATAAACAGTCTGTTTTTGTTCACAAAGGTACATCTGGGTAGATTATCCAGTATTAATCAGTACTAACAAAAGCACCTGCAAGACTAATATAAATCTTGTGCAGATATATGATTGTGTTAGTAGGAAGCCAGGCTCTTGTATGTGTAAACACCAATAAAAAGTACTTGACTCCACTGACTGGTCTTTTCTTTGCCACTGTGAAAACAGCAGACAGCAAACAGGAATGCTGCTAGACCTAATTTAACACAAGTAAAATTATTTCCTTTATAAATGATGGTATTGTACCAGAAGGCAGTTCAGCCCTGATATTTTATGATATATTCACCAATAAGAAAATATAAGTTCACTGCTAATTCATTCCTGTATTTACATATTCTACCATAGGCAGAAGTGTGTGAGTGTTTGTTCTGGTTTTGAAAATACAATTTGGAAGGCTCCTGCATCACACCTTGTGTGACAGGGATTCAGTGCCATGGACACAACATGGTGTCTGTTCCCCCAACCACCCTCCATCTTAAAAGAAAAAAAATTGAAAAATGGTGAGAGTAAATAGATGATTTTGTTGTCTTTTATCTTGTGATTAGCGTCACAAGTTTTAGTAGAGTTTTGGCAGAATTCATTTGTCTCCCCACTTTATATGTCTTCTGCTTTTGTTAATATTATTGTCAAAACATCTAGTCCTGTACTAGATGTTAGTAGTAGTTAGATTAACTATTCACACCTTTACGAAAGATTTGGCAGAACTCTGATGTTTTGATGTCAGTTGTGATTATTGATTTACATTTTGAAGAGCTGTGATTCACTCAATGCTTCAGGTTTCCTTTTGTACATGTAACATTTTTCAGAAGAGATGGAAAACAAGACTAGTATATTTATTTTATGAATGCTCTCTGAATCCCTTAGAATAAGAGAAATTGCTGAACCTGGGAGCTCGTGAAAGAAATGTTTTAACTGTGGAACAAAAACTTCAGGTTTCAGTGAGTGAAAGGCAGGGTTCCTCTTGCAGAGATGTTGTGCCTCTGCACCAGCTGCAGTGGCTGTTTCCTGGTGGCTGCCTGAGAGTGTGGCCAGCTTGGCATCACCTGTTCTGCAAAGCAAAAGCTTGGATTGGTGACATACAAAAAGCATCCATAGGAACCACAGGTTATTTTTTCACTCTCACCAGCTAAACCTCACCACCAGCACTGAGGTGCTGCGACAGGGTTTGTTTTGGGGCAGGGCTTTGCTGACCACAAGCACCCCAGGACTTTGCTACTGTTCCAGTGAGGTCCTGTCATCTCCTGTCATCTCCTGCTTCAGTCTTCAGGATCTGAGCTGCCCAGCTATGAACAGAGTTGCACTGCATGACCTTCAGATGTGCCTTCCAATATAAATTATTCTGTGATTCTGTAATGGTGCAGTAATTCTGCATTTCAAGCATGTTCAGATATTCATGCTATTTGATGGAACAAGAAGTGATGTCCATGTCCAGTTTTCATAAAATATTAAAATGCCACATCTGTGGTTAAAAATAAATCTTAAGAGACAATATTTTCCTTCTTTATTGACTCTTTCAGTGCCTTGTTAAAACTCATCTGCTAAGGACATTGCAGCAGATGTCTGAGCTGGAAATTATACCGAAGAGAGGTTGGAGTGTGGACACAGGTTCTGCCAAACAGGATTTATAGGCATGTCAGGTGTTGCCAAAAGGCAGCTGATGAACATGGAAAGATAAAATAACAGAAGACACAGTTAACCAACTGCTGAGTAAAGCATCCTTGAACAAAAGAAAAATGTCTCTGAAATGGCTGTCTAACATTTCCCAGGAAGAGGCATGCATTATCAGTCAGAATCACAAGAGACCAATTGTTCTTATATGATGTTATGATGATAGGTGTCTTAATCCCTGAAGGAATTTGTCTTAATGAAGTAGTGTGACAATTTCATGTGAAACAGTTTCCAAGTGGTATAAACACAAATTGTTGTAGCAATTCATATGAACAAAAAACCTTCTATAGAAAACTATAAATTCTATCAAAACCTTTAGTTGTGTCACTCATAAAAGAGAAGAAAATGAAGGTACTCAAAGTTTTTGGCCCATTGGAAACCCATTACGTGCTTTACAACAGTCTGAGGAAGAACAGCAGGACTGTGGTTTACTTGAGGAGAGGAAATGAAACAATATTGCTCATCAGGTAGTTTCTCAACTATTTGCTATTGATTGGACAAAGAATAAATAAATCTCACCCTCTGGGCTAAAGCATTAGGGAATATGACTCTATTACCAAAATGATAGTAAGAGGTTTATAGAGAAGACAGATAGAACTCTGGATAATGCAATTGAGAGGAGGATTAAAGGCCAAAGAGAAGATGTCTCTGAAACAGATGAAAATCTAATCGTGGATATGAAAAGAATTACATACTGGTGATGGAGCAGCTGTGTGAGCCAACAATTTGTTGATGGTGAAGCTGTATGAACTGAAAAAGCCAAGATACTCACTGCAAAGAGCAATGGCACAGAGTCTGTTTGCCCATTCTCCCTGGCCCAGGTCCTGCAAGAGGTGTGGGGGAGGACAGCAGGAAAAGTCACCGCGTGAGGCCCTGGTGGAGGACAGGAGGCGGGGGCAGGCTGTGGGCACAGCATCTTTCTGACATCTCTGAGATCTCTCTTAATTAAGCAATCCAGTAAGACAAGTATCAACTAAGAATGATTCCTAGTAAAGTCAACAGTTTTGTTTGTTACCTGAATAGGCGCAGAGGAGACCCAACAATATTCTGTGTGTGAAGCAGGTCTGTCAAACCCCAGCCCTGCTTGGGTGTGTAATAATTAGCTATTGCTGTGTGCTGATTGCTTTGATTTTAACTTTGACAGCTTCCCAACATGAAAAGGAGTTATTAATAAGTCATTCAGAGATTCTGTTTAATGAAGAAAGGTGATTGAGAGGCTGTGTGTGCCCCTGTGGTTAACAAAACTGTGCATCAGAACAGATCAAGAATTCTCCAAGGAGAGAAATGAGGATCTGTGTTCAGACAAAAATTACGTAGGGCATTAGGAAGACAAATAAGGAACCACAACTGAGATATCTCTTTTCAGTCTAAATTAAGTAAACAGTGATCAGAGTAACATCCTTCTTGGTCCTTCTACTGGTGAGAGACATTTCCAGCTCTCAGAGCCAGAAGTACTTGCTGTGCAAGCCATTCAAACCTCTCAACAACTGAAGATCTTCTTTGGTTTCTACAGACATGAAGAAAGTTTCCCAGTGATTTTCATGGAAACTAGAGAGACACTGAGGAAAAAAAGATAGAAAAATACTCAAAATTTGCCACATAAAATAACAAAACTTAGGGTTGTAGGGGATTTTTTTTCAGTATTCAAATCTATATAGATAGAAGAAAATCAATATGATTTTCTTCAATAGGTATTTTTAATGAGATATATGTGTTAATAAAAATCTGTGCTCTCTGAAAACTTTACTCTGCTTGGTCTGTGTCAAATTAATCACCATTAAGGATTTATGTGAAATGAGTAAATATAATAGTGTCTGTCAAAACATGAAGCCTGGTTTCCTAAGCTGTATTCTTGGTGTCTTGGAAAGTGGGTGCTTATCAGATGGCAGTCTTAATAAAAGTATAATAGGTACTAATTTTTTACTCTCCAGCCACTATACAGAAGACTAAAAATACAGATTTCCCAGGAAACCATTTGCATTACGGTTGTTTGCTATCTCCTAGAACTGCTTGCTTGACCAGCTATTCTTGTGCAAAGAGAAAAAGGAAAGCTTTTAAAGCTAGAAAACAGGATTAAATTTTGTTTTTGGCCAGCACCATAAGACAGAACAGCTTACATTAGTTCCTGATTTCCCTTATCATACCATAGTTTTCAGATGCACCGTAGTGTAAAAACTCAGTGTGAAAGGCTGTCATTAACAAATGATTATTCAATTTATTTTCTCCTTTTTTTTTCTCTAAAATATGGCGTGAGCCTTCAAATCTTTCACTCACATAAAACAGAATAAGTATAACATCTTTAGAAGCACTGCTGAAGGTATTTTGTCCCCTTTGATAGGCCGGAGGTGATTGACACTTGGACATTTGGGGATTCTTTTAGAAGTTGGATTAATTTATGGATTTTTGGTCACTTTTCACTGTGAGCTTTGATAATAGAAGCTAAACACAGGAAGGTTTTATCCCTGTTAGGACTAAGAAATGTAAAACAGAATTTTTCTTTTTATTAGAGTTTGTCTCCTAAGCCGGAGGCTACAGTAATAACAATGTGAGATAATTTTGTAAGCATTATCTGTAGGAAATGTAATAAAACAGCTACAAGAGGAAATGTGTTTGGAATTATCTTGTTGAAAATATTATTCAATATGTTAGAGATTAGAAACAATAACATCTTGTTTCCTGTGGTAAAAATGTGCTAATAAGAATGCTTGTATTAATAGCATTGTTGCAGGCAGCCTGCATTGTTGGAGTTTGACATACACTAAAAAAGCCTGGGTTTTTTAGACTACTTATATTTAGATTTTTCCATTGGAAGAAATAATCAAGATTTCTTCCTTTTCATCCTAAATTTTAATTGCAGTTAGTTTTGAGAGCCATAAAGTTTGAGATTTCACTTTCAGACTGCATCCATAGCTGAAATCCATTTGTTTTAAGGGCAGTGTTTGTTGATCTGTTTGGTCCCACCTGAAGGCTTGAGGCTGCTCTCACTCCTGGGGACCACACAGGAGACTAGGGGGGTGTGGGTGCTGGTTCTTTGCTGTGCTGGCAACACCAAAATAATTTATTGCACCAGATACTAACTTGCATTTCTGAGTGCATGGTTGAGGTTGTGGCTTAGAAAAGAGAAAGATGACTTCAGGATAAAACAACAAGCCCTCTTTGATAGAAAGAATGTAAAAGCCAAAGAAGTAAAATAATCAGAAAAATCAAAGAAATAGAAATGATCAGTACTGGACTGAGTCTAGAATATCGGCAAGAATATGAAGTATTCAGCAAATTCTTCAAGATTAACATACTGACTTCCCAGATCTCTTTGTCAGGTTCGTGACTTCTGCTGCTTTCTTTGGTCTAGCATTCCATATTTTCTTTTCTATTAGATTTTCTAATTCTATTTCTGTTTCTCTTTTCTATTTTGAAGTTTTTTAAAATTTATCTGCAAAATATATTGCCTTTATTTTCTGTTTTGTCCTTGCTGGCAACCAGCTCCTCAGACATTCTCTGCAGTTTTCTCTTACTACATTTGCTGCCTTATAGCATCAGAGAGAGCCCTGAGTGGGGGCTCACTTGGTTGCCATAGTAAAGTTACAGGGGGTTTATCCTTTCTCCAAACCATTGACAACATGAGTAAGCAAAATGGTTTGGGAGAAAGGGTATAGTGCATATGCCATGTAAGCTACATGATTTTAACATCTCTCAAATTTATGCTATAACTTGGAAAGAAGGAGTTCTGAATCTGTGTAAGTCTGTTATGTTAAATTAGATGGAAAGTGGGGGGGGGGGAAGGATCTGCTAAAAGAGGCAGATAATAGAAAACCTTTTTATCACTTTTCAGTTGTAGAACTTTCAGAGAGCAAGGCATTCAGAGACCTTGAGGCTGAGTATGGTGGAAATCATTGAGTAGAAGCAGGAAATTTCATCAAAAAAGACAAATGGAAAAGAACAAAAACTGGGAACCACCTTAATGCTTTCCACATAGTTGTCAGCATTCACTAAGGCGGAATTCAGTGTTTTTTGAACAGAAGGACATAGCCAGACAGACACATTGGCAAGCTTGTGTCCATGTCCTGAAATAATGTAATGAATAATGAGGCCAAGTTTGGGGCATGTGGAGTCAAAATTTTAAGGTTTCCTCAACACCTTAGGCTTTGATCTCAGATAGTTATCAGCAGTGTAATGACAATTACAGTACAGGCATTTTAATTAGGTCAGTCCAAGACTGAAGGAGCCCCTGTTGACCATAATAGTGAATTTCTCATGGGTAACCTCAAATACATACTGGAAAGTGAGGGCTAGAAATCCCCTGCTGCTACTGTTTTGCTAAGTAGCTCTAAGTCCTACATCTCCCCTGTATTAGAAATGTAGGACTTCCTGCTTGCGTGGGATCAAATTGGAGTGATAGAAAAGCTAAGAATTCCTCAGCTCATATGTGGTAGGTAGAAGAACAGATGCAGTGTAAGCATTCTAATCCACTAGATCAAAACCCCCTGAGTTTGCTTAAACTATAATTGAAGCTGCTTCTAGTTAAAACATACAGTCTGTCATCAAGTACTGTAGGTTGCAGGTAGTAGAGTGGTACAACATAGCAAGACTGACAGCAAAACCAGTCTTGTTGCTAAATGGTGCTGTAGAATTAAAGCCAATGAGTGGCATAACAAATTAAGAAGTCTGTTAGATATTCTGTTTGTGAAGATCCAAATTTAAAAATAACTAGTCTGAGCATCAGCTTGTTTCTTGGGCTGAGTGACATGTTTTGAAATTTCCTCTGTACACAGAAAATGGAAAAAGCTGACTAAAGGGTTCCTATTGACCTATTATGCAGAGATGTTTCAGGCACTAAATGGCTTGCTTATCTGCAAATCTGAAATATCTTCTACTGCATGAAATGTTGAGCTTGTCCTAGAAGGCAGAAAGTAGCAATGTATTCAGAAGTATAAAGTTAAATAGGTCTCACTGATTGACTGGCACCCCATGTGTAACAAATGTGCAGCTCTCTTTTCCAAGGCAGTAGGGGCATTGTGGACTTCAGGGTGATCCAGGCTAAAGATGTTTATCCAGCCTTTATGCACATCGTTTTATGCATACAAATTGCATATCATCCTGAATTTCCTGCTGGGTTTCAGTTTCCTTCAAGGAAAGAGAGCTAAAGCTATTAATTTTAAACAGTGTGCGTTGCTCCTAACTGATTATTCACTGAAGGGCTAGGTGAGTATTGAAAAAAATCTCTTCGTAATTCCCTTCCTAATATGAGCAGTTTTTGGTATTCAGACATGCCCAGAACTCAGATAGACTCTGTTTTGTAGCAATAATCCTTTTTAAGGATAATGTAACAATGGTTACATGACTTGCAATCCTCTTCTAGCATGACTGTGCATATGGAAGTGTGAAAAGAGCACCAAAAATCACTGCACTGTTTCCCCTTTTATTGCACGTGTCTCTCTACCTTGCTTCCAAAGCCAGTATTATTCACAGCCAATGGATTTTTATATAAACACGTGCCAGAAGCAGGCAGCAGTTCCCTGCTAGGCTCTTTATGCTTCCCCTCCCAATTTTGACATCTCTCAGTTCCAAATTGCGCCTTGTGGGGGTGCTGTCCCACCTGAAATAAATTGCATTGCATTACACTCTGAAAGGCCTCTATAGATCAGAATAATATAGTGACACATATTTGAAGACATTTCCTTTCCTTCCCCTCAACCCCTCTTCAGCATATTCTGTTCTTTTATTTCCCACAGGATTCTAAGAGCAACTCTACAACTCAGTTTCTCTTCTGCCAAAGAAATCTTCAAATAAAAAATAGATTTTTCTTTTCAGAATAAAGTAGCACTTTACTACATGAGGGTGAAAAACTTCTTCACGTGTAAAAAAGAGAAATATGTACTTCAAGAAGTGGACTTTTCTAAATCATACCAAGATAAATAGTTTTAGCAGATTTCAGAGAATTTACTAAATATTTACTTCTGCTTGTGTGATAAACATCCAGCTCTACAAGATAGGAAGCCAAAAGCTATCTTTGGTGGTATCTATTTAGGACATTATTTGAAGTATTTTCACATCTTTTTCCGAGTAACCTACAGTCGTCTTCTGTTCTTGTGATAATTCATGAGGAGTAAGTCACACTAGCAATTCCTTTGACACTTTTACATCTTGAAAGCACCAAAAAGAATCTGAGTAACTTACAGATTTTTCTCCCGTCATAAGGAAAAGATGCAAGTATGCTATGGACCTTAAACACATGAACAGATACATCAATGACAATATTTATCTCTTTTTAATATATGTACCAGTCAGGAGTGTGCTCATGTTCAAAACTGGAGAGCTCTATTGGTTTGGCAACTACTTTTTTTTTTGCTTCAAGAAGTCTGCAGTAAAGGCTTGGTCTATTCTTTCACTTGAATCCTTCTAGTTTTTTTTTAAATCTTACCATTTGAGGCTGAACTTTCAATGCCAGGGTGAATTCATTCGAATCCTCAAGAAAGTAATTTAGATGCTTTGGAATAGCAAAACAGAAAGCAGGTTTTGTATTTGTAGGAAAATGAAGTTGTATAAGGCTTTGTACCACTGTCACTCATTTTTTTTTTGTTGTTTGCTTCTAACCTCAGACTGACTGAGAAAAAAACATCCCAGGGTTGGTATGTAGTTAAGAATTGCTTTTTGAAGTTAGGAAGAGAAATCTATGTTTCATTCAAAGCACTTCCTAAGATTTTAAACAGAAAATAATAATATCTTGCTGCTTCTATCATGTTACAAGGGCTTCCTTTGCATTCTGCCTCAGCAGCCTGAGAGAGAAAAGCTGCTGGTTTCAGGTTGCTACTGTGAAAAGTGAAGACCTTACTCAAAGCAATAAGGCAATGTCCGGAAGAAATTCCTCAAGTTCACTGAGAAAAACATCCAGATAGAAAAAAAAAAGTTTTGTCGTAAGAACTGTAATGTAAAAAAAATAGCAGTGAAGCAATTTAAGTTTTTTCAAATATATAATTTTGAAAATCTGGTATTAACATAAACTGGGAAATGCTTTTTTCCGTTTTCCAGGCAGAATTATTTACTGAATTAAATTGGAATTCATAAATAATTTTGATCCCTCAAAACCCAATTACATAGGATCACAAGGTATTTCAGGTACGAAGGAATGTCTGGAACTAATCTAGTCCAATGTCTTGCTGAAAGCAGGGTCATTTGTAAGGTCAGACCATGCTGCTCAGAGGAAACCAAAACCAGGCAAAGCTGAGATCAGATTCCTCAATTTCAATAGATTTACTGTGTCAAGACATAGCTAAATGAATCTGAATCTACCTGATACCATTGAGCTTTGGATCTAAATTCTCGACATAGTTCAGCCAAAAAACATCTGTAGCTGGGGAATTGTGTCAGGCATCAATTCTGAGGCAACACACGGAATTTAAGCCATATTGTGCAACCTGTGCCCAACCTTTCAGTGCCTATTGTCTGTGCTGGGTTAAAGGCTCCTCACTGCAGACCAGGCTGGGCCATAGACTGTGTTACCTCTGTGCTTCCATCGTTCCTACTGTTTGATGTGCAGCTATCAACACATTCTGAAAAGCTGTTACTTTCATAACCACCAGAATTTACTGAGAAATACATGTGAGTATACATTCACTTCATTTTTAATGGAAACAGGCATTTGGACTAAAAATAAAGAGTCATCTGTCTTAGCAGAGACAGGTCCAATGACTGTGTGCCCATGAAGAAGAATACAGTGAAAAACAACACTGATTTCAGGGTGGAAATGAAGCAGTCATGCAGTGGCCCACCTGCAGTTTGGAGAGACCTTCTTGTCAGAGAAGGATCACCCAGTCCACAGCTGTGGCTGCCCAGCTTGGCCCAGTTGAGGCTGAAAGACTGGTAATCAGGTGGCCTTTTGATAATCATTTTGGAAAGGTAGACTGTCATGACAGGCCTTGATCAAGCAACCTGGAAAATAAGAATAAGACTAAGCAAGACCTGGTTAGGACAAGGATTTGAAGTGGCTGATGCAGGTGTGGAACAAACATCTAGCATTTCCATGCTGGAAAAAAATATTTGTTTTTGTGGTGTGTCTGGGGGCTTGTGTTATCCAGTACATTCTGTCTGAAAACACCAGGGCTTGGAGTGGTCCCTGGGTCACTGTTTGCCTTGCAGTGCAGCGGAGTGCTGCAGGTCATTTCACCAGGAGCAGGGTGAAGCTTCAGGTATCAAAGAACAAGTGGTTGTGTCTGTAGTGCTTTACCTGGGAACTGATAAGTGGCAACAAAGTGGATACAACCCCACTCAGAGGCTTCCATTATTTCTGCTATGTGCAGGTCTGGTCTGTGAACAGAAACCCTGGTAGCCAGCACAATACAAATTAGGTTTGCTCTTCTCCCAGCAATTCAGAGGCAAATTGAGCATTCAAACTGTTTCAACATGTAGACTGAAAAGAAGATTTTCTTTAGGGAGGTATTACCTGTACCCTCTAAAACTCATTTCTTCTGCTCAGACATTAAATTTACTGGATTTTGAGTGCCTGTTGTAAGTCTTTGAAATGTACTCTAATGGGAGAATATTATTTCCTTGCTTTCTTAGATTCTCCAGGAATTAACTGTCCTGCAAGACCTGTCCCCTTTTTTTTTTCTCCCTGGAAAATGGATGCTACTTTTTCTATGTAACAGCTAATTTATTAAAAAATAGTATTAAGAGAAACACCACTGGAATGGTAAAAAGCCTAGGAAAGGAACAAAATTAATCATTCCTGTAAGACAAGCTCAGGGCTTTTAGGAACCAATTTTTCTACCTTGACTTTCAGTTTTGCAGCCTGCTACAGCACTTTGCTCTGCCAGAACTTGACATTACCTGGAAGCCCAGCTACTTGTGTTTGTTTAGCTGCAGATGGCAACACCTCCATAAGTGCTTGCCCTACAGGCATTTTACTTAGAGAGGAACTAATGAGCATCACCATATGATCTTTCCTTTTTTTTTATTATGTGAAAGAGCTAGTGATGGGCACATTGGAAAAAAATCACTATATGGAATTAATAATTGCTCTCATTAATGGAGCAGTATAGATTCAGGCTATCCCTGAATCCCCCAATCTCTAACAGAGCTAATTCAGCTTGTATAGATTAAAACAAGGTATGATTCAGTGGTTCAACAGGAGGTCAGTTCAGGGATCAGCCCTCATGTACTTTGAAGTTAGTTCTGTAGGAAGTTTGATTGGTGAAGAACACCACAGAGAAGCAGTTAAAAAGCTAAGGATATAAGATTATTAGAACAGGAAGGAAGGATAGGGGAATCCATATCACCTGATGGTCTGAGTTTTCATTTTGGGCTTCAATGGCATAGGATTCCAATAAGGTGGTTGTGGAAGTAGGGAAAAGATACCCTGAAAGCAGAATGAATGCAAATGGAAGTTGTTAGGTCTAGATCTCTCAAAAAAGCAGAAGAGTGGACATAAATTTAATCAGTCACACACCAAACTACAGAAGCACTGAAGACTTCCCATGGAAGGATGTGGATTTTAACCTGAGGAAAATCTACACAATGTTTTTCAGAAACGCTGCTGTAAATTAAAGATTTTTTTTCCCTAGAAATGAAAAATCTTCCTTTGTTCCATTGCAAGTTCATTACTTCTGCAATAGAGCTGATAAAGTCTGAGGAAAGTGTATCAGTGTTTCTTTGTGTCTCAAACAGCAATGTTCACAAGCCTCTCAAATCCAGCCATTAGTAAAACAATACCTTGTGCTTCTTCTAAACATTGGTATAACCATAAAAGACTCTGCATGTACTGTTTTTTAAAACAGCCCATAGAAAACACATATCACTGAAACCCCTCAGATGCTTATCTTTATCTGCAAAAGCTCAGCATGGGAATTTTGTTATTTACTTCTTTCATTCCTTATCTTCTTTTTCTTAATCCACTATCTCTTTCACTGAAAAATACTATCATGTTTTATGTGGAGTACCTGCAGAGAATGAGAAATATTTTGCACTTTAGTGTTCCAACCTTTGCTTCTCTTCAGGGACAGAAAATGCACAACTTCTTCCAGCTGCCCTCTACACTCCTAAGCAGCTCCTCCTTTGCCGGTGGAAAAGTTTGGTTTGGGGGGTTGTGACAGATAGGATGAGTTGTTCAGTGTTTTATTCCTTTCTCTGTGCTTGTTAGGAACAGAGTGTTAATTGTACTAAGATAAATACTTTGTTCAGTACATCTCTTGCCATTCCTTGATAGTGATAGATGCAAACTTCTACCCCACAAGCCCTCTGGCTATCATGGGGGAGGCAGAGGAAGGATGTTTCTTGATTCTCCTTCCTGGTGAGACCAGCCTGTTTCTGGAGCACCAGGAAGAGACTTCAGACTGAATTTTGCTGGCATGATTCTCCAGGTTTCTAAAGGATTGTAACACTACTACAAAAAGTTTCAGTGACAACGTTGGCTGAGCTTTCTCTAAGGACCAGGCACTGAGCTCCATAGCCTTGGAGAGATCAAGTAGCACAGTGCAAAGTCAGACAGCAGAAGCACAGAGGTGCAGTGCTGAGGGTGGGCTGTATTGGTTATTACTACTTCTATGTATTACCAAACCAACTCAAGCCAAATAACTGCCTGGGTTCTTAAACCAAGAGTTTTACTTTTAAACAATTGAAAACCAACAACTTGATCTAGCCTATTATGGCAGTGAACTTTTGAAAGTTTCCAAACAACTGTTAATCAGAAATAGCAGACAGGCTTTCACACAATGACTGTCCTTAGGGCTTCCTAAAATATGGACTAATAATTTGTATTTACTTTTCCCATGACCACTGTCTCATATTCCTGGTGTGTGTAGATGTGTCAAAGTTGGAATGCTCTCAGATCGAGAGATTTGACTTGTTTACCTCTGTTGAAAGTCACCACTTCAGCAGAAAGACAAAGTAGAAAAGGAGGAGAGATTCTATAACTAGCAGCTCTTCATATGGCAAGTCTCTCAGGTTGAGAAGTTATTTTTGCTCAAAGAAACAGGGTTCAATACAGCACTTATATTTTAAGTGCCACATATTCTATCAAGCATACATGATTTCTCAGTAGTTGCATATGTAAAAAGATCAGACTTAGTTTCTTTCTGTTCTGCAAATGCAGCTTGTGCATTGCTGAGCTTTAGTACTGCAAACACATTCTAGACTTTACAACCCCGAGTAATCCCAAGAGAATGGTTTTTGAAACCATTCTCTTTTGCTCACCATACGTGGTCAGGTTCTGCAACTGTCACTGAGGGTCAGCTAAGACAGCACTTGCCTTCCTACAAATGCTTGTATGTCCGTGTCAGCCAGATTTCTGTTTGGGACTAAATCACCTTTTCCCTGCCCTGCTCTTCTGCACTGACTCAGTTCATGTGCACATTGCAGTGCAAGTCCTCAGTGTTTCCATTGGAGTGAGGGGCACTGAGCTCACCATACTCCACCTCTCATTCCTGCAGCAAGTTGTTTTCCAGTAAATAAGTAAGATAGCAGAACACATAAATGGTATCTAAGGAGGAAGGAAAGAAAAATTAAAATTCAGATCAACTTGACAGAGTTTTGGATAAAAATATTTTCAGATCAATAAAGTTCTGAGATTTGTATTTTGTTTTAAAAAGTTGATTCATACATGAAACTTTAAGGAAGTGTTAAAATCCTCCAAAAATTATTTGTCAGGTCAAAAGTTAATTTAATTTAACCAGAACCACCTTCTTCATGCCCCAGGTCAGTTATTTGCATAGATCTGATTTCTTTATTTACACAGATTTGTATTCTTACAGCTCCTTCGGATTCTCTGTTATCTCAATTATATACAATATAAAAATAAAAAAACCCTGAGTTTATCTGAGTCTTGTCTGGCTTTATTTAACCAGCAATTTAGGGATGGTTCAATATTAAGATATAATCAAGCTAAGAGTCCCTGCTCATGCAAATAGTTCCTAATCTCTGGAGAAGAACTTGCTGACATGAAATCTGCATTTCTGTGTTTATATATTTAGTCTTCATAGGGGAAAATCTTTTGCAGTGAAGCAGATGGTAGGAGATACTGTGAAATTTACCGTTGAACAAAGTGCATGAACATTTTATCATCAAAAGTTTGAAGAGAAAATAGCTTTTAATAGGGTGGAAAATTTTATGAAAAAAACCCCAATGTCTGGGGTAGAGGCTGACAAACAAGACAGAGCAATTTTCCCCCTGTCTTTGGTAATAAATTTTTTGTGGGTTTTTTGACTGCTGAAGGCACAGGAAAATTTGTTTTCTCATAACTTGATGAAAACCTCCAAACATACTGGGAAGACTTCAAATAACTGGGAAAAAAAAAGGCAAAACTAATTTGTTTTCGGAGCAAAAAGAACATCCAGGCTTTCCCAAATCAGTGCAACCTTATGTATTAGGCTCTCCTTCCTTAGGAGAGAAGCTCTCAGAATTTTGGAAGGCTGCATGTTTGTGAGACTCAGGACAGCTCTCAGGGTGCTGTGTGCTCACATCTTTTCCTGGGGTTTGCTGCAAGGAGATGATTGCTGAATGCCCCCACATATACCCTGTTACAAACAGCATCAAAACCCTGTTGTAGAGCTGGCTGTGACTAATCAGAGCAAACTGCAGAGCCTGGGCATAATAGGCTCCCCTTGGCTTGTCCTACCTCATAACTGTCTGCCATCTCTCATCCCCATCAAAGCTGGTATGACTGAGCTTCTTACCCTGGCACAAATAAAGAAAAATAATCCAGGCGAGAGCTGTCACAGGCCTGGGTGGCTTCAGCCAACTCTCTGCAGGACAGCAAAGGGCAGATTTACCAGCCACTGATTAATGTGTTTTCTCTTCCTACAATTAGTTCACCACCCTAGAGAGGGACATAGGAAGCAGATGACCTTGGATCTCCTTTTTATTCCCAAACTAGTGCTTCAAGTGCACCCCCAGCTTGCACTTTCAGCTGAAAAAAACTTGGATTTTGTACCAAAACTGGTGAAGAAGATATAATTTTCGTCCCTCCTAAGTGGAGGTAATAAACTTGAGCATCCATGAATTGACCTGGGCAAAAAGGCTATACATCAGTCTTTTACTGACATGGAAAAAAACCCAAACCGTGTAAGGGCACAAATAGTTTCTAAGAATGTGTCAGGGATAGCAAGGGCTGGCTGCTGCATGCAGGAGAGGGAATTGGAAGATTACAGGGCTGGCAGGGCAGGGGCTTCACCACCACCCACCCCGGAGTACTTGAGAGAGTGTGGCCAGGGTGAGCCCAGAGTTCAGATCATCAGACACTGATGGCCAGGCAGCTCTGAAGTCACATTACTGAGTCAGGACATGGATGTCCCTCCTGGCTGCCAGGGCATGCTCTGACTCATATTTAACTTGCCATCAACCAGGACGCCAGATCTCTTTCTGTGGGCCTGCTCTCCAGCCTCTCAGTCCCCAGTTTGTACATATAACCAAAATTACCCAGTCTCAGATGCAGAATCCAGCACTGGCTCTTGTTAAATTTCATACAGATAGTGATTGTGTAGATCTCTCTGCAAGGTCTCTCTGCCCTCAAAGGAGTCCACAGCTTCTCCTTGTTTAGCATTGTCATCAAGCTTACCCAATGTACATTTGATTTCTGCATCCAGACCATTTATAAAAGCATTAAAAGCACCAGCCCTCCTGGGGAACCTCACTGGTGACTGGCTGCCAGCCACATACTCTAACCTTGAGCCTGACCTGTCAACCCATCATTTTATACCATTGAAGTTGTCTGTGGCAGTCTCCTGTGTATCCACACCTGAAAAGCATGCAGCTGTATACTGACACTCTTCTCTGATCTTCAAAACATTTCTGGATTTTTTCACAGGCCTTTTATTTTAGTACATTTTACCATGAGTGAAAAGCATGGCTCTTTATCACACAAGAAGGCAACTGTGCTACACACCGATGCCAGTGACAGTCCCTTGGATGTCAGCAACACTGGCCAGTGCCTGGGGAGCTTTAACTTTACTGAAAATGAGAATTTTTGCAAGTTTTTTAGTTCAAAACTGAACCTAAGTAGACAAAGTTTTCATACCCAAGGATTTGGGGCTCAAGCTTTTGAGATGAACAGGCAAAGGTGCAAATGGATGCTGAATTTGTTAATCTGGTTTTTTGATAGGAATTTATATCAGTTTTGTGTTGCACCTTTGTGTTGCATTTCGTCAGCCTTAATAACCAGAGCTGGACAATAGGAAGCCCAAGCAGGCAGTTGCCTTACTGTTCTTTGGTGCACAGTTTAGTGCCAGGGAAGTGATGAGGCAGACATAGTCCTATCAATGAAGGGAGATGTAGGAAAAGGAGAAGTGGCCATAAATGCATTTAGTCAGCATTTCTGTAGTTCTCAGGTTGCTTCACAAATTCTATGTAATTAAGCCTTCTAGCACGGCAGTGAGGTACTTATTAGACCTGTGTGAATACTTCATTTTGCTTTGGTGACTTAACTGAAAAATTAGAAGTAATTTTCAGAACAGTGCATTGACCCAAAATGAAATGCGCTCCTTTTGTCTAGCCAAACCAATTTTTTTTTTTTGATTCATGTGAAAAACAACTTGGTGTTCAGTATTGGTAAGGAAAGAAAAGAAAGACAGAGGTTTAAAAAAAGAGGCAGAAAAGTTCTACTCTCTAACCAGATGTGGTGATTGCAGGACTCTCAGTGGAGATGGACATGATAACCTGTAACCCACAGTGAGAGGGTTCACCCTTGTGTACCAAAACCAGGAAGATTTTGACAGTGATTGAGAATGGGTGAAAATGCACCTTATGTCTTTCTGTAATTTCATTAAGAAATGAAATTATGAATTTTAAAGAAAATTAACAATATAAGTTTCTCTAGTTCCCTTTTCATGGTGTTCCTAGCAGCACTACTATTTAATTTGCACAGAAGGTCTTGTGCACCTGGATTCCTCATGGTGGTAGATTCATGCAGGCAAAGAAGGAAGAGCATGGCAACCTCCTGTCTGTTGGAAATGTCAGGCCCAGCCAATGCAAGACTGCTCAGAAGGATTAAACCAGCTGGGAGTTGTGCTAATTCTGCTGGTCACAATGCCTGCAGGATCCAAGCAGCATCTCCAAGTCTCCTCCTGTCTGGGACTGAATCCTTTCTCCTGTGCAGCAGCCCCTAACCTGCAGAGAAATGCAAATTTTATCATTCTGCACCCCTGCTTGAAGATATTGCACAACACAAGCTAGGGAAAACACAGCTTAAATTCCTTAGTGTTAATGATAAAAGCTTCTTACCCCACTGAAAGTCAGAAGATGTGCCAAAAGGTTGCAACATAACATAACACATGGGTAGCAAAAATTTTTCAACATTAATGTAAAAATGTTCTGACGTGCCAGAACAATTAGACCAGCCCAACTCCTGAAGGTAGACTGGCAGAACAGACTCATCTGGGATGGTGTTCATGCTGTTAGGCAAGAGCACTGTTTTATGAAGAGATGACATGAGACATTAAGTTTAGCTTTATATTTATCACTGTGTTTTAAAATTATTAAAGGACCAACAAAGAACCTTTGTAGAAAGTATTTATAATGCTCAAGCTTACTAATTCACAGTGAATCCATTGAATTTACAGAGTTGCTTTAATAGCATCAAGGAACCATTTGTAAAATATAAGAGAATAAAAACTGCATATAAAAAAAGCACTATTATGATATCATAGTAAATGATGAGGATTTAAGTGTTTTGGTTTTTTTTAAGTTACATTTTAATATTTTTCACCCTGCTACAACTAGTGAAAAACCTGCATGAAAATATCACATTTTTAAATACAGCATGAAAGAGGTGCTGGGGAACTGGAGAAACAGAAAGTTGATGCTGGTCTGAATATCCCATTTAGCTTTGGGATTTTCAATAGCTCTTTTAGAAATTTTATTGTTTGTCAAAATACTCTGTGTGTGGATATATGTGTGTGCACAGTCATATATTCCCAGTGTATGATGCAGAATTTCTTCATTTGAAAGAACTAAAGCAGTGCTTCAATGGGTGTGTGAGAGCTCCACTCTAAACCAGACAGAACACAACATTTTATCCATTGTCATTTTATCCACGTTCCCGAGCTTTAAGTTTGAAATCAACCTTCTGCTTCCCCTCGATCTGCATACAGAGCTGTATTCACACTGCTCACCCCAGCCAAGAAATGAATCTCAAACAGCACACGTGAGACTGCTGGGTTCACTGACCAGGTCTAAACTGCTGTCATCAGGTTTAAGAGGTGGGAAAAGAGGCTGAAGAGGGACAGAGCAGAGTGATACAGCCTATTAGCATTTTCTTTTGCAAGACCGATGTCCTCACATTCCAATTAAGCAGAGCAGAGCTGGCTGCTCTGAGATTTCCCCTCAGCAGCTAATTTTGCGCAGTTGCACGGCTGCACAGGGTGTTTGCCGAGCGTGCTGCGGCTGCCCTGGCGAGCCCTGCAGACGTGCCCGAGGCAGAGGTGCTCAGGGGTGGGAAGGAGCAGCGCTGCCACAGCCGCACTCACAGCTCCGCATTCAGGGCACGTGCCTGTGTTATGCCTCCCTCCTGCCAGGGCACTTTGGTTTCCGTAAGTAAAGCAGTACATTCAGCTATCAAAGGGAAAGGGTGAAGGCAAAGAAAAGGCCAGGAAGTTCCGATGTTTAATGAACCTTTCATTCAGTATATACAGCTTCTCACGTAAACCGAGTATGTGGAGAGATCCCATGGAATTCAGACCAGGCAGTGTGTGGGGGCTAAATCGCTGAACAGGGAAGTAAGCAAAGTGTGGAAAAGGCTTATTTGGTTATCAAATCCAGTCCTTGGTATTTTGGTCGATCCTATTCTATAATTAAATTCATAAAATTATGTATGATTCACAACAATTTTTTTGCGAAAAAGTGAATGGGGGAGAATTAACCTGTTCTAATTTTCTGTATGACCTTAGCATTTGGCATGAGGGGTGAAAAAGAGGATGATGACGACCACCGTTCCTTCCTCCACCATAAACTTGCATAAAGTAGGATGTAATTGCTCACCAGTAGATTCCTAACAGCCTGAAGAATAATGCTGGCCATTTTGAAGTAGTGTATTACTTATCCTGGTTCTTAATTTCTCCCCTAGACTGGGTAGAAGAATATCAGAGATAATCTATCTTCTGGAGCTCACTGGGCTTTGACCTGTGTAAGAATCTTTGGTTCCATGCAAGTGAAATGACAGTGTTCTGTATTTTTCCATAAACCCAAGATGAACAAGCAGAGCTCTTGTCCCTTTGCAGTATAGGAGGTAGTGAGAACTCAGAATGACTGTATTATTTGTACACTCTGTGTGTTGTCTGAGAATACAACTGTGAGATAGTATCTAGATTACAGAAATAGTTTAGTATTATTCCAACTGTGTTGGATCACTGATACAAAGTGAGGGGGATGTGGGTCAGTGCCTTGATTGCTCCTTTCTCATCATGGCACTGAAAATGAACTGATTCCCATGCCTGTGGCTGGGTAGAGCTGTAGTATATCCATGTCCAGGACAAGGACATAGCAGGCTGCCAGAAGAGACATGACAAAGAGATAATTACAGCCCCGTGTCTGTGCCAGTGCAGCCAGTGTGGTGACAGCCAAGCAGCCAAGGCGCAGCAGCACAGCCTCCGTCATCTGACAGGGCTGCCAGAATAAGTAGCCTGTGCTGATCTGCCTCATGTAGCTGGCACTGAAGCCACGGTTTCCATGACTTCGTTGGGTGGGCACTGAGGGCAGTGAGAGGATGCTTGAATGTGCCTGTCCAGGCTGCAGCAAATGCTCTGTGGTGCACAGACAAATCTACAGCTACTCTCACCCTTAGCAGAGGCTCAGTACAACACCCACTCCGCATAACTCTTAAGTCCTGAAACTAGGTTTTACACAGGATTTGGGCAGCCCACACAAGGTTTTGCTGGTCCTCCTCTTAGGCAGCATTTTGCTTATACTGAATATATATAGGAAAGTTATTGACCCTGTTATTACTAATGTAAAACACTTTCTAAACCCAAATTAGTCTTTATAAATATTCAACAGGGGATTTGCTTATGATTGATGGTTTTACTTTTACATATGACATAGGTAGGTGTTTCTGCTTTATATTTTATAACAGCATAAGCAGAACACTGCATGTACTACATGTTCTGTATGAGTATGTAACTAGTGCAGCAAGCTCTATGCAAGAGCCAAATGCCATCCAGAGACTAGACGTAGCATACCTTTATCAAAACCAGGAAAGACAAAGCAAATCTCAGCAAGTTGGACAAACTGTACTTGCCTAAAATGTGAGCTTTTCTATCCCACTTTATCACATCTCTTTAATAATTCACTGTAATAAAAGTTAATAATGAGGCACATTATGACTAAATTAACTCAGCTGAGCAAATGAAAATGTGGAATTGCTGTAAATTCCAAAGAGTAAATTCAGGTGTGCCTATTAGCAGTTGACACCCTTACCCCTTAGACTGTGAGTGGGCACTTGTTCTGCAGATCTGGGAACAGGTTGGCCTCGTGCCACTCCTCAGAACTGCAGTGGCTGTGCAAGAGCGTGATGATTAAAACAAGATCATCACAGAACCTCAGAAAATTAGTTTGCCAGGCTGTTTCATCCTATAGCCTGAAGGCTTAGATTAACAACCTGTGTCTAAGCGACAGACTCTGGATCTTCAAAGGCTGTGGAATCCTCCCCATAGGAGGCTCCAGAGCTCCACGGTTTTTATCAGTCTGATAAAATCACCCTGCTTAGACTGTGGGTTTTTTATCCAGAAATGAACTGATTCTATCTGTAACTTTTAAAATTAATAATAAAAATAACTTCTTGGTTAAAAAGAAAAGCAGAAGGTTTTGTTTCTTAAAAATGCATACTATGCTGATCATTAGCTTCATCCTTCTCTGAGGTGTGCCAGCTTTGTGACAAGAGATCCACGAGAATGCCTAATTACTTGCAGATGATCTGTGGCTGGTGTTGCAGGCATATGTCAATGAAATAAAGGTCTGTTTTGTAATACCAAGGCACTAATCCTACTGTCTTTGTTAATTAAATGGAATTATACAAATCAAAAAGTAAGCAATATTTGGCTGTTTTAACTTATTCTTGTTGCGTACATAAGAAGTCCCTATGGGAGCCATATTCTGCTTTCATTTCACCTACAGTATTGGACTGACTTCTGTTATAGAAGTGTGTACTCTACCTGTGGCTGGAGTGCTTTCCCGTGTTGCTGGAAGCTCTCACCTCTGGTTACTGACCCTGTGACTTGGATGTTTTATATGAAATAAAACCTAAGTGAATTGATGCAGGGGCTTAACATGCTGACCTTTGACAACCTTTCTCCGTGCTGTTGTGAATACCTGTTAAAGAATTCTTGAAGGAGGCAGCAATTCATTGTAGCAGCGTGTGCAGTCATCACAGAGGTGATGGCTTTGTTAACGGCTTTGACAACGGCTTTGTTGAGGTTTGACAGGAAAGAGTCTCCAAGCCTTGACCTGAACCTTTGCAAAAAATACTGCCAGAGGAACGGGGTGCAAGTTAGCAGGTAGTCCTCACAGGTGATGGGAAGTGGTGAGAGTCACCCATCCTCAAAGGGAGATGGAGGTGTCCCTTTCTCCAGTGTCATGTAAAACACCAGCCTCAGTTTGTTTGTTTACACACACTGAGGCTGCTAGTACATGCTCAGCATTACTTACCTGAGTCCCCCTGCCCTGAGTGCATTCAGGGCTGTGAACAAGCTGAGAACAGACATGAGCTGGGAAAAAGTGCAGCACAAGTGTTCCTGGTGTCCAGATGTTCCTTTCCTAGGCTGAAGCATTAGGGACTGGGTGAGCTATACATAAGTTATAATAAGATTTCTCAATTTTAGATTTGGCAGCTTGCACTGTTTATTTCCCTCTTATATTTGCTTGTAGCATTTAAACTAAGCAGTGTTTTCAGGTAATTGAGTCGCTTGGGAAAACTGGTATTAACAAAATCTATTTTTCTGTGTAAAGTGTTTGGCAGAAAATGACAAGCTTTCAAGTGCTTTTTCCTTTTTAAAATACTTTTGGCTGTTATTAGCGAGGGTTAAAAAAAATCTCCAGTGAACAATTGGCTGTTCACCCAGCACAGATTGACTATGGCTCTGTTAGCCTCTGTCCTTGGGGAGAGCTGCAAAACCTTGGTAACAATATCACAGGAGTTTTGACTAGCACGAATAAAAAGAGAAGACAAAATTACAAAGAAGGTTTCTGCCCAAAGATAAGCTTGAAACTGCTGTAACTGCAGCAACAGGAGGTATCCTGAGTGCTTCCCCAGCCTGCTGGCAGGAAGGATCTGGAATCACTGAGGACTTTATGCTATCACTCTGCTGTGAGTCTGGGGACAATCCAGCAAAGTTTTACTTCCATCTTCTTTTTTTTCCAGCTAAGTGCAATTTGACAATTTTCTATTGTATTTAGGAAGTATTTGCCATTGCATGGAACAAAGGAAACCCAAATGATAGATGGCTTTGAAATAAACAGATCCTGGAAGTGAAGGCAGGATGGGTGCCTGGTGGACTGAAAAGGATCTGGAAGGAAGTCTAGTCGACCTGACCAGATTCCAGCCTGACTTTTGCCACATTTCCCTACACAGCCAGTGTTATTTGCCTGTGTACTGGCTTCCCAGACGAAAAGGCATTTGTGCCTTTTAGCACTGCCCTCCCAACACTGGGTGCCCTGCTCCACTGGGAAGGTCACAGAGCTAATTTAGCTGAATCTCATCTCATCGCCTCGGGGTGAAGGTTATACTCCACAGGGTTTCATAGCAGATGGAGTAGATCTCGGGCAATAGGAAGTGTCAGAGAGAGAGATGTATGGAAAAGCCTGTATTTGGCTTCCATGTCTATTTACAGTTGAGCAGATCTCAAAGGCTGAACTTAATGTGTAGACAATGATTTTGTTCTCCTTTAGTTTGAATATGTGTTCATTTGATGGGAGGCCTCTATCTTAGGTATTCCTTGGGTTGAGGGTGTCTGCAATGGCAATTTCTGTTGCCTTGCTCTTTGCTGCTGAAAATTGTTATCCCCTGGTAGCTAGTTTTCAGCAGCAAAGAGCAAGGCAACAAGTTTCTACATCTAGGAGTGTGTCCTGATCGCAGGGTTATATTTTGGGGTAAAGCCTCCATTCTTATTGAAATGAGACCAAGGAAGAAAGAATTATAGCTCAGAAAACCCCCCCAAACCCCAGAGGGAGCCAGGTTCCCTGCTGCTCAGGAAATATATCTGGGACTGCTCTTGGAAGACCTAACATGCAGGTGTTCCAGAGATGGGGGAGCAAAGCCAAAATCTTTCTGCTCAAGTTCCTGAGTTCCTGTTCCCTCGAGATCTGTGACTCTCTTGTTCCCTGAATTGCTTTCCATTCTGCTACTCATCAGACTGCACAGAGCAGTTGTGGGATTCACCAGCCACTCTTCTACTTCCATGGCTTACAAGTCATGTCCAATGGAGACTTATTAAAGGAGGAGACATCAAAAAAAAAAAAAAAAAAAAAA
>VZRZ01004936.1:1171078-1344854 GCA_013398175.1 Climacteris rufus | reverse complement strand
AAAAAAAAAAAGAAAAAAGAAAAGGAACAACTCATGTCCTTGCTTTTGTTTGATGTCGATAAGATTTAGTAGGATTTGGGAACCCAGCATGACATCAACCTGTGTTTGTTTAAAGTGATTTTCAAGTCTGCCTCTGATCTTTTTTATCAGAGTGTGTATATTTCTTTCTTAATGTACTATACTGTCCTTCCCCTAAGGAGCAGCACTTACTGCTGGGCCATCAGATACTGGCAGAGGAACCTTTTCATCCATCTAACTTAGATATTTCTTTGTGTATTTTAACAACTGGATGCATTTATCAACATTGTGAGATATTTCATTAATATGAGCAAAATAGAAGCATCAGCCACCATTTACTGGATGCACTATGAGGCATGGGTTATGAATCTCTCATGGATCTGACTTAATATGTAGCAGGAATTAGGTGAAGCAGTCTAGCTTCTTTCAAGGATTACTTCATGGCACAATTTGATTACATATTCATTATTCTGTTCAGAATAATCAAACAATTGTTTCTAAAACAGCTGAAAATATGAGTCAGTGCTGAGTCAATTTAGCAAGAGGAATGGAATAAAAACTGTGTGTTGTGGATTAACTGGCCCAGCAGACAGCTCAGCCCCACAAAGGCACTCACTCATTCCTCTCCACCAGGATGGTGGAGAGAATTGGAAGGGAAAAGTGAGAAAACTTGTGGGTGAAGATAACAGAAAAGGCTTTCATGCTGTTCAGTAATAGCCAAAACATTGGTGTGTTATCAACACTCTTTCGGTCACAATTACAAACCATAGCACCCTACAAGCTGCTGTGAAGAAAATTAACTCCATCCCAGCCAAAACTGCTGGAAAGTTTTGTTACTAATTTAATTGCTAATTCAGAAAGAGAAAATAATTTCTCAACTTGCAGAGTTATTTCTGTGCATGGATAATTTGTGATCTGTTGCTTGTAGGAAGTTTTAATAACTATATGACAGCTGTTCAAAGCCAATTCTAACAGCAGAGGGGAAACATCATACATTACCTCAAGACTATTTGGTAGTTTAATATGTTTTAAAAACGATGACAGATGTAAATAGCTCTGTAGTTCACTGCAGGAAGCAGTGACCCAGGCAGACTGGCATAGGCTGATGCTCCCTTTGTGCTTTTTCCAGTTGGCAAATGGTTCCTGCTCTGTACTTCTTACTGTATTTTCCCTTCATTATTCTAGACTGTCTCTTTTTAAAAGCTACAGTTGAATTTCAAGGGACACATGTTCTTAACATATTTCACAGACTACTCTCCTGTTTGGGAAAGTGCTCTGGAACATTGACTCCACTTGTAAGATTTTAGAGGAGTTCATTATCATGCTTCAAGCACTCAGACCCATTCCCATGTCACATTGGTTGACATCAGTCTCTTATATCACCAGTTCTAATGCTTATCTTCAGGAGGAAAGAAGACTCAAGCAATTAGACCATCTGTGTATCTGTTTGTGTTTCCTCTCTCTCACAGTAATATTTTTAACCCATGAATAAATTTCAGCTAAATTGGGCAGAGTGAAACAGGTCCATATAATCATAATGCCACTGGTTTTGTCAGAGTAGATCACTAAATAGAGAAGATGGGTCACAGAAGTGACCAAACAAAGATGATGTCTGCAGGATGATTGTTATTAGACACCAGAAAATCAACATAAACAGCTGCTAATGCCTCAATTGCATGAAAAACTTTCAAAATTAATATTGATGCTGGTGTCTAAGAAGCTGCAATCAAGCATATGATGAAGTATATGTATGTATATGACACCACATTCTTTAAAATATTTGTTTTGTAAATAAATAACACACAGAAAGCAAAGGTGAGCTGTTTGACTTAAAGACCTGTCTGCATGGTCATAATGTCTTTATTTCTGAAAGATATGGAGCCAATAACGTGACTATTGACAAATCCAGGTTCTGCAACTGACACTGAGCAAGTTAAAACTGGAGGTTTTGCTTTCTGACTCATTGGCTATTTGTATTTGTAGGATTAGATATGGATCAGATCACAATGTTGTGTTTTCAGTTCCCCGTGAATCAGAAAATCCTCAAAAAAATTTTTTTAAACATTGACAGGTGTTTTGAAAGGGACACACAGTTCCTGTGTCTTGCACTTTCTGACTGAAAATTATGTTGTTTCCAGTTTCTCTGCTGGTTTTGCTAGTGACACAAAAGCTGACCAATTTGGCAACCATCAGTAACAGAGATCCCAGCAGCCCATATGAGGGCTGCCCCACATGACTGAGTTGTCTGTCCTGGAGCCACATTTCACCTCTCAGGTGGAGCTCACTACAAGAACATGGTTGGGAGAGCCTGGGGAACACCTGCCCGTGGAGAGGAGCAGCTGCAGGGGCTGGGTATAATCTGCAGAACACTGAGACTCAGGCATTGGTGCAGGCAGTGTTAGTGCTGGCAGAGCTATAAAGCCTCTCCAGAATCGACTCTTGGGTTTACTGCAGTCACTATCCATAATTTTCAGGTACCTGAACTAAAGCCCTGAATTCTGGCAGCTGGACCAGGTCTCGCAAACTCGAGTATCAGAAACAAAAGCTTGATGAACGCTGGAGCATGACTAATTCAACAGAAAACCTCACCCACTTTTTGTTACCCACTGGCTTTCTGCCTACATCCATACTGCCAATGTTGCCACTAATGAAATTCCTTTTAGCATTGTAAAGCTGTTTTGCTCTCTACTGCATATGCTTTGGGAATATCTAGTAATTCAGAGCATCAAGGAAAAATGTTAATTATTGAGTACAAACTATTAGAGGTGCTACACTGCCACAAGACCTCCTATCCTAAATTTCTCTGTTTATTGTAGGCCTTTTATATCCATAAGTGAGCAAAAAGGAGGTGGGTGGGTATTTTGCAACTTACTCTTGCCCAAGATGTTCATCCTGATATACTGAAATAATTCTGTTTTCTTCTAATCTCTAATTTGAGAAGCTAGGAGGAAGTACACCTTTTTTGGAGGTTTTTTTTTTTTTTTTTTAAATTCACATACAATCAAGCAAAAGCCACAATGCTTTGTGTAAACTACAGAAGATTATGAAACCCATAAGTGGGCTCTTAATTATTTGAATTTCAGCACATGATAAAGTACTTTGCTAGATGAATGTCTGGAGTTCAGACCCAGAGCTCTTCTGCCTAGAAGTTCTGGGGTAATTTCTCTTTCCTTACTGACTTTATTGGTCTGAATGGAATAAAGAAATCTATCTCACAAGCAAGGCCATCTCCTTTATGTGCGTTAGAACATTACCTACAATTTATAGAAAATAATATTTGTTTTGGCTTGGAAATGTTCATGGGTGAATGTCTTCCAAAACATCTAACACTTGGCTAGATGCTGTCTGCAAGGAACTGTACACAGTGCCCAGGTTAGGAGTGAAAGGATGGGCCCATCTACACATGCACCTCTCTATGTCTATAGCTGTGCATGATTACACAGGGATTCTATTTTCATTCACATCATTATAACTTTGCCCGTGGCAAGCCTTTACCTGGAGAAATTATGTTGTGGAAGGAGCTTATGAAATACTTCCATGTCTCTGAGCATTATGATTTTGTCATCGCTGTAAAATGCCGATTTCTATCAGGTTAGGAATCTTTAGTTTGGAAAAGAAAGCTCAATGTGTAGCCAGACACATGAGCAAGCACTGTTGTTCAGAAGCACCTGATCAAGGACCAGGGGAAACTTCCCAATCTTGTGTTGGCAGCTGCCCAATTCAGTCTCAGTCCTCACACACTTTCTCATTATCTGTTACATTCTTGTTAATATAAGACTAGATTTCAGTCCAGTCAGTTAGAAACAGTGCCCTTGAAAGAAAACAAATGATTTGTAAGAAAGAATTAAAAATTGGCAATTATGTCTCTAGAATATGATTGTTGATGCTTGTGGACAGAATTTATAAGAAGTATTATTCCAACACAGATTAATGAACCAAAAAATTGAAAATCCTGATAAGGGCTTCCAATAATACACCTAAGTGGAGAAATTCTGTTTTCCTGCTGCATGGTCACTATGCCTTTTATTATACTAAGTGTGTTTATGTGTGTATAAGCAAAGTTTTAGCACCTCAGAAATCACATGCAAGTCCTGTCAAAGAGCATTTGATGCTTCAGATGAAAAGATGGTCCAGAAGTGACATGTTACTCATTGAAATGAAGGACACGTCATACACAATTTCCTCCTCATGTTAGGTTGAGTCACTTTGCCCCACTGTCTGGCATGTGAGATGTGTCAATGGCAGTGGTTCCTATTTCATGCACAACATCCCTCTGTAGCTTGCTGGTTAGATGAGCAAGTCCCCACATCATCCCTCCCAGCTGTCTTCTGCACTCTTTGAAACTGCTATGAAACGTGAGGTTAGCTATAATATGGGACATGTCATGGGCTATGCTCATTTGGCTTTGCTCAGCTGAACCTTTGACATTGCCTGGAACTCCTCATCATGGCCTGCCCTGATTCTGCTATGGATCAGGCTGTGCTTGAAGTAGGTTGCTTTCAGAATAAGGGAGGGATGTGCTACTAGTCTTGCTGTCTCTTCACATGAACAGATGTGAAAATTGGCTTGATGCTGAGATGGGGCTTATAAAAAACAAATAGAAATTTGCGTCAAACTTTGGCTTGGCAATAATTTGGGGAGTGTAATTTTAATCTAGTCTAATTAGGCTAATTTCTGTGACTACTGAATTTTCAGCACGTGTCTAAAGAACCATATTTAGGAACATAGTAGCAAAACCTGCAGTTGTGAGAGCAGATGCAGCACCAGTCAATCTAAACAGGGAAAATGGTAGACTCTGAAATTGATATCACTTTTGGAGAAAAAAGTTTGTGGGATAAACAGCAAATATACTGGCATAAACCTGTGCATTATGTTTTTCCTTTATGATGTGAAGCCAAGGATTATTAGATGTAAGCAGGATAAAGCCAGGTCTCTGAGACTCAGCATTTTTCCAGCATCACTGTGGATGTGGATCAATTACCTGTGTTTTTCTCAGCCTGTGAGGCCCAAGATGATATAACATTCCAGAGTAGAAATCTCCCAATCCTGCTGTTCTTCACTGCTCGAAAGGTCCTTTGGGAAATGTAATTCAAGAGTCTGAAGTTCTTTGAGTTCTGGGTAAGACATCCATGAGAGCTCTTATGTATGAATTTGCTTTCCCTGCTCCCAGACAGGTTCTGAATGTCACAAGTGCACAAGGGCACTGCACAGTATACCTGGGGCAGATTGGGAAGGATTTGCTAGTGAGATGCATCAGTTCAGTTCAAATTCCTTGTGATATCACTTTTGTAGAAACACCCAGAGAGAATGGTGGGCATATTTAATTAACCCTCAAATATATAAATAAATAAATATGATCATCAAAACTGCCTGAAATATTAAAAAACATTAATAAACAAGCAAACCAATAAACAAATACAACATTTTTTAACTTGGGTTCCTTTATGAAACATGTGTTTAAAATAGCTGTAAATAGCTGTAACTATATTCCGACTCAAGAACTGCTTGGTGAATTTAATCTACAGTTTAATTTGCCTCAGAAAAACATAACAGCAATGAGAAAGTATTGGTCAATGGGACATGATATTGTATCAATGTTGGTGATCAATCCAATTCTTCACAGGCACATACATCACTGTAAACCTGCTGTATTCCTTAACTTCATTTGTATTGCTCCTGGTTTTTGCAGTCACAAGTGAAAGAATGTTAGACCTAATCTCTCTTCCTGCCCTTGCTCAGAACACCTGCACCTCTCAGACAAGGTTTTGTTGTGCAAGGATTGAAAAGAAACCCCTAGGCTTTGGCCAAGGGAATAAATAACTCTGTCATCTGTGAGTATAAGTGAGAAGACAACATGAAATGTCATCTGGGAATTATTATGTGAAATAGAAGGAATGCAGAAGGCAAAATTATGTTAAAATTTAATTTGTGTGTTTTAATATTATTGTCTTTTTATATTTTAAAGGCACAATATAAAAATAAATATGACAAAAGGATAAATGAATGTAGCATAATTAGCATGAAATTACACCTCATTTGTTTTCTGGATATTGCTTTGTCTGTATTATAAATGGCATGTGGATACAATAGAAAGTGAAATAACTCAGAATATTAAATTCTTTTAAGATTGTGCCATGGGGACCTTAATGTCTTGTTTCATTCCTGTCTCTAATTTACTGTTCTTGTGTTGTCAGCAATAACCCACAAATTTGTCTCTCTGCCCCTGCTCTGGGCTCTGCTGGTTTCTGTCCTGCTGTCTGCAGCGAAGGCTGGTGGGGGTGATAGTTCACACTGTGCAAATCAGGCTCCCTCACTGTAATGCTCCCAGATAGAAGCTGAGATAGTGCCCATTCCTTTCCTTTATGGGGTGCCCAGCAGACATTCATGCACTGGGAACTGTGTTTTCTGATGAGATGTCTTGGAGTTCATGATGATGTGAGTTATGATAAAAGCCTTAAAAGAAAATTTGGTCTACTGTATGATATTTGGGTATTATTCAGTGACCCAAATTTGGCAGTTGGGCATTACCCAGGACAGTGTTTCCTTGTCCAAGGTGGTGTGTAGAGACATGTTTTCATAAACTTCCATTTAACACAAAAAATGATGATTCAACAGCAGCTCTCTTATACAGTTCAAAATCTAAGGGTCTGTTTTTGTTTTAGGAATGCTCTGCCAAACCTGCCTGTTAGAAGGACTGCAGGTGGCAGATTGGGAAAAATTTGGTAGTGAGATACATCAGTTCCTTGTGATATCAGTTTTGTAGAATCACCCAGAGAAGATGATGGGCATATAACTGTAGGAGAGACCTTGAGAAGTCATTGAGTTCATCTCTTCTCCCTTAGGCAGAATGAACTACACCTAAAGAATTGTCAAGAACAATTTATCATTCCAAGCTGTTCTTAAAAACCTGAAATGATGGTAAGGCTATAACTTTACAGTTTAATCCCATTCTTGATATTCTTAACATTACAACATTTTTCTTATGTTCAACTTATATCTTCTCTGTGGCATTTTAAATTCATTGTTTTTGTCCTGTGCACAGTGGGCAAGAATACACTGGAGGTCTTTCCCATCTTCTGTCTGAGGGTGTTCAAGCTCTCTGCAAGCTTTTGTGAACTCTAAAATAATTTTATTCAACACATGCTGATCTCATAGCGCTAGATTTGCAATGTAGTGTCTAGACACTCTAGATAATTAGCATTTTTACTTATTAATAGGAATCAAGGAGCCATGCAGAGATGAGAAGATATATTTTTAAGCCTAGAGTAGAGTAATAGCTTATCTGTGCAGATGGTATTGGGTTAGCTAACAGGGATTTCTGTGTTTCCTATATTGTGGCACTAACCTTGCTGCAGAGACACCTTGTGAACTCTCGGGGTCTGCCAGCAAAGGAATCTTTTGGAGTGGCTCAAAATTTGGGCTTTTTTCTTTGCTCTTACTCCATCCATGACTAGTAGCTGCTGGATAAATATTTGAGCAAACCAGGGGCCATCTATTCAGGTTTTACAGTTAATGCCATCAGCTGACACTGACTCTATGAATTAGGAAATAAGTAATGTGGTGGAAATGGATTTAAAATATCAGGAATATATCTGGAGGTAGCTTAGCACAGTGTCACTTCTTGAGTTTCATTAATGGTTTCCCTTTTGTTGAATGTGATTAACATATCTGCTCAGTGCATGAATACTGAAAGTGAGGCCTCAGAGAACTCATTTGTAACAAAAATCTAAACTCATTATTTTTAAGAAATTAAGCTGGATAATGAAATGATGTTATTATCCTCCAACATCATAATTTTAGAATTGACCATAAAGCTTACTCCAATTAAAATTGTTGCATGGAACATAAAACCAGAATGCTATGATACTGGAAACATTTAGACATGCACATAAGCTTTTAAGAAAGTTCCCAGGCACAAGAACAAAGCTTTTATTCATTCCAAGGATAAGTCAGCCAAAGTGATCTTTATACATTAAAATTACTGGTTGCACATTGTGCTAAAGAGGACACACTCATCACAGGAGACTAAGCACAATAAACCAGAGAATGATCAAGCTCGAAAGAAAATGTAGTAGCATTTTAATAAGAAACACAGTTTCTTTATGAGGCCAAAATGCTAAATAAGTTAGCAGTGGATTTTCATGCAAATGTTAAATCAGGAACAAAGAGTGAGATGAGAAGCGTCTATATACCAATATTACATACAGATTTCACTCTGTTCTCTGAAGTCTTACTCGTTGTGGCATAGTAAACACCAACATCATCCCTAAATTACAATCATTATGAAAGACAGCATTTCCCACTGGAACTTGGGCTCACTAAGAATAAAGTTTTGCAGCAGAATCCTGGTTCCAATCTTACATTTTTAAAGGGAAACAGTGAGTAATCCTTGTCTAAATAATACAGCCTTTAATTTTCATGGGAAGAGCATTTTACAGAAAAGAACATGTGTGGTTTTGTCTCCCTTTAAAATAAATCCTTCATTTACATCTCATCCACTGGAAAACCAATCCATAGCATGACATCAGGTTACTAACACTCTTATTTGAAGTGGGAACAAGAACATTAGTCACCTGCAGGTCAGAGAGAAAGGTGAGAGTGAAAAATAAAATGAATGAACAGCCCTTTGGTGTGTCCAAGGACAGGATCTGTCTGTCCATACTTCTCATTCCCATTCTGTCTGGCACTTAGCAGGCTCAAACCCTCTCAGTGCCTCTGCCAAGCTGGAGTGTTCTGGGAGCAGCTGAAGGAATGTGGTTGCCAGCACAGAAACCTCTGCATTGCCTGACAGGTCTCCTTTGCTCTGGACCAGCAGACTTCTCTCCCAGCTCCTTGGTGCCTTGAAAGCAAGCAGATCAAATCAAACTGGCTGCTGAACTTTATATTAGAAGGGCAGTGGATTTATCCCATGTAGATGTAGTCACTTTGCAATATCAGATTTCTTCTTGGTTTCCAATCTGACTGGATGGTAGGAGCTGCCTCTGAGGAGTAGCTCCAAGATCCCAGTCAGGTACAGGGACAGGCCAACACCAGCCACAGGAAAGATCTGATTCTCCAGGGAAAATGCTCCTTTGGGGTGCTGGAGCACCCCCAGAGAGCATGTGAGAGCACTCTGAGGTGCTTTTTAGCAGCGCACTTCAGCTCTAATCCTTGCTCCAGTTATGAGCTGCCTCACCCCTCTCAAAAATCCCTCACCATGCTCAGTGCATGCCAGAGAAGGTGTCAGAGGTGCTCAGGAAATGCATGGTTCCTCCCTAGCTGTTTTTTTTTCCCCAAACACAATCTCTGAGTGAAATTTGAGATGCCTTCTTGCAGAACCACCATAGTCAGGCTTGAAGGACCACTTGGTAAATTTTCTTAATTTTGTTTTCTAAGTATGTATTTTGTCCTGTTTTTGACCATTGTTTGCAAACCTAATGCTAACATTCTTTCTGTCAGTTAAAATTACTGGTACAGTCCATCTTAGACAAAGAAAAGTATGTCAGGGAGCACATATTTAAGCAGGTCTTAGCTGTGTTTCAAGTTGCACACAAGGTTGTGGAGCTTATTGCAGCACGTAAACAAAAAGATCAGGATGTTTTGACTTCACTCACTGTGACAGCAGTCAGAAACAAAATCTGCCTTCAGATGTTGTAGCCCTGAGTAAACAATGAGACTCACTAAGAACCTGACATCTATTTTTTTAAGAACCCTTTTCAAAAAGACAATTACTCAGACATGTGAGGGTCTCTTCCACCTGATATTTTGAATAAATTGGCAGCAGAAGCTGATGGCTTTGACAATTGTTTGTCACAGAGGTGTGCAATACATCAGTATTTGTAATAATTAAGCTTTATGTTTCAAAACATCTCAGCTACTACAAAGGGAATCCCATTAAAAGGAAGGACAGCTATGCTCCTGACTGGTTCTTCAGTGAAAATATCCCTTCCTCCCAGCCCCTCATACCTGATTACTTTTTGTTGCCAGACAATCTTTGGCATTTTGCAAAATAGAAACTCCTTTATGGGGAGGTTGACATCATTGATGCTGACTTGTTTGGCACAGATAGCAATTGGGAAATATGGTTGAAAACTATCATGGACTCCTAAAAGCAAAAGAGTCAGAGAAAGAATAATCTGCTTTTCTGCTTTGAGAAAATAATGTTTGGCAGAATGCACAACAGTTAGTGGAAGGTACTACAGCTTATTTGCTGTCTAACATTTGCTTTTTAAAAGAAGTTTTGCTATATGCCCTCTATGTTTTTTCATAGCAAGACTTCTGTACAATGCATGAAATCTGTGCAAGAGCTCAGATCCCCATGACCACAAGGGCAGGACCAAGACGATTAATTCTGCTTATGCAAAATACTCTCTCTGACTGAAGATTTTATTCAGGAAAATATGTGAGTGTCTGAGTCAGACTGGCTGTTCCCCCAAATGCACACTGTCCAGAAAGGTAATTGTTCAAAGAACGGGTGTTAGGGTACCAGTCACACTATCTCTTCTCCTGAAGCCAGAGCTACAGGAGAGGGTAAAGAAAGAACACACATATATAGTGAGAAAATATTTTCAGCTATTGTCAATAGTATAGCAAACTGAAAAGCCTTTGGCAGAATAGGGCTATTATGAGTTTGCCCGCTCACAAGCTCTGTGTCTCAAGTGCTGTCCAGAGCCCAGGATGAAGTGCCTGCCCTTGCCCCAGGATTGCTCCTTGGGTGAGGGAGGTGGTGGCTGCTGACGGACAACCAGGGCACAGGGAAGCAGTGATGATAAACAGGGGCCTCAGCTTTGCAGCCCAGCCCAGGATTCTCTCTTATCTGGTATTAACTGAAAATTCATATTCCTCTGCCTTCAGCTCTGCCTGGGTGAGAGAGGAATTTGGGATTTCTGCAGGTACAGTGGTGAGGAATCCTCTCTAGTCCAGGGCAGAGATAAATTCTTGTCTTCCCCCTGCAAACCTTGGGGGTTTCTGTTCATAGCAAGTTGAATATGAATCAACAGTGTGTCCTGGCAGCCAGAATTCATAGTTCTGTGATTCTGTGTAGTTTCCCTGCAGGAAGACAGGATGGCTAACTTCCCTAGACTTTTATGAGACACCCCATAGCCCCACGATCTTTTGGGTCTGTCACTTCTTTTATGACCTTCTGCTCATGCATCACTCTTCTTTTCATTACCCTCATCATTCCTTTCATTATCCAAAAGTCAGCTCTCATGCTGTAGAAACTCAATCCTGCCAAATCACCAGGAAAAGTACCCATGCAACAGACAGAAAAGTCCACAAGCAAATCAGCTGTCTAATCTTAAAAATAAGCTGCCTCTTCCTCCAAAAGCAATAGAGGGAAGAAAAATGAAAACACGCAAAATGTAGAGAGGGATAGAGGGATGAAAGCAGCTCATATTCACTTGAAATAATTTCATAGTAATTTGAGCAGGATCATATATTTTTAGATTTCTTCAGGTTGCTTTTCATTTGATTTGATAGAATAAAACAGAATCTGCTGCATGGAAATGTCACAGAAATATCTTGGAAGTCTGGTGAATAAAGAATTTCTGCAATAACAATAGCAAAGAAAAACACTTAACTGAATATTTTTAAACCTATCTCCCCTCCTTTTCTTTGGGTTTTGCAAGTTGTAAGAAAGGAGTTTTCTGAGGTGTGCTGCTCTCAGTCTATAAAGGAACACACACATAAATGCACCTAGCAAAAGCTTAGCAGGTGAAGATGATTCAGCTGCAATACAATTTAAATTTAACTTTCATATGGTTACCAAGCTTTCAGCTGCATTCCTTTTAATAACAATTGGAGGAGACTCACTCCTGCTGGGTACTACTTTCTTGTAAAGAGAGCTAGATGCATTTAGGGACCAAAGGGAAAGTTAAAGATGCAGGATCCTTTCTTCTCTGTAANCATTCCTTTTAATAACAATTGGAGGAGACTCACTCCTGCTGGGTACTACTTTCTTGTAAAGAGAGCTAGATGCATTTAGGGACCAAAGGGAAAGTTAAAGATGCAGGATCCTTTTTTCTTTCTAGAAATGATTTATTGCATATTTTTTCACTTCTTCAAGCAACAGAATGAAATTTCACTCTCCTCTGGGAGTGGTTGAGACAAACCATTTAAATATGATTGAGGTGGCCAAAGTGTGTTCGTATGTTAGTTTACAGTGGTGAACTTCACTGGAAATTGCAGCTGTTGCCTCAGGGTGAGGTTGCGATCAGCACACAATGAAGCTGCAGCTGGGTCATGAGCCCCTGCTTGCCTGTGTCCTCAGGCAGCCCTGCAGGACTCGGGTGTGAGAGGGAAGTTGTGTGTTCAGTCCATGGGGCCTCCCAGCAACAGCACTGAGCATGGACCTGTGCTGTGTTGTGTGTATAGATTTCTCTGAATTTCTTCATATGAAAAGGTGCAGGCAGCAAGTGCTTTACACAGCCAGACTGAATCACAGGGAGAAATTTCCTTTCCAGCAGAGACATGGTTTCCACTTCTCAGCATTAAGGCACCAGCTGGAGAAAGCATTAAGTTAACTCCCTTTAGGAGCCCTCTGGACACCTGTGGGATTAGTTCAAAGGAGTGAGAGTTCAACGGTGTGACAAAGAATTACACACCCGTACCCATGGAAAAACCATTTTGATAGAGTTGAAATATGGAAATGAAATGCAATGCATTAAGATTTTTATACAGGGCTCTCACCTGCAGAACTGTCCAGTGCTAGCCCATGAGTCTGAGTGGGAAAAATTCAGATTTCTCCTACCCTTCCCCTTTCCAAAACATATAGGAAAGAACCTATACAAGATGTATAGGAAAGAACATTTTTCACACTGAGAAAGAGCAGGACCAGAGTTTTCTTTAAAAGCCACTTCCAGGTTGGGTTGTGAATCCCGATTTAGGATCCTGCCATCTATGCCAGTTTGTCATGGATGAGTGGAATTCACCCCCCTCAAAAAAGAGGAGCGACAATATCTTTTATTGAGGTAAAATAATATTTTGTCAAAGCTCAATAAATTAGATGGAATTTAACACAGTTTAACAGTGTTTAACGAGTGTGCTGGCAAGGTTCACTTTATTAATTACTGCATGAAAATTGAGTTAGAATGCTTCAACAGAGACCAGAGAGGCAAAGAATAAGGAGGACCCTCTCACTGAGTCATGAGTTGCAGAGAGGACCCCCTGAAACTTCTAAAATCCTTATGTATGGCAGCAAATGCAGCGATCTGTAATAACAAGACAGCACACGCCTTGGTTTGCAAGGGTCGAGAGCCAGCAAGGAGCAGCATTTATTGTATTGTCCTTTTTTATAATAGGAACCCAGGTATACGATTGGCTGTGTTCTACGCCACCCCAGTCCAAAACACATAGCACAAGAACAATAACAAAAGGTGTTTATCTCTATTGTTTTCACATTTTCCATTGGGAAGAAGGATTTTTCTCACAAGCAGCAAGCAGCAGGCTTCGGGCTGCCACATTTAGGGAGCTTGGGTGTGACTGGATCCAATCTTAGTCTCAGACTTGGACAAGGGTTTATGTCTGATGGAATTATCTATACAAATTTAATAATAATTAATATTGATGCAGGACAAGAATAGCTAAAATAGCCTGAAATAGAATAAATTAGGTAAAAAGAATGAGGAGTTGATTTTCTCCAAAGAGACATAAGCAACTTCTGGGCTGCTGACACCCAGTTCATGCCTGAGCAATGACGAAAGGCAGATCAGAGGCGGTCACTGTGTCCTTCCAACCTTTGGTGCTTCTCTGGTGGAGCCTCACTCCTATGAAACAGGGATGTTTCTGAGAGGGTGAGACTGTGTCTAGATCCATAAGCAAAGAGAGCTATAGCACACTGAACTTTGTGATATGTCCTCCTTCTTCTATCAGAAATATGAAATTATTTTGAGAAGAGAAAAAAGAAAGGCAATACTTTAAGGCTGATGGAAGCAGTTAAAGTTCACGTCTATTAGAATCCTGTGACAGGCGTGGTCAAAACATATCCATTGATGGTTCATCTGAGTCTCCCTTTTTGTCTGACTGTGCTTAACTCAGCTTGAACAGAAATTTGGGAGTGGGCTGTCATGTCTGCTGTACTTTCCAAAGAGGCAGACATAAGTCCTTCAAAATGGGGAAAATCACAAGAAAATATGATGTAAATCCAGTGCTGTGTAGCTCTCTTTCCCCTGGGAAATCTCAGCTGTATTCCCTAAGTAAAATCATCACACATTTAACACATCTCACTGCATTTCCTCAAGAGGTAGAGGATTGAAAAAACACAGAGCCTGAAGTATGTGCTGGCCCCTCTGCAGCAGTTCACTGTGTGACAGAAAAAACTTCATTATGTCTGCTCAGAGTATATTACTCCCCTGGCCTCCTATTCCTCATCTAAACTGAGCATTAAATTCAGACTGATTTCATCAGCAAATGAAAGAACAAAACAAGAAAAAAAATGTCGGAAATGTTACAACATGCTTAATTTAATTGGATTTTCTGTTCTGAATCAGGAGAATGAAAGAAACATTAAACAGAACATGCCCAAATGTTAAGGCAGCATGAACAGCACCATCTGTCACAATATTTCTCTAGTTATTTTTAATCTCTTACATAGTTAAAATTATGTTTTCTTAGTGAGAGGCATTATTGTAGAACATTTATCTATTATAAACAGACGCTAAAGTATTCATTATCCCCAAGATCCATTAGAAAGAATAAATGACTAGTAGAGAGGTAATTGTACACTTTTTGTGCTCTGCACCACTCAATATTTGACAGAAATGTTGGAATTGTCATATTAGATCATATTTGAAGGTCTATTGAATTTGTAATCCTTCCTTCAGAGGTGACCACCACCATGTATGTCAGAAAAACCTCATTATAAAATATCTTACAGAATAAACTGGTTTGGAGGGAAAGATTCTTCTTAAACCCCTAGTGGTTACCAATGACTGAACTCAGAGAGAAAACAGTATTTTATCCCTCTTTTGTCTCTGTAAGTGTGTAAACCTCTTTAAATCCCAATGAAGTTTTGGCTCAAAGACCATAAGTGGTCTGAGCACCATCACACTCATTAACCGGCTCAGAAGGGGCTTGAGTGGATGCACAGGTACTTCAGTGGCACTGACTCCTGCACTGGGAGGCCATCACTAGGCAACTGTAGGCATTTATGGCCAAACAATGAAAAGCAGCCTTGCTACATGAATGATCTGCAGATATATTAGTGCAGGCATTTAGCTGGGGTCTGTCAGCAGAGCTCCACAGGGATTTGCACCATCTGAGCATCTGATCTGCTCTGTGCACATGCACACAGCTTCAAATTTTGCATTTGTCTGTTGAGAAAATCATCAAAGAACACAAAGCAAATAAAAAGGCTTCTTGAGATAAGCACTTTTTAAACACATGTAAAGAGCAGTTTCTGTAGGTACAACTTGCTTTATTTCAATCTCCTTATCTCTTAACTTTTGTCTGGATTTTGTGTCAAATTCCTCATTTCTGTAGTACCTGTTTTTACTGTTAGATCGCCTAATGAAGATGTCTTTTGACAAACACACACAAGCTAAGAAGCCAAATGTTCAAAACAATTTTATTTGAGCTGCACTTTAGTAGTGTATACCTATAAAGAGCCATTCTGGCAATCCTGGGCTATTAATCTGAGTGAAACACAGGATGTGAATGCAGAGCAGCTGCCCGTGTGGCTCAGTGACCAGCCCTGCCTTGATCTGACATATGCTGGCCAGTCAAGGCAGTGGCAGTGCTGGCACAGCCTCTGTCCAAGCGAGTTAATTTAAGCTCCTTCTCCTGTGTGCAATGTGCTGTGTCCCGGCAGGCTCCTGAGCCTGGGCAGTCGCTTCGTGCTGCAGGATGCCCCTGGGGAGGAAGAGTTCAGGCCCTAGGGGGGGAATGTTTAAGAATGTCGGATGCCTGATTATAAAATGGTGCAATTTAATGGGCTGTCACAGTTCCAATGTGGCCAAGCCTTGTGGTTTTATCATGAATCTCATAATATTTGATGTTGCACTCCAAGCTACAGCATCTGAATATTTGGGATTATAGTCAGACTGCTCACATTTATGCACTTTTTTGAAAGGCTATTTTGTAGCTCCCTTGCTGTGAAGAAAAGCTCAGATTTGTGACCCAAAAGATCCTGTTATCATCTTCAGTTTTGTAAATACTTGCTACAGACTACATATAATTCCTGCATAAATACATTGCAGATGCTGTGAGGGATAAAACCCCTCCTCTGGTAGTGATTGCTGTATCTCTGTGGGCAGCAATGGCAGCTTAGATGTGAGTTGGTTTGTGCTATGCTGAGTCATGCACCAGGGCTGGCAGAAAAAATTTAAAGTACCCCAATCCTTTCTACAGTTGCTCAGTAGAAATTGGGCACAGTCTCAAACACCTGCTGTGGTAAATGGACAAAGCCAGAGAGCTGGAAGTGAAAATATTGGGAATTTGACCTAACATGTCTAGGAAAAGACTTCTGTTTGTTGTAAAAGCATGGGACAGTGTTTCAAAATGTTGGAGGTGTTATGGAAGAGATGCAAGTCTCTCTTCCTTTCTGTGTTTGTTACTCAGTGTTCATGACTCTCTCAGTGGGATGGAGAGGGCACAGCTGAGACAGCTTCCTGTCCCCACCTGCATGGCAGGAACCCCCTGCTCCATCCAGCCACCCCCTGACTCTCCCCAGCTGTCCCAGGAAAGGCCAAATTCTACCTAAAGTGAGATTTATTCAGCCCTTTGTGTTTTTGGGCCACAGTTACTGTTTACTGTAAACCTGTGTGTGAATAAACACTAGATCCATTTTTTTTTGTTAAAATTATCTTACATCTCTTCAAACAGCTGCTGCTGAAGCTGGGCAGACAGCAGGGTGGTTAAAGCCCTGTAGGTACGTGTGCCATGGCATTCACAGAGCTGGGAAACAGCTGAAATGCTGAGAAACACAGGAGTCCAAAGGTGGAACCAGAGGGCCAAGGAAAAGGGCACAACCCAAAATCTTTTACTGAGGGTGTTAACTCCATCTTGCTTTTTTTGTTTCCAGAGATGATGGGATTCAGCTGGGAAACCTTTCTCATAGTCACACCTTCAAGAAAACTTTTATGGCTTTAATACATTAAATAAGCAGTATTTTTTTCCAAATGTCCTACCTGTCAAGAATATCAAAGCAGAAACTAGTTGCAAAATAGCTGCTTCAAAATAATCCCTTCTCTGGACATTATGATATTTAAAGGATCAGTCAAAAAATATCTTATAAGAAGACCTGTATGCATTGGCAACCGTCCCTAAATGTAAGTAGTCAGCAAAGAAAAGTCTTCTCTGGGCAGGATTTTTCTGAATTTTGTACTTTGCTCCTTTTTCACAGACAGGTTATTTTTTGTGACATCGTGTCTCTTTTATAAGAATTAATATGGATTGCAAACATAACTAATGTGGTTAATGCTTATCCAATGTGGATGCTTATCCAATTACTGCCTGCAAAACAGTTATGTCACAAATAAGATGGAGAGCAAGCCTGAAACCCTGACCATGCTGGAGTCAGTGTAATTTTTCTGTGTGCTCAGTGAGGTCAGGATTTTTCTTGGAAGGACTTAACAGTAGCAAAAATGACTGCAGTCAGGAAATGAACAATAAAAGGGATGGGTTTCTCTTTTCAGGTAAAGGAAAACCACCAAATCCTCTAGGAAAACAAGTGGTCTTAAAACACAGAATAACATTCCTTCATATAAGCACCCTTTCAAAGTACACAATCAGCACTAAAAGACATAACTTACACTTCTACATTAATAACCTACTCAGGGATTTATGGGGGAAACATAGAGCATCAGGGAAAATGTCAGTCAACAGAACAGATGTTGAAAGCTGTAAGAGGCTTATATGAAGATTATATTCACAATGTATTTCAGGAATACTTGTATATTCTGTCTTCAAATTCTATTAGCTGATGAGTGTCCATCAGCTTATGGGCACTAAGACTCACCTTAGAGGCTCAGGCCACAGACCCCACAGAGAAACAGAGCCAGGAAATGAGGAGGCTCCTGTGCATCCCATACCACTGGTGCCCGTGGACAAAAAGCTTCATTTAAAACTCTTAAAGAAGTAGAGAATCAGATCACCTCCCTGCCTTTTACTGGCACATCACAGGAATGTGTAAGAAGTGGTGGCTGAAGATATATGGAAAACTTACAGTAGCAAATAGACCAATTTAATACAGGCTCTTAACTACTGTGGAAAGTCCCCATGGGAGATGTGAATTTTGAGCAGTGTGCTGTTTAAAAGGGCAGCAGCAGCATGGCCCAGCAGCCACTATTGAAGTCCCACTGCAAGACAGAAGAGCAGATCAGCTACTCTGAATATTAACAGCCTTGGAAAGGAAGCAGGACAAGTAATAGGAAAAGAAGAAGAAGCCAGCTGTGATTTAGATGAAGAAGTTTGAAAGGAGAAAAGCAAGGGAAGAAAAATAAACTAGTGTCCATTGCCTCACAGTGCAAGTGCTGTGCTTTTCCTCTGCAATTACTTGTTTTCATTTTGAAGTCCTCAGTTTGAAAAGCAGACCAAACCAGACGTTGTATTAATTTGTTATGCTTTTCCCTACAGAAATAAAACTATTTGTCAAATCATGCCCTCTCTCCTTTATCATGGTTTGTCTCTCATTTCTCAGTTTGATCTGATGCTGGAGTTTCACCAGGATGTAGCCCCCTGACAAGCGTAGGACGGGCAGTGCAGGGCAGAGTGGGCAGGGGGATCTGGGAAGGTTTAGGAAAAGCCCTGCCTGCACCTCCATGTTGTGAATCATTTAGGTCAAAACTGATTACTTATTATTTATTGCTTATTTCCTACCACCTCCTCAAGCAGCCTGTCTCACCTGCCTGTGTGGCTGGCTGCTAAAGAGGGTCTGTGGAATGGCTTTTCTACACTTAGTCCCAGTAGCTTGTTTGTTTTCAATCAGATCATTTCAGTGAAATGAGAGGACAGCCCTGGCTGGGGGGAAGAAGCAGTAGAGGTTGTTTACATGGCTTGGGGACTCCACCTAACATGGAAATGCTTCATATATGAAGTTTGCTGGGATGCACCCTGCTCTGCACAAAACAAAACAAAACAAAACAATTGCCTTTCCTTAGAAGATCTGACATGATTTTTTTAGATGTATTAATCTATGTATTGTTATAATATATTATCTCCATATTAGAATTATCTTTCAATTCCTCTGCTCCCATGTGGCTGAAATGGGCAATGTCTATAGAGGCATTTTAGAATATCTTATAAGGGCTATTAATTGTAATAGAATAATAGTCAGTAACTTGTGATAGGTGCTATTTAATAAAAATTCTTGACTGCTTAGGTTTTGTGATTGAGTTATTATTCATGGTGGGAAATTGCATACAGCTGCTGAAATAATAAATAGATCTGATTCATGTGATTCTCTTTTTTTAATCTCTTTTTTGCTCATATCTACCACTCAGCTTCTTATTCAGCTTTGGCTGATTTCTGTCTTGTTATCTTGAAGTACTAAAATTAGACTTTTTTTCTTGGATCCCATCAATACAATAGACAGATGCAGACATCCCATTAGCAGCAAATACACCTTGGGACAAAAGCTAATGAAAACCTTTGTTGCTGTACTGAATACACACATGGAGAATACTTAGACCTGGGTGGTGCTAAACCATGGGGCTAAGCCTGAATACTTAGGCCCCACTGAATTCAGTCAGGCTCATTACAAACTGAGTACTTTAAAAAAATGCCTCAGCTTGCAGCAAACACTGAAAAATCAGGAACAAACCAAGATACTACAACTGGTCAGATACAGCTTAATGGATATAATGAACAGATCAAGGAAGATATTTTAATTGTAGAAAAGCAATTACAGACAGTTAAATATCAAATTCAAAGTTGTTATATATATTCATTTACATAATTTTAGGAGTTCTGCAGCGCTTTTCAGGGATAAAGCAAAAAGTTTTAGTGCTTAGTGAAAGATAGTGCAGAGCATTTTTTATGAGTAACCAGTAGTTAGGTAGACAGGGCTCAAAGCAACAATCAGAGTTGTAAAAGCAAGGTGGAAATCTGTGAGTGAATTCAAATAAGCTGTTGAGGAATAGGAAAAGTAGGAGGACAGAGTTGCTGAGTTGATGTGAGTGAGCTGATGCATTCACTGTGTCCTTAAAATGTGGATCCTCTACGTGATTTTTGTCCAAGTGCTGTTTGCAACAGGCCAGTCATTGCTGCATTTTGCAAAGTGATGTTTAGGGGGTCCTTATTACATGTACCTGATCATTTTCTGAGTGAAAGATTTCTTCTCTTACTTTATGACGTTTAAAAACCCCCTTTCTCAGGAAATGTCTGCAGAAGAACAGGGGCTGTGTTTCCATCGCAGAAAGCAGAATTGTTGCTGGTTGCACATGCAGTTTTATTAACCCATGCTTATGCTGCCCAGGCAGTCAGCTTCCATTGAATTCCATTTCTGCTGAAGCAGAATGGTGGCATCCTTTTAGGGCTTATGTTTAATGCACTTGCTGAATTTCGTGCTGCTGCAATGCTTCAGCTGAGGCTTTTTGAGACTAAATTCATGAGGTAGAATGACAGCGTTGAAGGTTGCTCTGAAGTCCAAGGAAAAACATCCAGTAATTTCAATTGCTCCTGGTCTAAACCTTTAATGACAATGGAAGTCCACATCTAAAATAGAGAATGCATTGCTATTTTGGTGTGTTTTCAATCTTTCTGTGTATTTAGTGCTGTGTCTTATTGCTCTGTACAACAAAGGACTTTGTTGCTATATTTAATGAGAGCTCCTGACCTCATTACACTTTGCACAGGGTGCTTTTCTCTTTGTAATATCCATCAGCACTGAGGTATTGGTAAGTTGAATTATGGCAATAAGAGCTCCTGCCCTGCTGCAGGCTCTGGGGCACTCAGCAGGGCCATGGGTTGCCCCCCATGCAGACACAGCAGCTCTCCCTGGCCCCAGGTTACCTCTCCCACTCCAGCAAACCTGCAGCTGCTCAGAGCAACTGCACAGCAATAAAATAGTTCAGTGTAGCAAGTGGGTGGACATTAGTTCCATGAGAAACTGCGAAGAGAACATAATTACTGTGGGCAGAATATAATTACTCAGAGCGGGATCTGGCTTGAGTTTTATGGGCTAAAGCTTTCCTTTAGAGACAAGGACTATTGAGATTAAAGAGCATAACCAGTCTGTGCTTTTGTTTTAGATTTCATATGAAAGATAGTTAGTTCATGAGCTCTGAGCACTGTGATGGGACATTAGTTCATTCATCTGTCACCTGCATGAGTACTATTTCGTGTTGCACTTTCGTGAACATGTGCAGAGATACTCAGTAATCTCTATAAAGCTGTGCCTTTGAAAGTTGTTAAACCAGCCCCTGCACCCTGTTCTATTAAACTTCATCCTGATCTTCTGCTTTCTGTTGCCCACCTCCCCAAAAGCAGAAGAGTCTTCAGAGATTCTTAATGCCACTATCCCAGGATCTTCTTCTGGTTTTAAAAACTTACATATTATTTTGTAGCAATATATGTTTTATGCTGGTCATTTAGTAAGATATATAAATTCAAAATTGCAATGAAACAATTTTTTTTTTAAATTTTAGATACATTGAAAGGTTTTATAGTTCCAGTTTTAAGGTCTAGCACATTGATAATGTGGCATATTTTCTTCTGATTACCCTGCACTGAGTTGTGTTGGTCACAAATGCAGGAACTATTGAAGCTGTGCCCTTGCTTTATGCACAATGCTGAAGCCTTCAATTACTCTTATCATGTTTGGGTTTTGGTACATCTACTATACACACTTTTAGTATAAGCAATGAGAAAGTATTTTAGGAAAAGATCAAATTTTCTGGTCGTAAATGCAGACACAGGATCTGTGAAAGGATCTTGAAAGTTGGACTTGGAAAAATATGGGTATGCAAAATGTGTGTGAAGCCTTTATGTTGGCATTTTGTAATGCTGAGTGACTGATTTCACAACCTTGACATTTCTCTGATGTTGATTTTTTTTATGAAACTCTATATATATGTTTCTGAAAATGCAGTAAATATTTTGAAGATTAAAAGGTAATACCCTTGCTTCAAAATCTTGCTGTCTAATTTGAGGCATGATTAAATAGAAGCAACTGATAATAGATATTTGGAAACCCAAAAGGTATGGCATTGGCTCTGGGAGATTGCTGATGGCTGGTGTGGACCAACGGTTGCCAATTGGAATGGGGAAACTGATACAGAGAGAGGCAAGGAGAGCACAATAGCTGGGATTAACTACAGAACTGCACTGGTGCCTCCCTAATCCCTGTGCAGTGCTCTATTCTCTTTTCATCTTTTCTTGCTTAAAACAGTTCCTTTTCATTAGACTAACTAGCAGAAGAAAGGGATTTTTCTGACCATGAAATAAGGAAGAAAATATTCCTTAGAATGAAGCAGTCTTTACAAGAAATATATTAATTTTCAGTGCAGTTGTCCATTAATACAATAGTTTCCTTGTCAGTACTGACTGGAATTTCTTTGTATTGTGGGAGACTTTAGTCCTGGAATCCTGTGTTGGGTAGGAGGAAAGAGGGAAAAGAGAAAGTGTTAAATCATAGTTGATATGATTTATGGCAATGTTTTTTCACATCATCATTATTTAACTGCTGTGACATTCAGTCCATGAAAAAAAATGTGTGGGTTTTAACACCTGAAGGCATGATCAGAAATGTGGCTTGGTTTGATTTTTTTTAAAATTTTATTTTAGAGCAAGAGAAAAGACCAAAATTGACAGCACCTGGGAAGAACAATGCTTTTCTTAACCACACAATCTTTAGAACTGAGGAAGCAGTTGTAGCAACATCCTTGAGAAAGGCCAAAAACACCATGTAGGGGACTTTATCAGGGAAATAAAAAGAAAATCACTCCTGTGCATTCCATGTTGCTGATCTCCCCATTCAGATTGTTAACAAGGTGTTGAATGACTAAGACCTGCACATTTCTGCCCATCTGTCTGCTAAAGTATATTAACTCATGTTGCATGAGCCACCACACACTCAACAGATGGTAACAGCTCCCAGTCACTTCTAATTTAATTCAGCTTTGGACTGATAACCCAGAGCCCCCATGAAACTTAAGGGAACCTTTTGTTTGTTGAGCCAATAAAAGTACAAAGCCCTTCAATGTTACCAGTCTTCTGAACTGCCATAGACTGTTTCTACCAAATTTTCCTTTTGTTGTTTGGGAAAAGAAACATGCTGAACCAAATCACACTGCACTGATGGAGATTTATAAGCATCAATGAAATTTTATGGTAGATTCATTTTGGTGTTTCCATGTCTGTGGGCATCAGGAGCCTGTTCAGGGCTATTTTCATCACCAGTGCCTCCTGTTCACCTCCATAGCCACACCACAGGTGTCAGTAGGTCCTTACTGGGTGTCTGTGTAAAATGTGTACCAGTCTCCTCAATGTAGCTGATAGCAGAGAAGCTCATGAAGTAAAACCCAAACTTCAGTCACTTTAGTGTCTTGCTGGGTCTAATTTTGGTGTCCACACTGATAAGGAATACAGTCACTGGCAAATGTCTGTCTTATGCACTGACACTAGTCCATGGGAAAGGTTCATACAGGCCATATTTCATACAACAGATGCACATCAAGAAGCTTGTGGCAGCCCAAAGTGGCAAATTTTTATAGAATAGTACAATTCAGTGTTGATATACCAGCTCCAGTCCCAGCACTGAGTAAACATGGTTTTTGTTTTAGACTCAGACTCACATGTTGAAAGATATTGGAGACTTACAATAATGATAACTGTAACTGAATTTGATATCCTGGGTAGAAATCTGAGTATTTAAGTCAAGTTGCCTGTGGATCACTTTGTGGTAAACAAGAGAAGAATTAAATCTCTAAGATTAATATCCATAATGTCTATGAAGTACTGAAACCTTAAAAATGAGAAAGCACCAATTCCTCTTAATTGCTTAAATTTCAGACTATTTAATTTCATTCTTAAGGAAAAAGTACTATATTGTAGTGAGCAATATCATCCTCATTATTTCAAGGATCCTTTAGTGAAGATCTGTGGTATGTTTTTGGGAGCAGCATCTCCACCACGGAGACCTCCCTCCTCCCTCTGTGTGGGGCTGTTTTCCTGTGGGATACTCCTGGGTGATGCTTCAGCCCCTGGGCTGGAGTGATCTGATCTGCTGGGTGCCCTCAGGTGAGAGGTGCCTGGGTGTGTGAGTGCAGCTTTGGGCCCTTGTCCCTGCAGTAACAATATTCCAGACAGACACACCAAGCCTGGAACCTGTGAGATGCCATTGCAGCATCATCATGGTTACCCCTGTTTGTCAATTTTGGCTATGGTTTTGGTTGTGAATTAAAGTTTGTCTGAGTTTATCATCTGCATGTCCCTCCATGATGATGTTTTATACTGGATAGGAGAAAAGATGTCTAGACCTATTTACTGGATCTGTATTTTATGTAAAGACCTATTAACTGGATCTATATTTTATGTAAACAGCACCCCCACTTCAAAATGTTTTTATCCCTCCAAGAGTTTTTGCATTAATAAAATGCCAAATATAAAGATAATTAAAATGCCTCAAGTAGCCCTTGATATTAAAAAGCTTATTAACAGGCTACTAAAAAAAAAAGAGTTTCCAGAAGTTAATCAGAATTTCTGGTTTTCTTTAACAGTGAGTTTCAAGGCAGCAACTTGAACTTTTGGGGATGTTGCCCTGAGTTCAGAGGGAGTGTTATTCTGTTTAATGGCAATTTTTGTTCTATATGAAGTTCACTGCACTTCTTTCACCTTAATTTTAAGAATGCAGAAACCAAAAGCTCTGCATTCTTCACATAATTGGATGGAAGATAACATTTTCCATTGCTCAAAATGGCTAGAAGATTATTGTACTGATTTTTTCATTACATTTAAAGTAAACCATGGTTTGATGTACACATGGCTTTGCTTACTATTGCTGTTAGAAGTGTAAGAATATTAATATTCTCCATCTGCTATAAAATGTGCATGGCAAAAGTAAATTGCTCATAGTGTCTTGCAAAAAAGAAAGAAACAGCATTTGTTTGTTATTTTATAAATATATATATCTATCTCAAGGGTATTACTGGATAAATACAATTAAAATGCAGACGTTTATAAGTTTTATCCTATACATAAAGATGTTTAGCTGTGATACGGATTCTCTTGCTTCTCTTACTACCATTTTCAGCTATCCACCGTGGGGGTAACAGAAGAAATCTTCCAAATGCCTCAATTCACTATCTTTTGCATACCTGGAAAGTGATGTAAAGCACAGAAACCTACTGTGAATGAGAAGTTGTAGGATCAGGCCTTAATATGATTTGGACAATTTAGTTGAAGTAATTACTTTAATCTCGTTTGATTCTGTTTTTTTCACTTGACTTTTTTCATAATCACCTTGTCTCTGCAGGAATCCTTGCCTCATCAAGCTTTATTCATCCTTTTTTTTTCCTGTTCAAATGGGCTGAGACAAGTCAGTCTAAAAGAGAAAGAATATTCAAGGAATGAAATATATATTTTTAAAAGTATCCTCTTTTCCATTTGGTAAAGTACAACATTATAGCACATGCTTAAAACTCTCAGATACTTTTATTATATATATTTACATGATATCTTAGCTTTCTTGACCAGTGTTCTATCCCATCCTGATATGCTGAGGTCAGTAATTCCCTGGAAAGTTGCTACTGCTAAATGTATGAAGTTTTGGGTAGATGCCATTGATATGGGAGTGATTAGTAGATAATATTTGTTTTGAAGGTCAGGCTACATGATCACAGTGGTTTCCAATCACGAGAATCTGTAAAGAAGATAAAATGCACATGTCCCTGATATGGATCTCAACTGGAACTATATTTGAAGCATCTCTGATTGTAAGAGATAATTCTATGATATCATTATTATATTTCATCTCTGATTGTAATAGGTGATTCAGTGCAATAATAAAACCCCTCCTGTTCTCTTGAAATTTCAACACCACTGAGAGTCCCAGCCTCAGGCCCACATCTTTTTGTGAGGCACTGAATAGGTGTGCAGTAAAAGAAGCACTGATCCCATTTCCTAGCAGGGAAGGAGTGCTGGGGACATCACTGCTCTCCATCTCCATTCTTTCCTGCTCCTGGGCCGTAAAGGGAGTGACGTATCACACAACAGCTCAACACTTCTCTTAAGCCCTTTCCTCCACTGTGGACAGTTCATTAAACAGTAATTTAAACCAGTTTTGAACAATCAAGGGCAATTGCCAGAGCTTTAGGTTATGAGAGAAGTGCCTTTCTAGGTTAAGCTGAGTAGTAAATGAAATAATTTCACATGAATGTCAGAGAAGAAGACATCCAGACCATGACTAGATGTAATGTGAATCTTCTATAAATTATTGACAGAGACATATGCTTGTTTTCTTCCCACTACACAGCCCCTTTCTGTTTGATATTTTCTTTACCTAACATGGTAGGGGTTGGGGCATATTTGAGTGTTTTTGCAATCTCTGCCAATTAATTTTCTCTCTTTCTGGGCCAGACTTCATGATACTACCCTGGGGAATTCTGGTAGATGTGAGAGGTGTCTGTGCTTGAAAATCATTGTGAAACCTCCAGGAAGACAATACTGGCATCCTGGGCCTTGCTTTAATGATTTGGCTGCTGCACCATGTTAGTCCCCTGAAATCAACCAACAGTGACAAATGACTGCCAATTGCCTCACTTTTGCCCCCATGTACTAAACTTCCCTGTACCTGAAAACCAGGAAAAAAAAAAGTCGAGAAAACGGTAACGTCACTTGGGCTGGAAAGACAATTTGCACTGTAGAACTAATTCTGCAGTTCCTGTTCCTCCTCTGAAATAAATCATCAGCTCTCAAGTGACTTGAACACAAATACATAAATTTATCCTGTTTAATTTTAAACCTACTGCTTTTGGCCATCTCTTTGGGAAGTATGACTGCACAGATTTTGATGACAGTTGTAGCTTGATATGCAAGCACACCACAATAAGAAAGAAAAGGTTCATATTCAGGTTAATACAATTCATGCCTTATTTTTAATTCCACTCCTTAAAGAAAAAAAATGTTTCCTAATGGAATGTTTCTAAATAAAACAGGAAGAAACAGAATTAAAAATTTTTTTTTTTTTAATACTTGCTATTAATGGGTCTGCCAAGTGGTGAATCATTTGCAGAGCGGAAGGTTAAATACACATAGTGTAAAACAGCATCTCTACAATGTTACGATTAGAAAGATTTAAATACTGAGTAATGTTTCTGGTTGTAGCTGAAGCTCAAAAGCATTAAACAACTGCTGAAACTGTTTGACCTCACTAAGCCTGTAAACAACATGCATTTTCTGTTTAAAAATGTCACCACTTCAACCAATTAGGGAAGTTTGGCAAGGTGCCTGTAAATACGAATGTATTGAGCTTGGCCTTTGTCTCCTTGGGAGTCACTGCTACAATTACTTCAACTAAGAATGAAGCAGAACAGCTGACAATTTTTGAAATAATTCTTTGTTCATGTCACTTGCACTTTCTGAGCCTCCTGTTTGGATGATCCTTTTTTAGAGGAGTACATCCTTATTGCATTGTCTTCTTACACTATATGCATACATTTTAAATTAAATACTTTGACTACTGACAGTAGTACAAAGTTACAGACCCAGTATCACCTGGGATAATCCACTAAACCTCCAACGGCTTCTGTATGAGTCTTGTCATTCTTGTTAGTTAGTGTTGAAATGCACAGAAATGGTGCTTAGACCTTCTTTCCTGGTGTAGCTTAGTATGATGGTTGTGTGCAATGACTATCCTTCTGCTTAACAAAGCTGGGACCACCAGTGCAAAAAGTAATTTTCTAGAGTTTTGCCTGCACCAAGGCTATTTGAGCCTGAGCTGGAATGATTTACACCTATTATGGATAATCATAAAGGGATATTTCCTGCTTCTTGCCAGTACATTTCGTGTGCATATTGCATCAGCCTACATGAGCTGGAAGGATGTGAAAAAAGCCCACTAAAAATAATGTTCAAAGACATCATTGTGTATTTTTTATAGCATTGCACAGGAAGTTCATTATCTGACTTAAACCCTTTTAAAACCTTCAACTTTCCTTGAAATTTGAATTATAGGGTAGTGCCTGGATTCCTGGTTTCATAACTTATCTTACATACAAGTGTCAGTATGTTGGAAGAGGCCAGAGTTCTTGGGTACCTGGGGCTGTACACCAGCAGCCCCACAAGCCTCTATCAGATGTACCATGCATTCTCTCTCTCCCAGGCAAGAAACCCACCAGCCATGCTGTAACATGCCCCCTTCACAGGAAGAACCATCCTGGTTCTTATTGCCACAAAATGGAGACAAATAACTACTATTTTATTTAATAGTGAAAAATACAGACGTGAGTTTTATGACAGTAGGACAAACACAGCTTTGAAGAGATGGGAAACAATGAATCAAATTATAAGTTAACACAGTGCAGAAAGACTGACCTTTCTTGATAGGAAAACAAAACCAAAAAATCCCCAACACCCCATCCAGGAAATTCTCCAGGAGATGGTTGACTGAACAGCATATAAAAAGGTCAGAGCATCATCTGGGAGGGATTTTTCCCCTACATTTTGTGAAAAGGTTTCAGATATAACCTACTAAATGAGGCATATTAAACACTGGGGGAGCAGTTCACGTTTGCTATGGCCTGTGCAATGTTCAATGGATAAATGGATAGGTAGGGCCTGGAGTCAGACTGCATAAAATAGTACGGCTGCCTTGAGATGAGTGGAGATCTGTCTATACCAGCAACAGAGGTTGGTTGTTTATTTCTGAGACTGTCAAATCTCAAAACCTATTAAAAAAAGAGTGTTAAAAGAGGAAATATTTGCATCCCTTTCTCAGCTGTCTTTATAAACACTTACCAAACTTGCCTTCTATGTAAAATGTTAGCAGTGAAATTACAGACATAACATGCAAAACTGTAACGTGGGATCTGCCTATCATGGTCTATAAGGTGATCAAAGAATACTGAAACTGAAAAAGACGTTGGTGACTTGCTAGTGTTACAAAACATTGCTTTGCTTTCAAGAGTACCATCTGATTACAAAACAGCAAAAGATTTGCTGGTGGATCCCCACAGTACAAGAGGATTGTCAAAAGGATTGCTATCTAAATTGGAAAATTGGGCAGGAAGAACACAGGCGAGGATGCACGACCCTGGCCATAGTCCAATTTGGACTGGAGTCACTTGGGCCTTGCCCCAGTGTCAGTGATTACAAATTGCTTCCTTTCACAAGTAATCATTTCTGTGGCTTGTGCACAGCTTAAATTTGGAAATGCATCCCATTCCTGTGCTCTGCCTACTTGCTTGTCCTATTTCAGGCAAAGTATCAAAGAACAGTATTCTGCGCATAACTGCCCCTTGTATATGCTTCCTTGTGACTCAACATTTCTGACAGTTCTGCTTTAAAGACTATAGATTCTGGGGCAGTCTCATGCACTGGAATGCAAGTCCAGGGACAGAGTCTCACAGGTGTGACAATGTCTATCTGCAGAAAGAGGAAAAAATAAGAGTAGGTGGTACAGAGGAAGGCTTTGGGTAACCCTACAATTTTTGGAACTTAGACAAAGGTAAACCTCATACCTTTCTAACTCTCAGTGTTTTGGAACACTTATGACATTCTCTGTGCAAAGAATACTGATGACATTCAGTTTGAATACAGAATTTGTATGATATGTTTCCTCCCTCACAAAGGTAATCTGTGCTGGAATTCACTCCCTTTCCCAAAGTGCAGATTTTCAGGAATGTAACACACACAGAGAGAGAGAGATAGAGAGGGGGAGAGAGAGAGCGAGAGAGGGAGAGAAAGCTATCTGATAATGAACTTACTTGTAGTATGCAAAGCAGCAAAATAAAAGAAGGCAGTGGGGGTGGTCATAGGGGAGATGACTACTGGGAGATTTGACACAGAGGTGACCTGTTTGTTCCTCTGACTACTGTGGAGCTAATTAAACACAGCATCCCTAGAAATAAAATGCTGGAGAGAGAGAGTGAGTAGTCAGTTGCTCTCACTGCATATGTCACTTGGGATTATGATTATACCCATTGCTAAAAGGCAGTTGAATAAGCAAATGTTGTTTTGCAGGAAGTAAGAAAAAATTCCATCTAGTGTACTCCACTGCAAGACATGAAATGTATAATTCTGATAATGAGCTCTGGAAGTATGAGCTATGTTTTAAGCCATTTGAGTTATATTTTAATCCTTCCTTCCCCTGTTCTGCTTAAAGAGAAGGAAAAATGATTTTACGTAACAAATGCATTTTGTTGATATAACAGTGTATATCTGGGGCTTTATCCTGAAAATTGTCTCAGTGTTTAGGGCTTTGGGGCTTTGTTAATTTTCTTCCCAAACTCCTCCATCTCTGGCCATGCTACCTCAGCCCCACACCCTGGGCAGTGCAGACCATCCAGCTGAGGATTCCTGCAGGGAACATGTTTGAATCCCAGAAGATTTTGGTTAATTTTTGCTTTTATTTTTCCAGTGCTCACTCATTTTTTTCCATGGATCTGATGGGGTCGCTACAAAAACCCAGACCTTCAGAACTCTGTATCCATATCCATGGCAGTAAGGTGTGGGCTGTCAGTGTCACCACTGGTCTGTGAGGTGACACTCATGGTCCTCCAAATCTGGGATGTCCCAAGCCTCTGTCCTTTGGCTCCAGCCAAAGGTGGGGATGGGGCTAGAGGTGCGTGGAGACTTTGGCTTTCCCCAGGCCAGGCTGACAAGGGGCCGTGTGTCCCAGGGAGTGGGAGGGAGAGGGGAGAAGTGGCCATGGTGAGTGCATCACATCTGGGCTGAGCCTTTGGAGCATGCAGGTGGGTCAGAAGTGATCTCTCCATTTTACCTGTCAGGAAGATGTGTGGAGCCAGTGCCATGCCAGTGTTTCACTCTCCTGGTTTGTTCACCTTTACCTGGGTCTCTGTGCTAGCAGCAATCTCTAAGTCCCTCCCCTGAGGGGCTCCAGAAGTGTGACAGAGCCTCATGTCGCCCTCAGCCTGTCTCTGGCAAAGCATTGTACAGTAAACACATAGGGTTTGGGATCACTGTATTCTCATTGCCCTGTTTGTGTGGGGATGTTCCCTTGTTCCTGTCTGCTGCGTGGCCCAGCCCTGCTCTTCTTCTCAAGTGAGGTGAGTACAATGAGGGGCTTCTGTGCTTTTCTGCTTAAAGACATCAGTTGGTCATAAAAAAAAAAAAAAGAAAAGCTGTAGTATGTCCTTCCTTTATATATTAATGATACTGCTGCTAAGACACTGAGCTAGTGTGTAGTTCAGAGCTGTGCTCCTACACTGTACCAGACCCAGAAGAGCCTCCTGCCCTGTGCCACAAGCTAAAGCCTAGAAATGTTTCTTTTTTTACAAAGCAATACCAATCCCACCTTGTTCCCCCATGTGCTCCATTGCATGCACAGTGAGTTCCTGTCCCTCGAGTCACTGTGCATGAGGCAGGGTGAGCAATGCAGCCTGACAGACCTTGCCCTGTGTACAGCTCCACCTCTGATCAGTGGGACTGAGGTCTGGAGTGTCAGGGGAGATGGTATGACATTTAAAAAGTAGCAATAAATTGGCCCACAGCTGTGAACACATCGCATTGAGGCTGGAGTTGCCATTCTATGTGAGGGAAATAATGTTTTCCCCTGAGCTAGCTCATTGGGATGAAATTGAAGCCTGTTTCCTCCTTCTAAATGCTCTCTGATTCTGCAACTGTTTTCAGCACCCTCCTGGGTCCTCTTCAAATGCGTGTCTAAATCAAACAATCTCTAACCTCTTTGTTGTTCCCTCCCTTTGGCAGTGCTTTGGCCGGGTGCTCTCCCGGCACAGCCCCTGTGCCTTCCCCGTGTGTCTGCTATCACAGGTGGGCACAGCTCCAAGAGCACCAGTGAAACCCAGTGGAGGTGTGGGAAAGCAGATCCAGAGGGCTGTGAAAGCCACAGGTCTGCTGCTTAACTGTATTTCACATATGAAGCACCATGACTTGGGCTTTTGTTTTACCCCTTTTTTTTCTCTTGATGAAATGAAGCAGGGAAGAAAAGGCCACATCTTCCCACATCTTTGGGGCAGTGTGTGGCACTCTCAGGGTTAGAGCTGCTGCTCAGAGGGTTATCCAGAGCAGTCTCTCCTCCTGCCATAGGCACCTTCTGCCGTGGATGTTCAGCCAAGACCATGCCAGACAGACTCCATATGCTAAGATATTTTTCCAAAGGCTATTTTAGCCATGTGTGTGTTCTTTAGCTGCTGTAGTGCAAGCAAGTCATTCTGTGACTGAAGTCTGAGGTCAGCAGTGCCACCTCTACTTGTTTCAGTCAGTGGAGGGAGCTGATGTGTGCACTGTGATTGGGAAAGGAATATATTCTTTTGCATTTCTTACAAAGGAGTAGGATCATAATTTATGCCAATAATTATCATAATTGCTACAGGAGTATTCCTGGACTACTTTTTCGCAGACTGTTCTACTAAATCTTTCTCATTTTTACCAGTTCACATGAACAGTGGTATGAAATAACAATTCCTACTGCTGTGCTATATGTAGACACTGAAAAGGTGCTTAATTTCCATTGAAAATATTCATATGCAAATGTTCCATATTTTTGAAGTGGTTGCAGTTCTGCTGAGGAGGTAGATCCGCCTCTATTATACCACACAACAGATTTCTTTTATATTTAGATTTTTACTCTGAGAAGAGAGCAGTGTACTTGCTGAAAATTGGTTGAATACCAGAATGAAGTGCTAGCTTTGGATTGTCAGAATTAGATATTTTAAAATAAGGAATTAATAGCTCCCAGTTTCTGTCTTGTTGGTGTTGGTGTGAGGCAGAGATGCTGTCAGGCCTGAGGCTGCAGTCTCTGCCACTTGTCTCTGCCTTGTTGCTTGCCTGGCCCTGCCCTTTCTGTGTGGCTTGGTGAGGTGGTGTGTTTCTGTCGAGTGTTTCAATGAGGAAAGACATCTCTGCATCATGTGGCTCAGTGCTGCTGGTCCTGTGGCAATGGAGAGGTCTGTTTAGGAGAAAAATATGCTGGCTTTGTGGAAAAAAAAAAAAAAGACATTTTTAAATATCTCTGGAAAACAAGTTTGGTTTGGGATTCTTTTACTATTGGCTTGGGTTTTTTTAACTGGTGTAAATTAAAGAAGGAGATTTTTTATTCTTGAAATTCTCTTGAATGTTTTCAGAATAAATATAATTCAGCAGGAGGCATTGGCTTTAAAAGGTATACATTCTGGGCTGTCGCAAAACTGGAAGTATAATTTTAGTTTTATTCTTACATTGAACCATTCATTCTCGGTGGAGGGCTGGCATAGATGAGTCAAGAGTAGTGCTTTGAGCTATGCCCAAACTGGTGGCAGAATCTGCATGATTCAACACAGATCTTTAAGGATCTTTTGTTTTCCATCTAGATGTTATTTTGCTGTCTGTTGTTTGCATGCATATATTTGCTTTGATTTTAAACTAAGTAATTTTCAGGGAGAAAAATATTTCCAAGATGGCAAAGAGTTAATATTTCTTTAAGAAGAGGAAACTCTAAAAATGTCTTTATACTATAAATGAATGGGCAGATATTCATTAATTCAGACTGAAATTGTCCATCTGATGCAAAAGAACCTTGTCATGGGTCAGTTTTACAAGCTGCTGAAAGACTGTGAAAATCAGAATGATTGGAAGTAAAGCTATCAATGTAAGGAGATGTGTCAGCTCTTGTAGGGGATGTGATTGCAGATGTTCATAGGAAGAACACTAAATCCTTGTCCTGACATGAATTTTTATAAACCTTTCTGCAAGCAAGATGAAACAAATAAAGTAATACACTTGTTTCAGTATTCATCACTTTTGGCTCAGCTAAAAATAGTTATCAGTTATTATATCATAGCATTAGATTTTGTGGGTGGGAAAATAACTTTCCCATACTATGGTATATGAGCTCTGAGAACTTTTCCTTCTCAACAACAGAATGACACTGGAGTTTTTCAAAGTCAGAGTGCATTTTCTTTGTGTTTTGTTTATTGTAAAATGCAATATTGATGGGGATTACAGTAGCAGCAGCAAAAAACACCCTGCAGTTGGGGCTTATGGAGTTTGGGCATTGAGTGTTCAGTTTTCAAGTTCCTACTCTGAATCATGCACAACATGGGGATTTTGGAGTATGTCAGGTGTTCAGAATGGCAGCCTGACTGCTCCATTGGAAAGGTTAGCTTCAAAGTGTGATTTTAATTTTTTTTTAATTTTTGAAGTCCTCATGGTCTCTGAATACTGCTCTGTGTGAGACAAACAGACCCTATTTTTGGGTTGTGTGCTTCTTGTAGCAATATGTGTATGTAGCAATCCATAACGAATACCTGCAGTGGAACACAAAATAATCAGAAAATAGAACAGTTTGCTGGAAATATTGTGATGGTTCCATGTGCAAATAACTCTTTAAGCTCTTTGCACCAAACCCTATAGTCAGAACATGTTTACCACACTGCCTTGTGCCGTCCCAGTGGAGCTGTGAAATACAGTCTGTAGAGGAATACAGGGACTAAAGTTGCACTAAGAGCTGTTGTCCTTGTTCTGATTTAGGAAGGACTAATTAATCAGATTGGATCACTTGGACAACAACAAAATTCTGTTTTGCTGCCATGAAACACTGGAACCAGTTGTTGCTGCCATGAGTTTTTAGTTTTTAAAGTCTGGGAGCAAAAATGTCAAACTGCTCTGCAAGCAGAGAGAGAGAATGGGATGCAGGAGGAGGAAAGAGCAATACTGGAGCAGCAATAAGGAAAAAAATCCAGCATGCAGGAGCAGTTCTGCTGTTTGTAGTGGAAGGATTACAGAAAGTGAGGCATATGTGTTGCATGACTGAAGATCAATATGAATTCCATCTCCTTACAGGCATATTGATCTTGGACATGCACATCACTCGTAATCTCCCTGCTGGGACTGGCAAACCAAAGTGTAAAAACCGAGGATGGCAGGACTGAGTGAGGAGATTAAACAAGAAAAATGTTGAGAACTATACACTTTTGATCCTTGGGATGTGAAAAGCACAAGGTCATCTGCTGTTATGACTAGGTTGACTATAAAAGCTAAGTGACTCATTGATTTCATAAACCTACCCTGTAAAATAATTTGGTTTATATGATATAATCTTCCTTTCCATTAACCAGAACTGAGTCACTTTACAAGCAGCTTGAGTTTAGTGTATCAGTCAAAGATTGATTGTGCCTAGGAACTGTGTCTGAGAGGACACTGTTTATGTGTTTTCAAGAGTTCTAAGGGTTGAGTAAGAAAAAAATTGTAGGTATTTCTGTGAATTGGTAAGTGGATTTTTCCCTGTTGTGTGATTATTTGGGGTTTTTTGTTGGTTTGCTTTGTTTTTGAAAGTGACATTCAGTAAAGACCAAAGGTCTGACCAAATTCTTTTTAGTCTTTCCACTTCAAAGAAGTCAGTAATATCAGTAGAAAGAATTGGCCTTGTTTGTATCAATGTCATTCCATGAATAAAGCTAAATGACATATCTGATCTTTGAGTTGGTTGTGACTAATTGTGTAGTTTGCATGGATGAACACAGGCAGGCAAATCCTTGTGATGCAAACACAAGCACTTAATCTTTTGTAGAAAGTAAGGAGATTTATTATGGAATTTAAAACCCTTTCTTTTCCAGACCAAAACCCTTTCTTTTCCTTGCCCCAAAAATAACTTTCCAAGACAAACACCAGGGATGCTCACTGGCTGTGTTAAGAGTGTTTAGGTGAAAAGTGTGTGCTGTTGGGTGGAGGTTCTAGTGCAGGACTTGAGCAGCCTGGTTTATTTGTGTGCTCAGTTACTGTATTGCTCCCATTTCACAGAAAGGGGTCAGATGATGGGGTTATGTCAGTGTGGTGCTTAAAAAGGCTGTGTCAGAGACATGTGCAATGACTGACACATGGATGATATTCAGAAAATCACTTTGAATAAGAAGTTTAGTGTTGTTTCATATTGACATGGGGTCATGTAATTCCCATTAAGCTGCATGAGCAGGGTTTAACTCTGGTTCCTACCCCCTCCCCACATATTTCCATGGTGATATCTACATGGGTTTCTGGACAGACTGTCTTTCTGTGCTGTGTCAATACCTTATCTTCTTGAATGTGAATTATTCAGTATTTGAGCTTTACATTTGGGGAGCTACTCATACAAGGAGAAAAAAGATCACCGGAATATTCACCAAACAAATGTGCTGAGAGCAACACCTAGCAGTTCTAAAGTTTTCAAATGTTGTTACTTTACTGAGAATTAGCTGGTGCTGTATGAGGCTTGTGTAAACAGAAATGGAAGATTAAACATGAGCTCTATTAAAACATTTAAAATCTAAATTTTATGGGACCTGCCCCAGAGTTACCCAGCCTTTTGTGATAACTTAAATATTGCTAGTCAAAGGTGAAGGTTGGGGGTGCCATCCTTTCTGGCACAGAAGGAGGAGGGAAGAGGGATAGCAGAGGAGCTGGGCTTGCTGCTGTTGCTGCCACAAGCAGTGGGAGGGACAGGCAGGTGAACGTGCCAGCTCTGACAGCAGCAGGGTTCCCAGCTGCCTTGGCAGCTCCAGGACACAGGGCACAGCTGAAACAGGCAGAGGGAACAGAGCTGATCTGCTGCTCTCGGGTGTCTGGTGCCCTTGCACATCTCGAGAGCTATTCCTCTGTTGGTGTTCTAAATGGTCAAAGAAAAGCTCTTTATGATTGATTGTGTGTATGTATCCACTGGCTGCCACCCTGAGCCTGCGGTCTGGCCAGCTTTTCAGGACTTCTGCCTGCACCATGGCTGTAGCTGCCCTGCTTAAGTCCTGAGTCTTCTTCAAAGTGCTGCTCTTTCACAGGCTTTCAAAAACTCCATGTAAGTGATTCACCAAAAAATGCTGTTTAATGATTCTGCCAAGTGCAAAGGGAAGCTGAGAAAACAGAGAAAAATGAGGGATGTCAGCAAGTATAATTCACCACACCTCTGCAACGTTTTTCTTCGGACTCTGTGGAGATGAGGATGTCTTTTGTTCATGTCTCAGCATTTATTCCCAAGCCAATGTCTAAGGACATTACTGAAGTAACTCGAGTGCCAGTTTATCCATAGTACTTGTGTACATTAACTCTCTCATTGCAGAGTTCACTGCTATTGGTATTTATTTGTTTTTCTTTGTAAAACAGCATTTAAACATAATTTATTAAGTACCTAGGTTAAGCTTCTGACTTTTGTTGCTGTTATACAGATCTCATTTTGCTGTCATTGTCTCATATTGCAGCATGACATTTTATTGGTAACTGATGTTCAGCTTTGAGACTGTGTTTCCTTTTGGGATTGGGGAGGAGAACAATTAGTTTTAATACACAGGGCTATTTGGGATTGAAATCTTAAGTCTGACACAGATGGCAAGTGACTATCAGTGTCATTTACTACAAATTAGTCTTTCCAAGCTATACTGAAAAGAGATTTTTAAATGGACTTTAAAATGCATTGTAATCTGCTGTTTGTTCTGTGGGAGCCTTACACAAGTATCTCATCACCTGAAAATTGTCATCGTGTGAGTGTGGGATCAGAGACAGTGCATTACCCTTGCTTTGAATTATCATGATTAAGGACTTAGCTAAACTAATTTGCAGTGCTTTACTGCATGCATGGCTGTACAAAATAGAGATGTTCAAATGGAAGTGTGAAACACTTCACTTCTGTATCAAGCCCTCCACACAATCTATTGATTAATGAATAATGTACTTGATGCAAAAAAAATGTATTCAAAACATGATGTATTTTGCACTGAAAGAATTACTGGATAAATTCATTGGGGGGCATTTTTGTGAAACATTTTTTCATCTGAAATCATAATATCACTAAGGAAGGTCAGGTAGCTGAGCAATCTCATGACTTTTTGTGCTAAACTTCCCATTGTCATTAAGCTTCTGTTCCTTTTTTTTGCCATAATAATTTTTTTTTAAAATTCCTGTACTATTCACTACAATGCATTCTGGTCCCCAGAAGAGCTATGTTAATATTCCCTTTACCAGTATCCTCCCTCTCTTCTTTCAAGCTTGGTCTTCTTCTATAAAAGGTGGCTGTAAAAGGAGTGATGGAGTGTACTATGAATATCCTGATAAGAGTTCGTGTTATCACTTAGGGAAGAGGCAGATAAGACGGTGTGAGTAAAGCTGGGTGCGAACCGAGTGCAGGACACCTTCCTGCAGTGCCTGCTGGTGGTGTGCCCGCTCTCCCTGTGCCAGGCAGGAGGTGTCTCTGCCTTCAGTTATGTCACTTCTGAAAACACTGCTTCTGAAGTGCCTTGGCCATCACACCCCAACTGCTCCTGGCCAGAGCAATACTTCCTAAAGTATTTGAAAATGTTAGGCTGGCACACTGGCACACAACTAGAATGGGAAGCAAACACCCACCTGTGAATCAATGTCACCTCACTTGAGAGGAGAGGAGTGCATTTTTGGGTAGTTAGCAATTCTTTCTGTAGAGTCAGTTGCAGCAGGAAGGATGGTTAATTTAAATATACATATTTTTGAAAGGAGTTTTTTTTCTTCCTTGTTGTCAACCCTGTGATAAGAATGGTACCATTTATGTGAAAAGAAGAAGCAGGAGGTGTTTCCTAATTGTCTTATAGGTAAGTGGAGTAGAAAACTATTAAACATGGACATGTATAATAACAGCCATCCATCAAAATAAATGATTCTGTAAGTCTGAGAGCTCTGGGTGTCCTCTTAGCTCCCTACTTGAATTTAAACAAGGGCCATTGAAGTCAGCTCTTTCAGGGCAGGGACTATTCTTAATGTTTCTTAGTAAGATGGAAGTGAGCTGCTTGTACTGTAATGCAGAGCACCCAGTCAGCTGGGATTTTAATTCTTGGTGTCAAAATCAGACTGTGTGTGCCACGGTAATAAGCTGTGATGAGGGTTGTTAACCTGCTGCTGGAAGCCTACATGGGCTGTGCTGGTCTAGAGAAATCCTCTCAGTGCAGGTGGCTCAGGGTGCAGCTGCAGGTGAGTTCTGGGTGAGTCCAAGGCAAGAGGATGGCAAAGGGCACCTGTAGCTCAGCCAGGTGAGGAGGAGACAGGGCAGGAGTTCTAGCTTTTCCCCTCACTAACACTGTGAGGAGATGAAAGCCCAGGGCATCCTTTTTTTGGAATCCTTCCTTGGAGGCACCCGTTTGAGCTGTTTTTTTATTGTTTAGTTGTTGCACCAATATCAAATTATTTTAAGGATCTGGACATCTGAGACTCTTCTGTGGGAACCCAGGGGTCGCACCAGTAAGGAAACCTGGTGTGACTGAGAGTGTGGGGTGGCCTCAGTCCCAGCTCAGTGAGTGTGAGTGCCAGTGGCTCCTGGATGGTCGGACAGGGAAGTTTCCTTAAGAATGGAGCTGAAGGAGGTAATGGATCATAGAGACTCAAAAGGGCAATGTGAGACTGCTGTGGTGCAGAGCATCAGAAAGTAGAGGGAGGCAGAGGAGATGGGATTGGTGGAAAAACATGGAGGATGAGGAAGGGACAGAGGATAGAGACTGGGATGGGGGCAGGAACTTCACCTGAGCAAGGTGACAAATTCTGCCTTTGGAGCAAATCTGACTTCTGTGCCTCTCTTAAATGATCAGTGCAAGACAGGAATCTTGCTGTTAGCAGCAAACAAATTTCTAGTTCCTGAAGTATGTGTATCCCACTGGGAAGCTAACTTATTAGAATGCAGCAAAATAGGGTCAATTGCTCAAAAACTGAGCAAGGAGATTTTCTTGTTAGTTTGCTTTTGTATTTGTCAGTAAGATAACACATCTTTCAAAACTAGACAGAATCGAAGCATATGAACTTAATTGACATGTTATGTAGATTAATAAAGTTTAATACTTGAAGATTGTAAGTATATTTAGAGTTTATTATGACTGTTAATCAGAATTAAAAAGCTCTCAGGAAATTTCAATACCATAAGGAGCCTTCTACTCATATAGCCCTTTGGTATTAACTTACTGCTAGTAGATCAACTTGTCATAAAATTGTAAATGAGGAAAGTATTGGTACAGCAATATCCTTTTTAGCATTAATTTCTTATATTTTATTGCTAGGAGAGTCTGATTTGGACACTAACTATGCCAGCAGTATAATGCCTTCATGGTTATCTGGGGTTGCTCCTGAGATCCTGAAGTTATCCCTCTGTGTCCCAGAGCACAGAGAACAGATCCTTGGGATTGCTCCTTTGGTTTATTTTCTTTCTTAATTCACAGCATATTTTTTAGAAGATTCACATAGGCTGTGACTGTTTTGAATTTGGGACAGGTAAACGTTGTGGTCTGATGGTTAAATCTGAAGTTCAGTTATGGGATGAGAGAATGATAAAAATTCCAGGGCTATAGGAAAGTTGTTGTTTGTTTGTTTTTCAAATCTCCTACATGGAATATGGAGCTTTGTGGTATTGAGGAGTTCTGTTCATGTCTAAATGCAGGATAAAAGAAGTATTTTTCTTTGCTTTGCTCTGTGAATATCCTGTTAGAAACCCATATTGAGGGCACGGGAGTCAAAATCAGTTTTAGAAGTTTGATCATAAATATTTCAAAGTACCCAACTTTTTTCAATTTCTTCTTTGATCTTCTAACTTACACATTGCAGGATCAACTTTATTTGTGACTAATTCCACAAACTTAGATGGAATTCTGCCCAAGGATAAATTATCCCAGGATGTTGAATTACATAATTTCTAAACAGACGTGCTTTCTTTGCAAACCTATAAACTCTGTTAAAAGCAGTGCAGAAGTAAGTGATCTTTGTTGTTTTATGCTGAAAGTGCAGAAGTAATCTCTAGAGTTCCTCATCCCTTGCCAGTTTTGTTCCTACTGTGTGTACAGTAAATTTCATAAAATATTAACCTATAGTAAATATTTAATACATTATTTATTTGCATTATATAAGTTCACTCTCCAATATATGAAGTGCTGAATGGATAGTTATATAAATATTTTAAAGTGACAAATATATAAATATTTAAATGGCCAATATAAATATTTTAAATGTAGGAACAAGGCACATATTCTCCCTTTTTCCCCCTCAGAGTTGAGTAGCTATAATTGCTGACAGCACTTTACTCTGCAATTCTGAAGTAAAAGCCTCAGACAAAGAAATTTATGTTTTCACTTATGTCAGTAAACTTTGGATTAGGTCAGTAAATATAGTAAGGTTCAGTATTTCATAAGGACAAAAATTATATTATTGTTTCATACATTTAATAGAATTTGAGCAATATTACAAAGAGAAACAGCTCAAATTGAAAATGAAAAAAAATAATTTAAATGAATTGGTTTTAGCTGAGTCATAGAATTGTGAAGGTGATACAAATGAGAAGATTTTAGTGGGTGAGTGAATCAGTTTTTGACTAAGTGTGAGGAAAGTTCTTTGAAGTTTGGTAGAAAAAATACTTGGGGGTTACTTCCTGCAACACAATCAGCTCAGTTTATGTAGAAACATGGAATGAGCTTCCAATGTCCAGCAAAATCCAGCAGATTGTCTCAGTTTGGCCTGGGTACACTATTTTCTGGGGGCAATTATTTGGGTAAGTGTAGGATCTGCTTCACCTGCAGGCATGGATTTTATGCTATTAAGGATGCTGTTCAGAGTAGCCTGTGATGTAAATATTTGGTTTTCACTTTATGTGCTAAATAAACTTTATTTTGCTTGTGTGGGAGACCATGGCTCTGCTCACTGCTTTCTGCATTTTTGGTGTCCTGCTTTAATGTACAAATTGTCCTGTTGTGAGGTACAGCTCAGTTGTGCTGCCAGGAAGGTCTTGAGACCCAGTAACTGCACCCCTGTCCCTTCCCTCCTATTGATACTACCTAGGCTTAAAATTTATCTTGCCCTATAAGAGAGGATTTGGGGTTTTTTTTCTAATGATTGAAGATTTAGGCAATAGCAGAATATAAAGACTGAAGTGCATGTGTAGTATTTTTGTTGTCAACTTGTGTTTTTTGTTTTCTTGTGCTTGTGGTTTGTTTTGTTCTTTTTACACTTGCTAGTGTAAGAGTATGAAAAACTGCAATAAAACCCAACACTTGTTAGTTTTTAGGGTCTCAAACTGCTTTTTGATTTGGAAGAGTAAGAGAAGTAAGAGATCTGACTAGTGATTTAACTATTTTGAATGCTTGGTTTGTTGTTCTGCTTTTCCTGAGCTGGGAAGAACAGATGAGTGGCCAAGCCCGTGGCAGTTCATTTTCTAAGACAAACAGTGATCCTGAGAGTCACTTTGTGCTTCTGTATTACTACTGAATTGACACAAGGAGAAGCTGTAACACCAGCTACTTCTTACCATGCCAAGCTGAGATTTGTCAGTGCTGTTCTTCTTAAAATTCGCCCATAGTAAAATCAAATTTGTAATATTAAAGTTGTTCCATTGAACAAAAAATGTTGCTATTGAAACTATGTCCAGATCACTCTTTCAGCTTGTATTTTTCTACACAACTAGCCCTGCAGGCTATTGGGGAAGGTGAGTAGCATTATGAATTATACATTTACAAGGAGACAATAAATGCTAAATTTGCTAACGTAATTTAGATAATATTACCTGTAAAGCGATAATAGACTTAAAAAGAAATGGGGTGCACTTCTTTTGGTCAGCTTGACGTGGTTTGGTACTTTATGTGCCCACATGAAACTTGTTGCAATGACCAGAAGCCCAGTAGACATTCTAGGACACTCAAGAGTGTGAACGCTTCAGCAGTTGCACCTAAAATAGACATTATATACAGAAGAGGAAATGATCCATGCATTTATAAAGGAGACAGGACAGCTAATCCATCATTTCCTAGAGGAAACAACAAATGCTGCTTAGAGAACTTGAGAAGCTTGCTCAACAATATAGTTGTTTATAACCACTGGTGGTGATTGTATTATTTTTCTTTCTTTTTTCTCTCATTTTAATGAAAGCTTCTTTTTCAAATAATGTGATACAGAAAGAATCAAGTCATTTGTTTGGGGCTAATTAAAGCCGCAATTAGATAAACTGTCAAACAGTTGAAAATTGGGAAGTTTCTGCTTGACTTCTTTAAAGATAACCCTTATTAACAAATCTAAATTCCTGTGCATTGTCCTAGAGCAAAACCAATCAGCTCCGAATAACTTACGCAGTAATTTCTATTTTTATATAAATTAAACTTCATCATCTCACTAAAAAAAACCACAGATGTTAAAGTTTATCAGCAGATCAGCCAACATATTTGGTTTTTGTTGTGGCATGAGAAACTTATTAAATACATGATGCTGAGCTGTGCTTTCTTTTGTTTAAGCAGAGGCAAAACAAAGTCAAACTTTAATACTTTGAACTGTGCTAGACAGCTTTTTTGAGCATCTCAACATTTGCTAAAAGAAGACTTTATTGTGTGACAACATTGCATAAGAGGAGTGGTCTGTTTAACAAAAGGGATGCTTCCATCAAAACCCTGTTGGTACTCTGGTTACTTCCCTGGTGCAGATGAAAGATAAAGTGTGTTTGGAGGGGAGTGGATGGGGAGGGGTTTGCAGTTAGGGAGGAGCTGTGCAGCCAGACAATCTCAATGATCTGCCAAGAGGGCCCTCTGGACTGCCAGCTGTATGAAAGGGAGCTTGCCATGTTTGATATCTTCCTTGGTGATAAAAGGATCGTGTGAACTCATTTCAGGTCAAATTGGGCAATATGTGTCTTGTGTGTTGAAACACCTCCTGAGCAGTTTGGCTGGATCCCCTGCAGTGTGCTGGTGAATTGCATGGAGGAGGGACCTAAATGCTCAAATTTCTTCACAGCTCCTCAGCCTTGACATGTGTCAGGTTGTGAGCAGCCAGATCCCAGACTACAGCCTGACTGGCTCAGGACTGGACAGGCACATCTAAAGGTGGTACCAAGTTGGTTTGAAGCACCAATGATTATAGAGCATATAGACAAGATATGAATGTTACTGTTTTCTAACTTCCTGTGGACACTTTATGTTTGACTGGAGAAGTTAGAAGGATTATTTTGCTTTATTTATATTCTAGAGTAGAATTAGAAATGGAGAATAATTATTTTACCTCCTGAAACACAGCATGATTGAATCAAGCTGAATCAAACTTACTGCACAAATTAACACTCCTGTTTGCAAATAATAGACAAGTCATGCAGCAAATGCTTGAATGTGAATCAGTGCAAATGACCTCTCACTGCACTATTAAATAACAGTTGTTCATAATAGCTCATTGCAAGCATTCGGAACTTAAAGAATGATTGCTTAATTCCAGCAAAACACATTCCCAGATGCCTCAGTTTTTTCTCTGTTATTTGTAAGAGTAATAAGAGTAATATCTCAGTAACCGTTTCAGGAACTATAACAATTATAACAATATAACAATTACAACAATTTCTTAGAAATATAAATTTATGATGGATGGGAATTTGAGTGAAGTTCACATATGGACAATTTATTATGCAGTGTTGGCTTGAATTTGCTGGCTCTATTATGTTTGAACTCCTTTCAATAAAAGGCATTATAGAAATACCTTTATCTTCCTACCCCTCTACTTATTGGTTGGATATTGTTTGATTGTGCAGATGTTAATTCTATGGTGAAGACAACTGGGCTGGCAGAGATTGCTATTCTACTATGCAAGAAAGTAAAGAATATAATCTACTTGTTGAAGAGGAAGGGAAGCCAGATAAGGAAGTTAATAGATGATGTAATTAATCAGATCTGGAGAGATGCTTTTTAATTACAGCTTGCTTGATTGGAGTTTGTCAAAGCTGATTACATTTTTCCTCATGAGTATTAGTATTCTTTTGAAGTTAAATGGACTGCACCTTTGCATTTTGAACTTGCCTTGGTAGCAGATCCCACAAAGGAAATGTAACAGGACTCAGAGAGATGGTGCCAAGTTCAAGTTGTGCAGTAGCCTTCATGGGGATTATGCAGCTGCTTAAACTTTAAAACATGCCTTAATATCAAATTGTGCCCACACTGAACTAGGCTTTAAATTAGCCTGTGAGTATATTAGTGAAAAAAACCTGCTTTCTTTAGCCAGGGCGGTATTTAAAGTTCAAATAGATGCAGTTTCACAAAAGTGTACAAGTTATTTCTTAGGTTACTGTTAAAACTGCCAGGATCTGTCCTTTGGGCAAAAATGCACTTTTAAAATCCAGATTCCACACACGGTTTAATCACTTAACATAATTGTAAAGTGGACACTCACAGGCATGTATTACAAAAACATATTTGTATTTGGGAATGTTCATGAGACATTGTTTTGGCAGAAGATACAGTTTAGCAGACTCTGTTTAGATTTCTACAAGATAAACAAAACCACTCTCTCTTTGTCCTCTAGTGAAAGACCAGATAGTTGAGCAACATGAAATATAAATGAAATCTGTACCTTCAGTGCAGGCTTAGAAATAGTTTAAATGGGAAAAGAAGTAAAGTTGAAAAGAAGTAAAAAATGAGGGAATTTCTTTGCTGCAGTGGAGCTCCCTGTTTTTTAGCCAGTACAAAATATGTCAAATAACACACCCCAGTCAAACTGCTGTCATTGGTAGATTGCTGCTCTACACAGGTTTATGTTCTTAGATTGGAGTTGTTATCATTTAGAAAAAGTGGTGTTTCAGAAGTCCAATTTATTGCCAAGTGCTTCAGTGTCCTTTGGGAACAGGTCTTTGTTGTACCAAAGTACTGTATGTATGTGCTTTAGGGAGAGGAGTTGTGATGCTGATAGTAAGGCAATAAAAACTGCTTGAGGGTCAAGCCACAGAAAAATCAAGCTCCCTTGGAAACAGCTACTTGAGATAACTTCACATCTCTCTTTGGCCCCTTCCTGTACAAACTGGTTATCCTTCCACTTCAGGGAAAGCTATCAGTAAGATTTTGCAGCAAAATGAAGAGATGAAGAAAACAGTGCCTGTAGTCAGATCAACCACCATGGAGTTTCAGGAAAGCAGAGCAGTGGATCAGATAAGGATTGTTGTCCCAGTGCTGCAAAGAGGTCTCTGGACTTCTCACAGAACATGAGGCACTGCCAACATTTTCAAAGTGGAAGCAATGGGTAAACATGTAAAACGGAGAGAAACAAGCCTTTGTTTATAAATTTATGTAGCATTTTGTTGAATTTCTATGTTATGTACTTGGCTTAACTTAAAGGGAGGAAGTGAACTTACATTTTAAAAAATATTCCTTTGATAGGGAAATAACAAAGATGAGCTCTTCCATCCAGGAATGCCTGTTAAAGTTGCTTCTTGCAGCTGCTGTGTAAGGGCTGATATCTGAAGGCTCCTGGGAGAGGATCAGCAAATGTTGAATTCCTCCCCAAAAAAACTTTTTCTCAGCAAAAGAGAGCCAGTCAGTTGCACAAATGCCTTCTGATCTTTTCTGTTGTCTGATCTGTCTTTGAATGTCTGTTAGTAACCCATGAGAGACTTGAGGGAAGTTGACTGGAATGGGTAAGAAGGTAAAGAAGATTCCAACTGAGGCCAAACACAACAGCTCTTTGGCAACCATTTGCTCATTCTTCTTTCTAGTGCATTTTATTTTGTTCAAATTCTGGTTCCAGTGGAACTGAAAACTGACATCACATGTCATGGTTCAAGGCAAATGAGAAATGCATACTCTCTTAGTAGTTTCATAAGATTGGCTGGACCAGATTGCAGTCCAGAAAGAATGGAGGGAGAAAATGCATCAGCTTCCCAGAGCATCCTTAGAGGGAGTGTGATCTGTATTTGTGTTAAAAGAACAGTGCTGTTCTTCTCATAAATCCTCAAGGGGTTTTCCTCACTCCTGTGCTATGTAAGAGTGGAGAAACCAGGATGCAATAGTATAGTGTAAGGGGAGTAGAACAGTACTTGCTTAGTCTAACGTGCATCTTATGCCAGTATGAACATTGGGCTAATTACCAGTCCCTTTAGGATTGTATTCGTCCTGGAATTACAACCACTTATATTAATATTGAATTTAGTTAACTCCCTTTGCTTTGTAGAGATAGGCACAGAAAGGAAACATTTTAACGTCAGTAGCAAAAGATAAAACAGTTTTATTGATCAGGGGACAGACCAAATAGTCTCTGCTGGAACTGGGAAAACTTGAAGCAGAAAGATGCTCTGAATAACAATCACACCTGGGAGTTTGCCCTCTCTAAAATAAGAGGTCTGGATTTAGGAGGAAATTATTGTATTTTACCACTGAGTGCAGTCCTAGTAGAATGCAATTCAACAGAAAAACCCATAACTCTGGATAAGGACAAGATAATGCAAGCTGTAGTCTGACTGACAGTTTGGACTATCTATGTGTAGATAAAGAAACTTAAGTTTTAAGAAGATGAGCTCTGTATGTATCTGGAAGTGTTTTTCTGCTATACAAGCAGGTGTGTAGGAGATGAGTTACCAGTACAGACACACTGACACAATTCACAACGGTCTTATAATGTACATTCACAGAATACAGTCTTTTCTTAATTAGTGGACATTTAAAATCAGTGGGTCTAAGTGCCTTGTAGAACAGCAGTAGATTTAAAAACAAACCAACCCCCAAAAACTTAAGTAAAAGCAAATGGTTTTTGGTATGTTTAAGTACTCAAGAATCATGATGCTCCAAAAATGGCATTTAGTTTTTTTGCATTTCAGAAGCCTTTAGGATTTTATTTCTACTGTGGGAATTATAATCCAGTAGGAGTCAGGATCCTAAGAGAACTTTTATATTCTTTGATGTAGTGATGCATAGTGAAAGCTGGCAACATTTTTAAGGCCTGTTGAGTCACTGCTCTAGGATCTATGGCTTATTTTGTTTTAAGAGTTGATTGGCAGCTTTGGACCCAGTATGAAGGGGGCATGGTTGACCTTTGCCACAGCTTCTTAAGATCACAGTACAGCAACATCTTTAATTTTCCTCTCCCTTAAAGAAGGGAAGAGAAATATGTGAAGATCTCATTCATTAGACTGAAGGGTTCAAAGCAGAGGTGTACTCTTGGCAGAGGGTTAAAAAAGTGGGTATCTTGGAGTTCATTGCCTTTTAGGTTATAATTTTGGATACCTGTTTAGAAAAACAGGAAGAAAAAAAACGTGAAGGATTTCAACTTCCAACCTCAGTTAACTGAAAAATGTTGGGGTTTTTTTTCTGTAACAAATTTTTACTTGCACTGAAAAGTTGGAAGCATTACATTGCACATTCAGTTGAAAATGAAGGATTTTTGATTTCAAAGTAACTGTTCTTTTGACTTTTTATACCCTTATTTTTGACTATGGCCTGACTAGGCTCTGCCTTTTATGTTCTATCCTGATTCCTTCTGAGCAATCCTGGTGAAGCACAGGAGTCTTGGCTTGTTCTTGTCAATGTTGTGGTTCATAAATCAGTCTATTGAGAGCTGCAGTTCCAGGCACTCCTGTGCAGGCTGCTGTGTCCACCCACTAGAAGTGCTTTGATATCCCTCTCCTGATTTTAATCAAATGCTGACATTTTCCATGGATGTAGATGCATCTTTAATATTTTTAAAATTAATTTTAAAAATGAAAAGTCATTCTGAGGTGAACTAACAATTTTCTTTGAAAAACAGTAGATTAAAAGGGAGAAATTATTTTAGTTTGAGTTTTAACTAGTTTATCTTTAGTTCCTTTCACAAACATTCTACATGTGTTCATGTACCAAATAATTTATGTAAGTTTTTGTGTATATTGTTCTTTCATTCTGCCTGACTCTCCTGGCTGTTTGTTCAAGATGGGAAAAAGGAGAAACTTTTTGGTGTTACTTACATTATAGAAAACAACTTCTACTGTGAAAGGGATGCTGTTGTCCAGTGAAGTTTTTTTGACTTTCCTTTTAGAACCTTGGGAGCCACCTGTACTTGTATTCTGGTTTTGAAATGTGTATTATAGTAGAAACAAATGAATGTAAATTGCTTTATCAGTGGGAGTATTAACAGTGCATTGTTTTCTTGGGATCTGATTCATGAGCTCAGTGTTACTAAAAATTCATGTACAAAGGCAGATTCTGATTGTATAATAATCCAGTTCTTATCAAATGAGTTAAGAAAAAGGTTTTGCTATTCCAGTTGTATCTTGGACTATAGTCAGTGTTTGGTATCTGAAATGTGAGCTGTTACTGAACCTTGACTCACAGTTTTAGTGTGTTGTTTCTGTTACATGGGTAAATCAGATTGGATTGGAAATGTTTCTGTGTGAGTAAAAATTTACTTTCAGTGTTTTGCAGCTACTGATTTCTCACAAATTTCTTGTATTAAAAGAGGGCAAAATTTTGTAGCTGTGGGGAAGCTGTGGGACAACTGGCAAGTGCTGGTAAGCAGCAAATCATTAGGTTTCCACAGGGTGGATCTGGACAAGGAGGGCTCTGAGGTGAACTTCCAGGAAGATCAGGAAGAACAAAATCCCCCTTCAAGATGGGCTTTATTCCTTCAGAGAATGAATTATGCAGCATAGCTGATACCCTCTATGCAGGAGGGGTCCATCTTCTAATTTTGTCATTATCTGATCTGGACTAGCTTCCCTACAATGTGCTAGGTAAGACAGCTCACATTTGCCTTTGGATTCCTGGGAGGTCAGAGAAAGAATTGTACATCAGTCAAATATTTTTTTCACCAGAACTTTTCTATAGGGCTTTCAAGTGTGACTTGTACTAAACTGCTTTGAAAAGGATCTTTTATTTGACATCAGATGACTAAATTCAGAAGTATAAACTACAGAGATGATAACTTATTGTGCTTGCATTTTATTTAGCAAGATCTGCTTTTACAGGTACTGATGTGAGACCTGATGAGAAATGAGCTACCTTCATAGTCTGTGTTTTCCACCAGCTCAGATGCCAAATGCTTCATGAAACTACAAGTTGCATGCAGTGACTATCACTGACTCACTGTCACTTTGATAGTACCACTTCATTTTGATGCTTCACTCTGGTATTTTTAAAAGAGAAGGTGTTCTACAAAATGTGAGAACTGGGCAACGGGAAATTTGGGGCTCTTCATGCTCTTAGACTGTGCTGTAAATCACCATTATTAAGATTTACTTTATAATTCAGTTCAACAGGCATGTTTTTATTTCCTAACTTCTTTAACTCTGTGCTAAACATGCACCTCAAGCTGAGTTATAGAAAGTTTCTGATAAGTTTCAGGTATTTCTGAAAATGAGGTTAGGAAAAGTTATCAGCTCATTAAGCAATGAAAAACTGTTTAACAGGATATAGCCCACTTGTACTTTGTGGTTTTCAAGCCAAAACCAAAGGGTCCTTCCAAGGAAAAGGGTTTGTTATGTAATTACAGAGTCTCTCATAGTGGGTGTTCCTTCATTTGTCATTATAACAACAATATTTGTAGAATGAAGGGGACAGTGATATGTATAAGGACGATGAAAAGAATCATAGTTTTAATGCAAATTACACAGTTTGCCATTGAAAAGCTGATCTAAGAGCCTGAAGGTATTTCTTCTGCTTAACAAAGTTGAAAACTGAAAGGTTATCCATAAGATGGAGTTACTGACTTAGATGTTTCTCACTTTCTATTTCTCTTTTAAAAATTAAAAAAGAAATTAAGAATGGAAGAGAAATAAGATGTGAAAACTTAAAATTAAAACAGGAGAAATTTGAAGAAAATAACAGTTTGCTCTTTTTCAAAATCTGATCCTTTAATTCTTTACAGTTTGTCTGAATATTACCTGAAACTTTTAATCACCTGGGTTTCCGGATTAGCTTTACGAGGGATTTTTGATTTGGAGACAACTAAGTTTTTTAACAGGATTAGGCTCTAAGGCTCTGTTTCTTATATTTTCCACTAATCTGTGAGTAAAAAATTACTGAATTGTCTCAGGTATCAGCATGACAACAGCTGCTCACAACGGCTTGCTTTATTCACTGTTATTGGGAAATGCTTTTGAAATGAGCACTACCTAGTTACCATGATAAATTTCAATTTCCAGCTCTGTTTGTAGCAGTTCAAGTGCATCAGTGATTTACATCATTACAGGGCTGCAGATCAGTGTTAAAAATGCTGATTGATAGGCAAGTGGGTGCTTCCTCCAAAAAAGCAATTGCTGACAGTTACTGTTTCTGTTATTGTTACATTCTACATCATCTGTGATGATGTAGGTAGGTTAGCCAGCATGCTCCGGAGATTTAGGTACTTAAGCAAAGATGTAAATTAAGTACTGGATGGTTCTTCTAAGGTATTTGGAATTCATACTTCAAATCCTATTTACTTCAGGAAGTTCTGATATAGAAACATAAAGATGATAAATCTTTCTGACCCCTTTTGTCTATTTTGGAACTCTCCTTTAAGAAGCTGCCTTTTTGGTTTCCTGATGTTTATTTACTTTGATGCTGGGAATGATTTTTTTCAGTGCCTGAACCTTCTCCTTTTGAAAACAGACCTACATAGGCCAAGACCTTCTGCCTTTCCTTTGTAACTTTAGTGGCATTTCAGGCTGCCTTATGAGAAGCATTTATTGATTAATTATAAAAAAAAAGTCTTTTCTAAGTAAGCACGTTGAGGAATGCATTCAGTGCAGGTGGCTCGGGGTGCAGCTGCAGGTGGTTTCGAGTTGGGGCCCCAGACAAGAGGCTGGGAAGTCCCGATCCTCTGGATAACAAAGGGCACTTGTGGCTCAGCCAGGTGAGCACACTCAGAGATAGGGGAGGAGCCCCAGACTTTCCCTCACACTGTGAGGAGATAAAAGCCCAAGGGACCCCCTTTTTAAAGTCCTCGGGGGCACCAGTCTGAGCTATTATTTTATTGTTTAGTTGTTGCACCGATATTAAATTATTTTAAGGATCTGGACATCTGAGGCTCTGCTGTGGGAGCCCAGGGGTTGAGCCAATAAGAAAACGTGGGATGGCCTCAGTCCCAGCTCAGGTGAGTGTGAGAGTGAGTACCAGGGGCTCCTGGATGCTCAGACAGGGAAGTTTCCTTTACCAAACCCTGAAGCACCTGGGCTCTTCCTTAACCAGGATACATCAGCCAGGGCTTGGCAAATAACTTACCCCACTGAACATGTGTGAAAGTTCAATTTCATTAGAAAAGTTTCATTAAAGTGGAAGGTGCGCAGGTTCAAAGTGGTGCATTCTCAGAATGAACATGTGTTTGTTTTTTTTGCCACAGTATTTGTTATTCCCAAGTCAGGTAATGTTTTTTTTTTAAATTATGCGTAGTGTCAAAGAACATAATGGAACTTTTTTCTCATTGCTGGTTGATTACAGCTTAAAAATGAGTTACTTTTCACTGGTAACTATCAAATATGACACAGAAATAATATTTTGTTTACACTACCTGCAACTGTCAGATATGCTGTGCTTTGCAGGATCTCTTAAATAGTGAATAGTGGTGAAAACCTTTTGCAAGCTCGTCAATGTTTTTTTATTTATGCTCAAACACCTCATGTGTTTTCTTTTAGTTAGAGTATATGTATACAACAATAGTTTGTGCAGATTTTGATGTTTCTGTGGACTCTGAGAGTTGTTTGGCAAGGTTTTATTCTGCTGCCATCTCAAAAGGAAGCACAATGCTCCCATATTAATTGCATGACCTCCTACAAATAAAAGAACAGAATCAGGTTCTGAAATATAAATTTATGTAACATGTCTGCCCAATTTGAAATAACAAAGACTAAGTGCCAGTGTCTGCTGAATTATCCATGAACAAAAAAAAGATGTTAGTGGGCTAAATTATTCTAAACATATTTAAAAGGCTTTACTTGGCAACAGCATGCTATAGAAGGGAAGCAGTAATCTTTCATTTGTACTTATTGTGTCAATGTGAATGTTAGAATTGCTCTGTGTTGACTTTCAATGATAGATATCTAAGGGAATGTGAGGGTACATAAATACAGAGTCAAATATTGCTTTCAGAGAAAAGCCCAGGGTAATTGGGGGCCAGACTGGTGCTGCCGCTCCAAGGATGGCTGGTGTTTGCATATGGATTTTATTTTGGGACTGCCAGTGACATGCTGTGAAGTAGCTGCAAAAGCAAAGCATGATATCGATTTGTTTATATGAGCCCTCAGTGGCTGCTGTAAAAGATTGAATGAATCTTTGTTGTGTGGACTTTAACGAGTTACTTTACTGAAGTTTGTTTTCTTAAACAAAGGAGCAGCTTCTTTTCTTAAATCTGTGATGCCCTCAAAACTCAGTGGTCTCAGAATCCACAGCTGCCTGTGTGTGCAGCCTTGTGAATAAACTAGATTGCTTGGTCTAGTGGTGTAGGCTATCTTCAAATAACGTGTGCTGGGGTTTAGCTGAAGACAGCAATTGTAAGCATTTTCTGTTTGAAGAGGGACCAAATCTTTCAAGTGAATTTTATTGTTTTAGATTCTTAGTGCTTAGATTTTGGTTTCTGTGGGACTGGTTCTTTGCTATTTAGCGGTGATTTGTGTTTCACTTTTTTACACTTTCTGTAAAATGCCACTTAGAAATCAGGGATTATTTTTAAAAATGACACACAAATTGAGAAATAGAGGTTTTGTACATGACACTCAGAAGTGCTGCTTTTGCAGTATACTATGGTGACAAAAATAAAGCCATGACTTTGACACTGTCATTTCCTTAAACATGATCTTTGAATCAACTTCATTTGTTATATAATAAATGAATCCATTGATGGGCCAAATGTTTTACTAATAGATTCTATATGTCTTTTTTTAATGTAGGAGATGTAGTTGACTCATATATTTTACCTATCTGGGACAACCTCTATACATTGCCTTAGTTTTATCCTAGTCTTAAGATAACAGGGCCAAAAGCTTTTAAAACACTATATTATTTTTGTCCTAGTGTTGTGGGCATATATGAAAAATGTAAAATCATGGAGCCAGACTGCATGGCCACTCCAGTAAGAGAGGTATTTATACTTGGTCACTTTGACTTTCATTGAAAAAAGAAGTTATGGCAGCTGTGAATAGCTGCTACTTATATCTAGCCCCCAGTAGATGGAAATATTGCTGCAAGTTTAGTGATTTCAGTATCTTGAAGTTTCTCTGTTTCAGGGACCTCATGGTTCTTTCCTTTGGTCTTATACATTAACTTGTTGACCACTGTAAATCATCTAAGCTAGTATCATAAATAGTATTACACAGTACAAATCTGATGCTTTTTTAGGCTCACTCATTCACATTTATTGAGGTTGTACACGTATGTGGGGTAACATGAAAGTAGGCATTTCTAATTAGGTTCAGAATATACTAATCTATCTGTAACTGTTCTGGTCATCTGGTAATGGCAAACTGATACAAATAGAAGGTGAAAAAACTTAATTTGGTTTCTAGTTTTGATTTATGCTTTAGCTGCATAACAAAATGATTTGGTGGGAGTGTGGAGTATGCAGTATGAATTAGGAGTCGTCAAATATTTCAGTTTGTGTCATGTGCTGTAGGCCAAAACTAAAAATGTTCTTGATAAATTAAGAAGAAATTGAGATTTCTTAGAATTATTTGGCTGTGATGATTCTTACTAAAGAAAACTAAATAAAGGATATAACATGTATGTCTGAATGTATGTATACACATGTACATATAATAGAAGAAAAAAATAGGAAAAGGATGGATAAGTATGAAAATAAAAACCAGAAAACTGCATGTAAAGAAATATACACACTCTGGTAAATGCTAGTGTTTATATACGTGTATATATATACATATTTGTAAACAAAAATGCAAACTAGAGGGCAAGTCTAAAAAATAATACTGGATGTTATCTTATTGACTTGCCCCCAGGAAATTCAGCTTGCACTTATTCGTGACAAAGTTTTGTTTAAACTTTTTGAAAGTATGCAGTGATAGTCCATGGGTTCCTACACTGCCTGCTCCAGAGCTGTCTTGACCATTAGGTAATTATGGTAATTTTCTCAGTTCATACTCTGCATCTTTCCTGTTTAACTTCAGCCTGTCTTGCACCTCCTAACTACAGCTGATACAGAGAACAAGTTCCTATCTTGACTGTAACTGCTTTGACATATTGAGGTCTGCTGTTAAACCAGTACAATGTGTTTTCATGGCAAAATGATTACCAGAAGGGTTGACCATTGGTGTTCTTCTAATGCTTGCCTACTGCCACATGTATAGATTGCAAAGGTATGGGAAGAATCAAATTTTAATTCTTCTGAGGCAAAATAAATCCTACAGGAACCCAGCTGTTTTACATGGGTTTTGGATACAAGCTCTGGAGGAGGGAAGATCTTTTATCAGCTCTCAAATGTTTAAGATTCTGAATTCTCCTGGTCTTTTTCATCCTTCCTGCTTAAAATTATGTTCCTCCACATTGGGAATGAAGGTGCTTTTATGTTACATATGATCAGCCTTCCTAAGTGTTACAATAAATACATTTGCAGTAGCTGTTTGTAGACCATGGGGGACGATGAGAGAAGAGGCCTGGGGAGTTGTGGAAGAGATTGGCTTGCTCATGAAATATTCCATGAACAAAATATAGGATAAATCAGAATAAGTTATTTGCAGCAGTGGCTTGGTTTCCAGCTGCACTGGCAATGACACAGGGTGTTCCAATATCATTTATGAATTAATCTAGAAAGACCTACAGTATTTAAAAAGCTGATGAGAAGATCACCAACATAAAACTGCTTTGAAAAATCCAGCATGAATTTTTTCACACAGAACATCAGATTGTAACATGCTTTTCGAATGCTGTGTTTTTGCAAACACTACTCTCATGTTAAACTGTTATTAATTTTGATGAAACTTTATGTAGTTAGAACAGAAAAGTATGCTACTACTAATGAATATTTTAAAGTATGAAAATCCTTTCTATTCCAGTTTTTAAGCCAAAAGAAAAGAGTAATGAGATATTGCAAAATGTCTCTATATTAAAATGGTCTTTTTGAAATTACAAAACAATTTGAACAGATGCATTAAATTCGCACATCAAAGCCTTCTGTGCATTTGTACATTAATCTCTGCTTTGATCACTGATCATAGATTCTTTTCCCACCCTGGGAGATCAGTGATTTTGGATTCCCAACAAAGTAGACTTTAGGATTTGCTTCTCAAGGCATTGTTGTGGACCATTCTATTTTATGGTGGTTTAAGGTTAGGAATAGTTTAACAGTAAAGAAACAATGAAGTAGCTTCTTCAAGGGAAAAAAAGGTGTTTTCCCCTAAGGTGTATCTTGCCTTCAGACTTAGAGCCCAAGATCTGTGTTACTGTCTTTTGATGTTCAGTTCTATGTATGTGCTTGGGTTTCAGAATCTTTGTAGATGCTTAGCCAGAAAATGTGTATCTTGATTCCTCAAAAAAATGAAAAAAGGCTTGATCTACTCCAGCCGGGAGTACTCAGGCCCATTTTGAATGCTGACTTTTTTTCCCTCATGCATTTTCACTATATGCAATCATATAATGTGTCTGATTTTTGGGAGTAAGGAATGGCATCAGGCACATGAGTCTCAAATTTCTTTTAATGGTATCCAGTTCTTGGATTGTTGCAGGAGACAGAGAAATGGGAGTTTTGTTTTTTATCTTGTAGTCTAATTTTGTTTTCAGTTATACATAGACTCATAGAATTTTTAGTAAAGTTTAGAGGTATTTGGAACCTCAAAGGAAAAAAGTCTTTGCATACTATATTGTAAGCAAAGGATGTTTTGTCGAGGACTCTATTTGGCTGAATCCTGTCAAAATCTAAAATTCCCTAGGAAGAAGGGAAGAAAAGCTGGCTGTTTGTGTCTCTAGGCCACAGTTATTTGAGGGAAGTAGAACAGCAAGTGATTGGACAAAATAGTGGTGCAAACTCAGGAGAAAAATGTGCATGTCTTAAGAAAACATAGAGAATTATGTATGCTTTCTCTGTTGGCTTAATGTGTTATCAAGAGGCACCTTAAACAAGGTGAAATTTGTCCTTTCTTGTGGACTACAACCAAGGAGAACTAATTATCAGGACAAGTTTTCTCCTGTGGACTGCAAAATCAGTCTTTAGGTCAGAATAAATGATAATGAAAAAGTATGGTTATTAAGTCTAATGCATGGTTTCTAGAGAATAAATCTGAAAGGTCATTCAATAGGGTATTATCATACAGAAGCTTTCAAGCCTGCAGATTGTGATTTGGTTAATAAAATATGCCAAATATTTAACAAATTAGCATCATGTATGCTTCCCTTATCTCTGTTGAATCATTAAATGAGAAAATGTAACTCCCAAGAAACTAATGTGAGGATAAAAGTGAAACTCTTCCTTCCAAAAAGCCAATCTGGTTCTGTGAAAAACAAAATTATAACAAATAAGAATACAAAAAACTATCAAACCATAATTAAAGTATTTCATGGGCAGAGACTGCTGCTAAAGCCTTTTGGCTGCAGAAGTGGGAACAGAGAGCACAGAGGTAACTGAGTCTGGAGGCCACCCCGAGGGTGTTGCTGTGGGTCTGCCACAGGTGGTTCCTGGCTTTTGTTTTCAGTGCCTCGTACTGAACCTACATACCCGAAGTCACTAAGGACTAGCAGATGCTGCCTAGAAAATACATCCTCTGCCAAATCAACTGGCAAAGGTAATAGGAAAGATGGGTTTTGGGGGGTGAGGGTGTGGCAGGTGAAAGAAAAGTGATGCAAGCAGTAGAAGCCTTATCCACTCCCTGCACTTCAAGACTGGCCATGGTATACCAGTTGTCAAACTTTTGTCTAGAACGTTTGGACTTTTTTTGGTTGATTTAGTTTGGTTGGTGTTTTTTTTTTCCCTGAAGTCTGGGATGAGTTTCCACAAGCTCCATGAGCAAGCCATTAAATGCCTTCTTAGCATTATTGTTAGGTGCTTAATTTTAAACCTCCTTGCTGCATAAATAAATGCGTTACATCTGACCATGAAGAGCGGTTCATCACCCCACTTACAGAATTTTAGAACAGGATATTCTTCATGTCTTTCCTTGCATGCCAGCAGGTATTCCTTATCTAATGATTCTTCTTGTTCCCCTGTGGGCAGTTTCCTACTCATTTTTGGAAGGGTCCTGCCCTTTGAAGGGAATATCTTGAATTGAAGTTAGGTTTCCAAGAGATTGAAGGCTTTTATTAAATTTCAGACATATGCTCTTGAACACCTTTGAAAACTTGAGTCAGTGGTGCACAGAATCCAAAGCATCTCCTCCACCATGATGCCTAGCATGTTATTTTAATGGACTTCAGTATGTAGGTAGAGTGGAAAAAATTCTGTTGTGACCCAGTAATACAATTTTTCTTTTTTTATATACGGATTAATGATTAAATAGATATTTAAAAAAGTCAATTGCCTTGTTTTCCGTCCCCTCCACCAATCCTTTGAGAAACAGTGGATGTGTCACAACTCCCTCTGATTTTACAGAGGTGTTGGAAGGAGAAACACAGCTATTTTTCTTTACTGAAGGGAGAAAGTTTTAGAACACTTTTTTTAATGCTCCAAATAGGAAAGCTTGTTTTAGGAAAAAAAAAAGGTATTTAACTCATAGTTTTTCTTTTAGCAAATGATCAAATAACCTGGGGAGGCAGCATTAATTTAAAATTAAGATACTCAAATTTAGGAAAATCGAAGGTTTTATTCTTGAACTTTTCTAAGGACTGTGGTGTGATTTTTGAGGAATGAGTTTTTATGCCTCTCTTTTCTGACTGTAAAAATGGCTATATTTCTGTAAACTGATTTTATGAAATAAATTTCATCTTTTGGAATGAAATATTGATTTGGGGTATAGTCTTAGAGCAGTTCTTTTTCTGGAAACTTGTTGCTAGCTGCATTCAGAACAAAAATTAGCTAAAGAACTGAACATTGGCAAGGATCTCCAGGACTGTGGCATGCAAGTGAAGAACTTCAGTTTCAGTGTTTTGTTATTTCTCAGATAATTCTTCTGGTGCACTGAAATATGTAAAAGGAAGGATTGATGTGTTCTGCGTTGGAAGTGGAATCTTTTAACTCTTGTTTTAATGATTTTGAATCTGAGTGCTGCCTTTGAGCTGTAAAGGAAGGCCTCAAACTTGACCAAAAGTTTTGAAGCTGAAGAATCTCTATAGGTACAGGGAAACCAGTAAAAGCTGTGCTACCCTGCCAGCTGAAATGTTTCCATAGCCTTGCATCTGCTACAGTCTGTGTTGGATCAAGGAAAATAACGTTAAACTATTATGCATAGAGTGCTGACTTCTTGCTGTAGGCCACATCAGAGGAGAGTTCATTCATGGTTCAGTTCTTGATCTAGTTCTTTTTGATGTCACTGCTTAATATTGTCGAGGGACTGTGAGAATATGCCACTGCCAAATCCAGGGATGCCGTTGGTATTTTGATCTCCAGCATCTTGTTGTAAATGCAAATCCTTGGCAGACATGACTGGCATTGAATGAGTAAAATACATCCTGTTTGCATTTTGGGATGCTGTGGTGATGAGAAAATGGTAAAATTGAAGTCTGCTTTAGACATAAGGTTTGTATTGCCTTTAAAGGAACAGGTGCTGCATCTCTGGAATTTTAATTATTTTTCCCAACACTGGGAAATACCAGCTGGGTATAAAATTCCATGAGTGTCTGTATTCCATGTTGTGTAAAAAAAAATATATACTGTTCAGTGCATCTTTTAAGTGGGGAACCAGTCTAATATGGATTTTGCTGGTAATAGTTTAGTTACTGAGTTTTCTTACCCGTCAGCTTCTTAAGAGCATTTTGGAACTTTAAGCATTTGCACTACATCTCAAGTGAAGACCACAGAAGTTCTAATGATTGTGCCAAGACAGGAACACAGATTTGGTGGCATACCTCATCAAGTTCAGGTGTTGAGGATATCTAATACCAGGGTTGAGTGAGAACCAAAAAAGGGAATGGTGAGACAAGGAGTAGGCAGATGGGGTGCTGATGGTTGAGGCTGGAGGGTGAGAGCTCCATCCCTGTCCATGTGCCTTCCATGCTTACACAAACCCAACTTTGCTCCTGGGGTGTGGAGAGCAGTAGTAGTGAACCACAGGCAAGATGACAGGGCAGCAAGGCCTGGGTTCTCTGCCAACCTAGTTCCATCAACAGCTGGAATTTCTAAGCTTTGTTTTCAGAGTTGGCAATTTCATGGCACTTCAGGTTGTTTATGCCTTTAATTAAAAAAATACTTAAAGCTACGGGAAATGTCTGTCTACATAATGTATCTCCAATAGGTGTTGTTGTAATACCCCTGAATAATCCGATTTTTTTGATAGATATTATAGTTTCATGGTAAAGAACATATTTTGAATGGCAATTGCGGCTGGACCAAATTTCCTGAAATGACTAGTATTAGTGTGTGTGTATACATATATGTATATATAGATATGTATAGGTGTATATATAAAAGCTGGATTCAAAGTGTATTTTTAGATGTACATTGCATAAACTTATTGAACAAGATGCCAGTTGTATGAAATTTAACAAGGTTAAGTGCACTTGTCAGAATCTAACAAATCTATGTCCTCATAAAATTAGGATTCACAAGAAGGTACAATTTCTTGACAAGTCAAAAATATGCAAAACTATTTCAAGACAAAATTCCTGATGGAAGGACTTTGTTAATAACAATTCTTAAATAAACTGTGGCATTTTTGCCAGATTTTTTTAAAACTTATTTTGCTGGTGAGAACAAATATTCTACCAAGCAATAAAGATACTCTTGTGCACCAGAGCAAAGAGGTTCTTGCATTTCAGTGTTTGCAAGTTGTTGAAAGTGTTATTTATGAGTTGTCTGAGATACAAATGGAAACCATTAGAGCAAATGAGCTCCTAATTAAAAGAAGGCAAATTGTTGTTGATGGGTATTGAAAGAGGAGAAACCTAGCATACAACTGGGATTTTTTTCCTGTTCAGTTGTATTTCACGTGCTAGAAAATAAGTGGTTATTGGCCAGAAAAACCCTGAGAACAAGGCCACAAGTTTTAATTAACAGAACCAAATATGTTCTTAACTTTTTGCTGTTATAAATACTAAAGGTTGACCTCTTAAATTCTAGAAAATTAACTCTTTTTTATCTGTTTTATGGTTTGGTTTAAAAACAGTTCTGAAATTGAAAACTTTAAATTCTAACATCTAAACAAACTTTTCATAGCAAATTTTTGAAATTAGTGCAGATTAATTCCAAGAAGTGGGGAGTGTACAATTGGAAGGATCATAGGTTATTAAATCAGTACTTTATATTTACAGGTAATTGTGCAGCAGATCATTAGCTCAGAATACAGGTAGTTCTTGTGTCTGTGTCTCATAACCAGGAAAGTTTACTGTGCCATACTAAAAAGCTTTGGAAGAATGAATGAATGAAGTCTGCTAAACCACCCCCCAAGCCCCAAAATGGGAATGTCTTAGGTTTCTGTGATAATGAGGGATTTAAGTGAAGCCATTCAAAAATAGTTTCTTGTTTTTTAATTCTACTTTGAAATAATTTGAGGTATGCTTGATTTGATTTAAAACTATTAAAAAGGGATTAATATAAACATTTGAATTAAATATTTGCTTTATTGATGTCTGTCAATCCTCATGTCAGTAAGCTTTGATTTAGTGCCAAATCAGAAAAAAAGAGGCACTTTGACTTCTGGTGACCAGGGTTTTGCCACCTTCATTCTGTTGTCAGCTTTTGTACAGGTAGAAGTTGAAGTACAACATGAATTTATTGTCAGTACTTTATATTGACTCTCCATGTGTGTCCTGTCACTGCTCAGTTTTGCAAGGTTGTTTTTTTCAGAGTTACAGAAGTGTAATGTTAATTTAAACCTTTGCTGATTGTTATGGTAACTCTTTCAGATGGGCAAATGATGGGAAGGTTTGCAAATTGAGGCTTGTTATTTAGATAATAAAATTTGAATGTGGTAAAGTATCTAAAGCATTTTAAGACCTTGTTCTTGCCCACAAACAGGACTTTTTAAAAATCAGTGTTTGCAGTAGGACTTAACCAGTTTAATAGCAATTCATGAGTGTTTCTTCAAAGTCTGTGTGCTTGCTGTAATGAGCTCCAGTCTGGCATATTGAGTTTGATCCAAGGCTGGCCAGCCTCGTTAAGGGATGCTGTGCTATTCACTCTGGGCTGGGCAAGTTCAGTGAGGCAGCTTTGGATGAATCTGTCTTGCATGCTGCAAGCATGTGGAGGTCTGCTTCAGTAAAATGAGCTTTCATCATATTACCATCATTTATTGAAGTGACAAATAATGCACCCTCATTTGTTAAGCAGCATAATGAGAGAGAAAGCAGACTTCTATTTAAACATTTATCAAAAATGAAGTAGGTGTTTTTATTTCTGCTGTTTTTCCATACTAATTTTTCAGAAACTTGTTAGTTGTTTTTTTCTCAATTTCTGTTTTCCAATTCTGCTTATATTTCCTCAAACTTAAAGCTACAGTTCCCCTCAATGGAACAGGAGTCTTCTGGGGTCTGGCTGGGTTCACATGTCAGAATGGGAGGAGCATCTTTGCTTATAGGCTTGAAAGCTGGTGGAGAGGGCTTTAAACTAATGGTGCCTGTGAAGGGGAATCTCAGTTCACCCCACTCCTACCAGTTTGAAGCCAGTACCAGTCAGAGATGCTCAGAGGAAAAGGAGAAATATAACTCCCCTTTTTAAAAAGGGAGGAAAAGGAAGACCTGAGGAGCCACAGGCCAGTCAGTCTCACCTCTGTGCCTGGCAAGATGATGGAGTAGATCCTCCTGGAAACTGCAAAGTCACATAGAAAATGAGGAGGTGTTTTGTGACATCCAACATGGCTTCACCAAGACAAAATTGTGCCTGACAAATTTGGTGGCCTTCTATGATGAGGTTTTCAGCATTGGTGCATAATAGAAGAGGAACTGACACCATCTGCCTGGACTTGTGCAAAGCTATTGACACAGTTCTGCTCACCATCCTTGTCCCTAAACTGGAGAGACATGGACTTGGTGGATGGACCACTGACAGGACCATGGATGGATATGGGTCTGGGGTGACCTTAGAGCCCCTTCCAGTGCCTAGAGGTGCTCCAAGAAAGTGGGAGAGAGACTTTTTTCAAGGGCATGGAGTGATAGGACAAGGGGGAGTTGCTTGAAACTGAAACAGGGCAGGTTTAAATTAGATATTAGGAAGAAATTATTCCCTTAGAGATTGGTGAGGCACTGGAACATGTAGCCCAGAAAGGCTGTGGGCTTCCCATTCCTGGAAGTGTTCAAGACCAGGCTGGACAGGGCTTTGAGCCACTTGGTCTAATGGAAGCTGTCCCTTTCCATGGCAGGAGGCTGGAATTAGGTGATATTTAAGTCCCTTCCAATCCTAACCATTCTCTGATTCTATGATTTGTTATTCCCAGACTGAAATGTCTTTGAATTTACAGATATTATTAAAATTATCATTAGGGCAAAAGGACTTTTGTTTTCCTGAAGGTATAACACAAGTATTAAATATTACACTTATTTCTAGTTTGTAGACCAAGGAACACTTTGCTAAGGAAGAAAATAGTGTTCTAGAAGGGAGAAATATATTTTTTAAAATCAAGTATATCAGTTTTAAGCACAGATAATGTGGATATATATGCTAATGAAGGCTGAGTCTTGGGGTATGTGTACTGTGGTTGTCATGGACAACTTAATGTTAAGTTCCTCAGGTAATTGCAGCTGGAACTGTGTCTGACTTGTAAAGCAGTATCATAGTTCTGTAGTCAGAAGAAGTGACTAATAGTAGGGTTTTTCATGCCTCCCACTGCAAAACAGTGTGTCATTACAACACCTTCTAAATTTATCTCATCATGCATTTATCTTTTCCTGTGCTGATTGACTCCTATGCTCCTGAGACATATTTAAATGCCATTTTATCTTTCAGTGGCAGAAATGCTGATAGTTTATCCTAGAATTAAAATGACATTGAACAATATTTTGAAAGGAAAAGGTAGAAGAATTTCAAGCCAGTTTTGCTTATGTGTTGGCAAGTGGTTAGTTTTAGCATCTGTAGTTAGTTAAAAAAGATGGGATATTTAGAGAATATTGGCAGATTGTCCTGTAAATTTGTCTTGAATTGTCAAGATAATGCATTATTGCACTCCAAATGGGTTGTTTTGCCATTTTTTCTTTACTGGAGCTGCAAAAAATATTTAATGTGTTTGGAAAGGAAAAAGCTGAGCACACCATTATGCCTCAACAACAGATACGTTCAATGACAGATGGCTATACATGTTGAGTATTGTTTTAAGCTATAATTGGATGCTTATGTAAGTATGCTTAGTCAAATATGTGTAATCAAGCTATCTTGTTATGCAGGGTAACTTACAGGGCAGGCCAGGTCTCAAAGATGTCAAAAGTAATGGGTATAGTGGACTTGATCTGTTGAAACACTTACCTAAACAAAACCCAAATAGAAGCATCTGCTGTTTTCAGTTATTGCTGTTTACTGCAAGGCCTACAAAATCAGATGAAGATGAAAATTAAATGACACAAAATGCCATGGGAGGTTTTGTCTGCTCTATTTTTAAACCTCAAGCCATGGTGTGCATATGAGAGAGGGAATGAAAAGGAGTCACAAGTGACATTTATTCCTTACACAGCTGGTAGCTTCCTTATTGTAATGAGGTGTAATAGTAGTGCAGACATTTCTAGCTGAAGCCAGCAAGTTGGTGGATACTAAGCAGGGCCTTGGAAATTGGTATGGCTGTCTGATATCTGTTCTTACTGAGTAATATCCTGAACTCGCTGTGAACTATAGGAAAACTGCATAACCAATGAGCACAAGGTGTTCCTGCTTCTTGATGACAAGTAACCCCAAGCTGCAGAAATACAAGTTGCCTGTGCTTGCCTGCCCTTGCAGTGGTGTGAAAGGAATGTTTTCCCCGTGACATAAGTCTTTTTGATCTCCAGAGCTGACAAGAGTACGGAGACTTTATTTGGTTGCCTATGAGGTGGCCTAACATAACTTTTTATCATGAGGATTTTTTGCTTAATTATTTTGTTCATTTTAGCACTGCTCCTGTTTTTGTAGAGAGCAGAAAGCCTTAATTCCCCTTTCATATTATGAAAATAGAGAAAAGCAGCAATTTTGAAAGAATTCCTCATGCTCAAATTAAGTTTAATTAGTTCCTATATTAACATGACACTTGACTTAGTTCTTCAAATTAATCTGAAGTGCTGAACTTGTCGAACCCATGATAAATGTGTTCTGTATTTGTACTTCTATTAAAAGATCTTCAAAAACAATTTTTGAATATTCTTCATGGACTTGCCCAGAAAACAGCCTTTACACCCTTTCCTTCAGCAAGATGGGTTTGCAGGAGGTACAATAATCATCAACTCTTTTTCTACTGAACATGATCATACTCCCTAAAAGAGCATATTCTGGCTGCCCTGCCCACAGGTAGATTCTCCATGGTAGGAACTAAACAGAAGTCTTTGCTTTTTGCTCTTTACCTATTCCCCAGAGAAATGCAGAATTATATATAGTTCCTATTTTTGTGTCACTGTAAGATTTTGCTGTCTGTTTAGAACTGTGTGGCCTGAAATTTCCCTGTTTCCCCCAGGAATTAAATAAAGATGATACCGTATTTCTGAATTTTCTGAGAGTGAGATGCTTTGTAATTAAGTGACTTAAGTTCAGGCTTTCCAAGTATTTTGCTGCATGTAGTCTGGAGTCTTGAGCAGAGTCACATGGGGATTTCAAGTTGCTGGGCAACCAGAAAATGCAGTAAATTTGGAAAATATCTGTGTTTTCTGCCATAATGATTCCCATGTCATTATAAATTCTTACATATGGATTACGCTTGTGTTTTTTTGTGCATCATCAGTGAGTTTAAAATGTCAGGGCTTTTTTAAAAAGGATTTGATTTCCCTTAAAATTACCAGATAACATAGTACCATTTAAATTTTTGACATATTTAGATTAGAGAACAGAATTGATTAGAAAAGATGGTGCAGCTTTAACCCTCAATCTTAGTAATTTCAGGTACCTTGCCTTCCATGTATCTCAGTTCCAAAGAATATTGTTTGATACAAATGCTAAACTATAACTAGAATTTTGTTGCTCTGTTTATAAGGTGAACTTTTCATGTTACCTTAACTCTATGGTTAGCTCCAAGAAAAAAAAGAAGCCTTGCAATGTTGTTTACAATTGAGTGTTGATACGTGGTAATAGTAATGAATTTATTCCATACAGATAATTCCTCCATTTAGGAGTTTATTAGTGTATTTTAAGCAAGAAGACCAGAAACTAATGTTTTCCTGTTACTGACAGTTGTTTTAGGAGAAGGTGCTTGGCTAATATGTAGAACAAATATTTTAAGATTGAAAGGGCAAAATGAAAAGCATTCCATCATAATTCAAGTTCTGCTATAGGGTAGTTATATGGCCCTAGAATGCCATTTAATGAAACTCTTGAATATCATAAAAGTGGTACAATGTCTGTGTAGTTTATTGCAAAACTGTACCTGAAGTTGTCTGTTTTATAGAAAATACCTGAAAATCCTTTTGGGGAATAAATCAGCTGTGGGCTTTTTGTAGTGTCTCTAAGAAACAGGAAAATGTCAGCTTTTACATCAGACATCCTCCAATGTGGATTAGGGACAGCAAGGATGACAGTAGATTGTGTGTAGCTGCTGAGCCCATCTCCCACTTCAGCTGTTCATTTTTTTCTGTCCCTCTTCCTGAGGAAGAGAAATCCCAGATCTAACATTAGTAAGAATGTTAAAGAAACTTGAGATTGGATTGACCAGACCCCCTTGGTAATACTTATTTTGAGAACGAGAAAACTGATCCCTAGCTCAATCTTTTAAAATTTTTTTTTTCAAATGGCAGAGTCTGTTACTCTGTCCACAGAGATTTCTCAGGAGTCTTAACTCATGGTTCTTTAGCATGTGAATGCAAGTTAATACATTAACTACTTCTTCATATCTGAAGACTGTGGAAGCAGACCTAACCTAGTGAGAGCAGCAGGCAAAAGTACTGGAGTGTGTCTGGATGGTAGATTAATTTTTTTTACTGTGAGACATCTACTCAAGTGCTTACTTGAGTTCTTATCTACAGTGCTTATTTCTTGGATCTATTACTTTTTGAAATGAGATCTTCATTTTGTGCAGACCCTGTGGGTATTTTTTCCCTGGAAGATTTGTAGCCGCAGTTGTCAACTATAGGCAGTAGTGAAAATGGCCTTAATTTCAATTGCTTATGTGGGTTTCCCTAGTAATACAATATCTTCTTGTTGATGTGCTTGGTTTCTTTTTTCTGATTTTCTGCTTTTAAGGGGAAACTGAGGGGTGAGATTTGACTGTGGTGATTTGGATTATTTGAATGGTATCTTAAATGTAGAAAAGAATAGACTATAGTTAAAAGGAGCTACAACAATCATCTGACCAAAAATTAAAGAATGCTGTTAAGGGCATTGCCTAAATAACTCTTAAACATTGATACATTTGGTACATTGATTGCCTCTCTAGGTCCTTCCTTCTGTCTGGTTCAAACCACTCCTGGAACAGCTTTGAGCCATTTCCATGCATCCTGCACCCACAGAGGAGCTCAGCACCTCTGTCTCTGCTTTGCCCCCTCAGGAATCTGTAGAGAGCAGTGACATCATCCTTCAGCCTCCTTTTCTCCAAAAAAAGAATCACAGAGTTGGAAGGAACCACAAGAACCATGGAAGTCTGACTCCTGTTCCTCTAACGACCACTCCTATAATGTCACCATGTGCCTGAGAGCATTGTCCAAACACTTCCTGCACTGTCAGGCTTGGGGCTGTGACCACTTCCCTGGGGAGCCTGTTCCAGTGCCCCACTGTGCTAATATAACATTTTGCTAATATCCAACTCAAAGTTCCCTGACACAACTTCATGCCATTATATCTATTGCTGGTCACCAGAGTGAAGACATCTGTACCTGCCCCTCTTTATTCTCCCATGAGGATGTAGAAGACCACAATGAGGTGTCCCCTCAGTCTCCTGCTCTCCAGGCTGAACAGACCAAGTCTGTGGTATACAAGCCCAAAGTCTTCAGCTGCTCTGTGCAGGCCATACCTTCCAGCCCATTGACCAGCCTTGTTCCCCTCTTCTGAACACACCTGAGGCCCTTCACATCCTGCTGCAAACCTGAGGGTCCCTTGAGAGAGCCAACAGCACCTCCCAAATTGGTGTCATCAGCAAACTTGTTAATGGTGCAGTCAACTCCTGAGTCCAGATGGTTGAGAAACGTATGAAAGTAAAGTTTGGGGTCAGTTTGATCTGACTAGGAAGCATGACTTTCTTCTATGAGCACACAAGTTGTTGCTGAGAATGTGTTTGTTTTTTTTTTAATTTGTATTTAGTAACAGATGAAATATGAAGTAAACCCTTTGCTTCACTAAGAAAAGATTGTTCATCTTTGTTGTCCCCACTGTTTTGAACAATAATGTTTTGTTGAAGGAAATTCAGATGTTTTCTTTTTTATAGTATTAGTTTTATCGGTTGTGTATGTTCTTGGATACGAACTTTTCATCCTTGGGAATAGAGTGTTGAAAGAAAACAAATGCTACTTCTTTTTACTCCTACTTTTCTAGACAGAAGAGGCATGAAACTTGTTGGAAATGTTTTCCTTGAATCTTCAGACAACCTTTTGTTCTGCTGTTGTCTATAGTTTTCAAACAGTTAGAAATATCTGCACTAGTTTTGACATGGTCAAAGATGCTTTATTTTTTTTCCTACTTTCAGTAAATAACAAAGGAAACCGTACATATTTGATGTCACTGTCTGGTTGCTATGAAAGTGAGGGAGAAAAACATGCTGTTTGTATTTCCTAGTACAGTTCATCTTTACTTGAAAAAAGTATCATGCTTCCTTAAAAAAATTAAAATCACCAAACCCCAGAACAGCCACCCTAAATAAAGGAACTGCTTCTTTAGGTGCTATGCTAGATTAACTTTTGCAGTGAGGAGGCATTAGAAACCTGAATTCCTTGTTCTGGGATTTGGGATTGTTTTGATAATTGTTTAAAACCAAACCCCATAATTAACAAAACCCTCTAAACAAATAACCAGTAAAACCCCCATCTCAAACACTGTTAAAGACTTATTTTAGTATTTAAACTTTTACTGTGTTCTACGTAAATGTTAGCCATAACTTCCATTTAGCTCAATCAACACCTTTGCTGTCACAGTCCTCGTTTTCAGTCTTTAAATGTGTACACTGTGCAGCAACTTGTGGAGTTTTAAGTTACAGCAGAAATATTACTATGCAGACCAGATAGGAATTTTTATTGAAAAAAGCAAAACATATGATTTTGAAAAATTTGGGTTTGGGCTTTCACAAATTTCCCACTATTGTTTATCTTTGTACATGGTTATGGAAGCCCTTGCAGGTGATACAGTTCTTGTCATTGCTTTATTCTTAATATGTGCTTTTAAAAGAGGAATTGATCCATTTTCTCTCAAAGTCATTGTGGAGATGCAGTGATTTTTCCCATCAAAGCCTACCTTTAGAAATGCTTGCAGTATCTTCTAATCTTTTTCTCTTTGTGAATATTTTCTTCTACTTTGAAAGCCTTAATTCTACTATGACAACTTTGCACTCTTTTATCTCTTTAATTGTTTATTGCTCTGTCTTCATACCAATGCTGCTGTTCTTAAGTACACATGCACAAGAAAAAGTATTTCTAAATATTATTGCCACTGTCAGTTCATCAGTATGAAACTTTTTTTGTCTCAAAACATAAATTTGTGCTTCATAAATAAATAAAAAAATTAAGCTTATTTAGTCCAGACAATGTATTTGGATTTCTACTTATCTGGCTTGGGAAGGAGGTGTGTCTTTAGAAATAATAATATATGAACATATATCTGTCTTTTTATAAATAATCTTATGTACTTGTGCTTTAAAGTTAGCTGAGGATGCAAAACTGATAATATTTTTGCTGTTAGATCAAAATTATGAGCATGTAGATATTTTTCTTTAAAATCAAATGTAACAAATCTAGAATACAGACTAATTTTTGTGCCAAGGTTAATAATATGGTGGAGTTAATGCAAACTCCTTGAGAAATGAGACTTCCCAGAATTTACTGCTATATCTCTGGGGTGTGATTTGATGCATAATACTTAGAACTTAGGACATTTAAAGCAAGATCTGCATTTTTTGAGCCTGCAAAACATAGTCACATTAGGACATCAGTCACCATTTGGGATAGCATGAGAGACAAATTTGAGTCAGATTTTTCAGAGGCAATTCAGCTCAGTCTTTTGTCATAGGTGGTGAGATTATCAAGGTAGAGTTCTAATTCTTGATAAATTCCTTAAATGGAGAAAGGTTAGTTTGGCATGTTTGTCCTCAGTAGAGGTTGGTGATTTGTTTTGGATGAGGCTGATAGTTCAGTACTGATGAAATCCAGCATCTGCAGGAGCTGAGCATTTTTGCCCCTCATGGACACAAGGTAATTTCTGATGATCTCTGGCCTTGTTTCTACAGGATTCAGGAAATGTTGTAGTAAGGTTACCCTGTGGTTTAAGAAGGAATAACATAAGCTGGCATGTTGACCCTGGAAGTGCCAGTCCCTGACCTGGAGTAATGAACTATCGTAGCAGTGCAGCTCTTTCAGAGGTGCAGTGAAGCCTTTCTTCTCCCCTCTGCTCCTGAAGGGAATTGTCCAACTGGTGTCTGCACCATCTGCTGTCAGGCTGCTGTCTGCTAAAGGACAGAATTGAGGATGCCTTGTTCTTCTAATCCATGTAATTTTTTTCATTTTGATGTGGAATTAGTGATTCTGCATGGAATCACCATTCTTGGAAACACTATAGACTGATGGGTTCAGTCTGGGAACAGCATGATCTAATTGATGTGAGGTCTGCTTTGAGCCACAACTTCAGTGGTCTCTGGACCTGAATTATTGACTTATTCTATTAACTTAATTTCCTTGTGTTTTATGTTACCTGTGATTTAGTTTCTTCCTTCTGCTTTTATTCTATAAGGTGTTGGTTAAACTTCTTCTATAGTAGTAATTGTTAGTCATTTTTTTTCTCTTGTGCTGCCCTGTGGCTGTCTCATGCTATGATTTCTTCAGGAGCAGTTTATTCTAGATCTTATCTAAAGTTAGGGAGATCCATCACCTTCAAAGAAATGTCAGATAAACACTCTTATTGAAAGTTTACTGATTTTACATTGGGTTGACTTTCAACTCTGTTTTGCACCTTTTAGCATTTGTAGCAATTACACCTATGAAGACAAAACTGACTGAAAATACAGTTAAATGAGATTGGAAAGCTTGCAGTTGTCTCAAAATAAATTAATGCAGTATGTGCAGGGTAGTGGATTTTAATTTTCTTTAATCTTTTACAATATTTGGAATAATGAATGTGACATTCAAATTAACAGTTTAGATGGAAAGCTCTTAGAGCAGCTCAGAATTCAACTGGTATATGGTTTGGATGTCATAATAAGTAGTTCAAAATGGAAAGCTGTCATGACTGAGGCTTATTAGAGGTCAAAGGAACAATATTTCACACAATTATCATGGGAGAAAGTAGTTTTTTGGTAATGACAGCAAATGGCAAGGCTCTCAGTTTAATGTAATGATGTAGGGTATGGCTCAAAAATGTTGCTTTTATACCCATTAGACACAAGTGGGTTATCAAACATTTAATTTATTCTAAAATAAAATATTTACGATGAATCACAAAAGAGAGAAATTGCAAGGTATTCCCATCTGGGATTACCGTTTGCTCTCATCTTTAAAAGTAGATGGAACAACAAAAATCACTTTCCATTAATTACCTTTTATCAAACTGAAATCTGTACTGTAGCATCTGTGTGTGTTGGTATAAGAATATATTTTATTTTTTGTGTGGATACATCTCTATAAATATCTACCAATGAGTGCTTTAGATGTGGATAATTGGTGGTTGCCTGGTGAATTCAGCCATTACCTTTATCATAATGTGTGCAATCAAAATTGCTAATTGAAATATTGATACATTTTAAGATGACTTCTGTCAGGCAAAGTATTTCACAAAATCATTTTTATCTTTAGTTTTTTCAAGTTGGCGTGTATATCCATATCTAGTTAAAGATGTACAGATAGAAAAATACACATAAAATCTGAAATGTATGAAACCCTTATGAGCATTTTCTTATAATCTAATTTAAGATGCCATCTGCAGAAAACACAACAGAAAACTCAAGCTTATTGTATTTTAAATTAACTTGGAATGTTACTGGAATAAGCTTTATTTAAGAGCTACAGCAGTAAATTCTAGGTACTGCTTACTTAAAATATTATATTAGAAGATATGTTAGTGGAGAAGCCTGCTACCTGCTCTTAGGAGTTACTTTAGTTCATGGTCTATGTGGGAATGTGACAGCATTAATTTAAAGTTTAGATGTATTTTCTTGCACCTAATGTTCCTGAATGTATGTGTTAACAACTTCTGGGAATCTGAGAGCTGCTAAACATAAATTTTGTAAATTATTTCTGCAAAGCTTGGTATTTCTAGTGGAAAAGACAGCAGGACCTTGCTGCTTTTTATTTTGCTGATAATTGTACCTGTATGCTATACAAACAAGAAAAATGAGACCTTCATGATACGTCTAAGCCTTTTTGAACCTATGTTCAGTGCAAGCCAACTTCATGCAGTCTCATGCAATTCTAGCTTCAGACGAGTCATTGTGTGTGTGAAGCTTTTTATTTCCTATTTTGTGTCTAATTGGGAAGCTGCAGCTACCATACTTACAGAATTTAATGAAACATTGAGCTTATTTAAAGAAATTCTGATTTTTAACTTAATGTGTGACATGCAGTCAAATTTGTACTTCTCTTCCCATGTCTCAAATATTTTAATCAAAATCAAACCAGCATTTCTCAGCACATGTGAATATCTAGTGGTCTCTTCAGCCCTTTTCTTACATTCTAAAATTTTTGTCTCTGTTTTGCTGATCAGTTTGTTTGAAAATTGAGCTAGATTTTTCAAAAGGCTCACCCAAGCTTAAAAAGCTTTTCTTTTAACCTGGAGTGCTTAATAAGGTTGTAAAATTTTGTGGGAAACATATGTTGTAATGTGGTCTGCAGGTGAAAGCAGTTGGAAAGTGATGATTTAGAGTCTGTTTAACTCTCAATGGGGCAGCTGAAAACATTGTCTGAGAGGAAAGGAATGTTTTTGTCTTAATCATGCAAAGGTTGTTTTTGGAAGCCTTCTACAATCCTATGTCTTAAAACAAAGTAGGAATTTCTAGGAGCAGAGATGAGATTTTTGCTGTGCTGTGTGTGATAAAATTGAGGTAAAGATGGTATTCTATTGGGTATGCTATTTCTTTAGAAGGTATATGAACCATGTAAAAGAGAATTTTAAAATCATATCAGATGAACCTCAGGTGAAGTTATTTCTATGTAAAATAAAACTTTTTTTTTAATAGAATACCCTACTCATAACTGCAATGCTGGAAGAATGGCCTAATCTTTCTGAATTAAAATGAAGGAGAAAAGAAATCATGATACACAGGCAGTGATCCATAGTTAGCTTCCTGCTCTTAGATATTTTGTGGAAGCTGTATATGTTAGAATAAGGAAATATTTCTTAAACATAGCAAATGAGAATATTTTATGGATATTTTTATGATATCAGCTGTTAAAGACAAACTGAAAGGTCTCTTGGCAATTATCTTATGTCCTGGAAGGGTTGGAACAATCACGGAGATAGAATATTGAAGTTGTAAAGCAAGATATGCATTTGAACTTCTAAGCTCATTCCTTTCTAATATGAAAAAAATCAAACTGTTAAACATTTATATGTCTTATTAAACATATTACTAAATGGCTCAGAACTGTTTAATTTCCTATTTTTTTGCAATAAAGCTTGTCTTCATCAGTGGATGTCGAGGTGATTTATAAAGGAATTAAGTGTTAAGGCAATTTGTCAGGTTGGGATGCTGACATATAGAAAAGTCAAATGGTTTGCCAAAGATTACTCAGCAGACTGATGGAAAAGTAAGAATTGGCTTTAATCTCTTCATTCTGAGTCACTCCAGTCCCATAATCATTGGGCCATGGAATGAAATGTGAACGGTTATAGAGGTTTTATTGCGTGATGCTGTTTATCTCTTTCTGTCTTCCTAATGTGGGTGTATGTTGCTTGACAGCTGACTGACATGTATACATGCTTTTGTTTGCTTATGTAACATTAAGTCTTATGTATCCTTTGCTGGGAACACTTTTCTTGTTTTGTAAACCAAGCAGGAATGCAGCTGTCATACTTTCTTGCTTTGTGTATCCTTTACAGAGGTTATATCAAGATTATTATCTAAAGGTCTGTACTTCCTAAAATTTCAGGTTCTTGAAATCCATGGCAATGAGAATTTTGCTCCAAATTCAGCCCAAGATCTGGGCTTTTCCTTAGAAAAGTAGATGTTTATCCTTCTTAAAATTCAGAGGGGCTAGAAATGTTGAAAACTGTTCATGATTTACATAAATTATAATTATAGAACTATAAATTATGTCTTCCAAACTGTTTGGAAGAGAATTTTTTTATTTAGAATTTCTTAGGATTGTGTTTTTAATTAAACTGGATTTATGAACACTGAATATCAGTGAAGTGTAGGTGTGCATATGTATTAATGTCTTTTCTTAAATGAATATCATCACACAAAACTTTGTTTTACTTACATATTAAAGAATATTTGTATATGTCTTTCAACATGGAATTTTGATTTGTGTTTATATCAAGTTTCTTCTTGAAAATAGTATTTTAACTACACTGCCTTCTCCAAGCACACAAATCTGTTCACATAAGGCATTGGGGATAACAGACCTTGTACTACCACCAGGCAATACTTGCTTCTCACTGCAGATCCAGGAGTTAATTTGCTATCTTAAATAGGCATGTGTAAACTATTCAGTGGCAAGAGGGTTAAATTCTCCTTGTAAACATCAAACTTTTCTGAAGATTGCATCTTGGAGGTGTTTAGTCTTGAAGCTAATAGTAAACTGGGATGACAAAAATGCATTATGCACAGAAAAGAAGGTGTAAGGCTGGGAAAATAGATTGGCATAATGGCAGAGGAGGGGAACTAGGAGAGTCCAGAAGGGCTTTGGCAAGTTAAGGTTGGGTTTTTTTGGGGATTTTTCTTGAAGATTGCTAGCAGACTAACTCACAGTATTTGAGGTGGAATAGGGGATGAAGGAGGAAATGGAGCTGAAGAATTTTTCAAGAGTCAATAAAGGTTTGAAAATAAATATTCATGGAATTGCATGTTTCATTTAGGGACTTTAGGATGAAGGGAAGGTTTGGGTGGTAGGGAGGAAGCAGTATTGCAGAACTGGAGCCTCCCTGATGCTGAGCATGTGCTGCCAAGCCAGGGTGTGTGAGGTTTGAAGTACAGGCAGCTGAAGGCAGGGCTGGGCACAGAGTATTACTCTGAAGATGGAGAGCAAAATGCTCTGGGGTCAGGCTGTCAGCAAGGATCAACAGTCCAAGAAAATGCATTATTAGGGGAAAGTGGAGATAGCGTTATAATTTCCCATCACTTTGAAACCAAAATATTGAGATTGTTCAGTTATTACTGGGTGAAATAAGTAGCTGTAACTGAAGTCAACAAATGCAGGTTGGAATCTTGAATGTAAATAATTATTTCTGTCTTGCAATTAGTCTGAGTATTCAGAACTCACCATATATGTGTTATTTTATCTTTGACCTTGATTTTCTTCCCTCTGGAAGGGACATGTCTTCCTCATTCTTTATTTTATTTGAATAGTAAGTGGCAATAAGATAAATTTTCCATCTGTCTGTGTGGAAAAGAAATTACAACACAGGAAGCTGTGACACAGCTACTGCAATTGAGTTTACATCTTCTGCATTTAGTCAAGTAAAATTGCTTTTAGCTGTGTAGATTTAGAATGTACAGGGAAAGGGGAAAATAACCTTCAAAAATAATCCTCCCAACCTCTGTGATATCTTAATTTCTTTTTCAGCAGCATGACCATCCACCAAGAAGAGTGATATTTTAGTGTTAAAAATGAAACATCCAGTCCTTGTACTCCTTTGATTGTTGCTCTGTACAATGGCAAAGTTAACTAAAATGTAAAGGTTCTCATACAAGCTGTCAAAAAAAATAAAAAAGGAAATTTGCCTCTCACATTCTTGCCTTTGTTTGGCAGCATTGTTCTGAAGGAAAGGCAGAGAAACTAAGATGAAAGAATGGCTCCAGCAGTTAGCAGTGGAAATCATACCTGAGACAACTGTGACACTGGGTCCCTTTCAGGACAATGAAGTTCAGTGTTGTTTTATGAACTTAATAAACTACTCAAGACAAAATAATTGAAAAAACACTCTTATATGAAGTAGTTCTTGCTAGATTAGAACTCCACATTGGCAGCTATTAAAGAAAAAGAACATTAGGAAGAAGACAGTCAGTGAGGTGACAGGTGCTGGCCCTGCAGTGATGATGTTTCCAGCTCGGTGCCACTGTGCCCACTGTGTGACAAAAAGCAATGCTGGGGTGGGAATGGGAAACTGAGCCATGCCAGCAGGAGGTTTTTGATATTATTAGTGCAATATTAGAGCAGCTTTGGACCAAGGCCTGATACAGTTTCTGATTATTTCCCAATGCTTTTCATTGGTAGTGTTTCAAATCTGACCTTAATTGTGCCTGATTTTCACTTTGGTAGAAGTAAACCAGGGATCTTAACTACAAGCTGCTGAAACAACTGCTGTGGTCAGGTCCTCAGGGGGTGGACAGCACAACCCTGTTATTCTGCAAAGTTATTCTAGGCCGCAGATTGTATTTCCACTTAGTATTGTCACCTATGTATTTCAAGAAGTATTTCAACTTTCTGCAAAAGATGGAGAAAGTAATGGGATGAGGTCTTATCCTGAAAATAATTTTTGTGTAAGTGAAATGCTACCTTGTTTTTTCAGACTTTTCCATAACTAGCACAAATAATTTGTGTGGCTGCAAAATTTAGTTTCCTTATCCTCCTGTGATATACAGATTCCAACATGAAAACAGTGAGGCAGTTCCCTTGAAATGTACTCAATATCTGAAAGTATTTAGAAATCATTAAGTCTTGGTCTGCAAGCAACTGGTATTCATGCCCTGTGGGGAAGGGAGAAAGGCTCCTTCAGTACAACCTTAGTTCTGTTTGAAAAGTTTAGATGAAATCAAAGCTTTTCTAACTGCTCTTAGGCAAACAGATGTTTTACAGCTGCTTAAATTCAGATGAAGGTAATTTATACAGCCTGATGTCCATAACAACTATTCCTTGGTGTAGTTTTAGCTTCCTCTCCTGTATCCAAAATGCTTAATGTCTATATGTTGAAAGTGAATTAGGTGCTCAGTGGTGGCATTGGTTATACTGAGCATTTTTCTTTAATTTCCTGGAGGAAGATTGGAAAGGTAGAAATAACATCTGACAATACTGTGCAGTATCAGTTGACAACTTCCACTATAGAAAACCTGAAACTAATATTTTCTTTTTAATCCTTATAAAAGGAAATATGTTGTAGATATGCAACTCTTTCATCCATGTGGATTTCCAATGGTTTCTGTGAAAAAATCTTAGCTGTTAACCTTTAAGTTTCCTTGGAGATGGAAAAGGAAAAATTTTGGAGCATAAGAATCATATTCAATTTGCTGATAGCTTTTGGTGATGGTGGTCTCTCTAAAAATGCATTAAATAGTTAAGCTTGCATTTAGTGTGAATTGTTTTTGAAGCAGAAATGTGGAAACTCATGGGCTGTAAAGTGACAAATTTAGCAACGAAAGATCAAAGACATGAGAATAGGGGAAAAAGAAGTGGGAATATTCAAAGTATATACTTCAAATCTGATAACACCCTAAAGAGTTCTCTCCAACTAAGATAAATGTGAATTGTATATATTGTAAGAAAGTGAATAACTTTTTATAAAGTTGTTGCAGTGTGTTAGTAGCTTACTGCATAATGTTTAAAACAAAAAGCACCCCTTGATAATCTTTTTTTTATGAACAATATAATAGTGGAAATCTCTTGTGGTAAATGAATGTCACTGAAACCACTTGCTTTGGCTTGCTTGTCACACCCAGTTGAAGGAATCAATATGAAAAAACCTGGCATAACCGGCATATATTATGAATAAAGCTGTCTTGTGAAACTAAGTAATAATTATTCAATAGACTTATTAGTGTTCAGTATCATTAATAATTTCACTTAATCTTGGTTTAGCAAAAATATATTAACATATTAGCACACAATATTAAGGGTGAAAAAGGAACTTTTAAACATCTTTGACTTAAAGTATGAGAAATGTAGAGGATCTCAGAATTCAGGAAAATGTGTGTAACACAGCAATACAGAGAAATAATTTTGTAGCTTTATTTATAGCTGTTGTGCACTTTTGTTTTGCTGTTTAATTTGACCAAATGAACTGTGGTTTTAATATTCTTTTAGTGTTTTATTCAGACTTTTAATATGTTGGTGACATTTTAATTTGACTATGTACTTAATATTTCATAGAATCGTTCAAGTTGGAAAAGACCTTTAAATTGAGTCCAACTGTTAACCAGCACTGCCAAGTTCCCCACTAAACCCCAAGCACCACATTTACACATCTTTTAAATATCTCCAGGGATAGTGACTCAACCATTTCATTGGACAGCTTGTTCTAATGCTTGAGAGCCCTTTCAGTGAAGAAATGTTTTCTGATATCCAACCTGAACCTTTCCCAGTGTGAGTTGAGGACATTTCCTCAGGTCCTATTGTTTGGGAGAAGAGCCTGACCTACACTTGGCTACAACCTCCTTACAAGGAGTTGTAGAGAGTGATAAGGTCCCCTCAATCCTCTTTTCCTCCAGGATAAACACCCCCAGCTCTGAGCTGCTTCCCATCAGATCAGTGTATGAGATCCTGGCTGCCCTTGCTCCTGGCCCATCCAGGTCTCACCAGCTGCTGCTGTGTGAGCTGGGGGCTCCTGGTGGGACTCTGGGCTTCCCTTGAGGTCCCCCTTGTTTGGTCAACCCCCTGTGGACTCTGTTGAGTGCTCTGCTGTGAACTAGAGGGAGAGAGACTCCACTAGAATTAGACCTAGATAAGTGATAAATATAAGGATTGAAAACTGTTACTTCAGAATAGCTGTGAGTTATTCTGAATAGCAAAGCTGACACCAGTTAGTGCATCAGGTGAGATCACAGGACTTGCAGGTGAACTTTTGAACTGGTGAGTCCAACTCTTTCTCATCCCAACATTTGTCCCAGGTCTGTGTTGTATTCTCTTGCCAATGCCAGTGAATTTTATTTCCCAACAATATATTCATTAATTCAGCAAGTCAGGTTTTAACAAGTTATTTATCTTCCTGTAAGTCATGAGGAAGTCTGATCATTTTAGTCTGGGGTCTAGGTTAAGTTATGTACTTCCAATCATAAGACCTAAGTAATTTCTTTGAGCATTTCTGTTCAGAGCTTGTCTGATTTGTCTGGGATTTTTCTGTTTAATACTTCTCAAGACTGGTTATACCCTTGCAATTAGGACTTTATTTCTGCAAATATCAATGCACAAATGCTGTCTAGTTATTCACTTTAGTGCATTTTTTGCTCTATTTCTAATTATGCCTATTGGGAACTTTAACTGTTATAACTTAAATGTCACAATATCATGTAAATTACTGCTTCCTATGGGACGATGATTGTTTACTACTCTGAAAAGTCATGAGAGGTGATCAAGCTACAAACAGAGAAAACAAAACTAAAGCAAATATTTAATGAGCATTTTCATTTAAATAAAAATCACTGTGTAGCTCCGAGGGTTTTTTGTTTTGTTTTGGGGTTTTTTTCCTTGCTTTTCCCCTTTGTTCTTTTTCTCTTTGATCAAGTGTTTTTAAGGAAATAACACGAAGTATATGTGGTTGTATCTCTAACTATGCATTTTGTTGTTGTTGCTGTTGCTTATTGTGTCTATTTTATTCTGAAACTCTGCAAAACTCTAAAATGGTGTATCATAGTGTCTGGTCAGGTGAAAGGTTGCAATTCTTTGATTCAGTAACTACTAGTAATGAGAAATGAAATGCTGTAAATAACCAAGCTCCTCTAGGAGATAAGACACTTTTGAAGTAAAAGGAGCCCTGGGTCATTATTTGCTTCATAATCCTTCTGTCATTTCTAAATGTGCCAAATATAATAGTTAAACAAAAGGAAATGTGCCGAAGTGCATTTTGTACATTCCAGGTGTTCTACTGAGACGCAGTGGAAAGAATTCAGCTAAGTGTGTAGTTGCATTCCTGCAATGATAGCACTAAAACATTCTCAGAATCACAGCAGTTTCCAAACAACGGGAAAAGGAAAATATTTTCTCTATCTACCCATTATGCACACACATAGCATAAATAATTTTGTTTCTTTGATCTTCCTTTAATTTTGTCTCTACTACATATTCTCATGCAGAATTCTGCCTGCTGCTGTTTATATTTCTTTTGTCTCATGGGGGGTCCTTAGGAAGCAAACTGTCCACCTCTGAATTATAGAACTAGGCCCCAGTAGCTGTTTTTGTTAGGTGGATTTTGTCTTTTGAAGAATACTATTCATGTTTCTTCTACAGGTTTCCCAGAACCTCTCCTATATTCAGTACCCTGGCTTTTCTGTGTATTAGTGTATTAGGAAATCTGATTTTTTTTAATGTGTAGGTGAGATGGCAACAGAATAAAATTAATTGCTTTTTATTTCTGTTCCCATTTGCTTTTCCTTTATTTTTGTATTGTTTTTAATTTAGTGCTTTCTGTTCTCTTTGTGGTTTCTTTGGATTGAGAATAGAATGCTCATACTTGAGAAAAAAGGCTGAAAAAATGTTAACTTCTGAACATTGCAAAATAAGGGGACTAATTTCCCACTTAAAACAGGAGAGCTTTGATAAATTAGATAACAGACGAATCAGTTTAGATAACAGACTATTTTCAAAATTGAGAAACGTCGTTTTTGAGCAAGGATGACTAGTAACTATAGCTGGGAAATGCAAAACTTGGATCTTCATGTTGGTATTTATGCAAATGTCCTCCCTTAGCTTAAAAACCTGCTAAAGTCTTGTAATTAAAACTTGCAAATGTCCATGTATAATTTGTTAAAATCAAACAATGTTTCTGTAATATACATAGAGCAGTTTTTAAAATCTTTCTTAGTGTTTTAAAATCTCCTCAATTTTCCTAAAGAGCTTGGTTAAAACTTTGGATTGATTTGAATAGCTTTCATCTCTTTAATCTCCTGCCTATTTTCCTGAAACTGAAGGAAAGTTTTGATCTGAGGTGCTGGCAGTATTTAAGGCTGCACAAACCCTGAGTTGATACAATGTGAGTGCATCTGAATCGCATGGGTGTTCAGGGGGTTTGACTGTGCCTTTGCAGGATCATATTGTCTGGCCACCTGCAAATATTTCTGTGCTGCTTAATTTTGCATTTGAAGGTTGGTGCATCACTGGCAATGTCGTACCATGTTCTCTGTACTCTTTTCATACTCTGTCAGGGAAACAACATTAATTTGTGTCTCTTTGAATAATACTCATTGTCAGATGAAAAGAGATCTTGTGACAAGCAAGGGATTTGTTTAGCAAAAACACTTTTAAGAAATGACAATTTTGAGAGGCTTCATTTTACAGGAAGGGGTCAGAGTGGCTAAACAACTCAAATCCATGATTTTTATTTCAGTGTGACTGTTTGCTGATGCATATGAAAAATGAAATTCACTTTGCATGGTGCAAACTAAATGCTCTACAAATACAATGATGAAACTTCGTCTCAGGTTCTGACTGCTGACTGCAGCCTTTTTGTTTGTTGAGCAACCCCAAGCTCTTCAATGCATGTTTGTACTTACTGCAGGAGTACTGGTATTTTGTCTTCCTGCTTGATGTTACTGGCACACAGAAAAGGAGCCTTTCAGTTATACCAAACACATTGACCTGAAGCTAAAGAGGTTCCACCTGCAAAGGTAATGCTGCAAGAATGTGCTTCAGATCAATGAAAAAGGTGTGAAGAGGAGACAAAGTGATTCGACTGCAATGACTGAGGCTGCTGCTGGAGCTTCCCAGGCTGGAATTACTGGTGTATAGGTTGAAGCTATTCTTCTTAATTAGGCAAAAGATTGGAATACTGTGCAGACAAAATTGGATAATTCTAAGAACTATTAGGATAAAAAATTAGCCCTCCCTCCAAACCCCCAGCAATTCACTACCAGACTAAAAAGTCTCAATGGCCTTGTACTTAAAAAATCCTGCATTAATCTGAGGTGATCAGACAGGAAAAAACCCAGATATTTTTAAATTATTCAAGATCAGCCAGTTATGTACCCATGAAAATGCAAATGCAGCCCCAGGAAGTATCAGCCCTATGGGGTTTTTTTTTTACACAACTGTTAATTGCATAAACCCTTAGTAGCCATTTAATGGGCATTCTTTAGAATGAAAAATGAGTGTAAAGTAGAATTGAGAGAGAGGTGGGCAAGAACCACAACCAGTTTAATCTTACAGGGAGACCAGTGGTTTGCTTTTCTAATGCAGGAAAAACAAAGCATGAAAGTGGATTTGATTAGTTTTTATGTGTAGCTGTATTTAAGTACCACAGGAAAAAAACCAACATATTGTTTGTTTAAACTAGGAACCAACATTGACATCAGTTTTTTGTACTTTATAAAATAAACGAGCCAGAGCTAAAAAAAATTCTGCTAAAACAGAGTTTTAAGATAGGAGATCCACACTGCAGCTTGCTGGCAGTCTTCAAACTGCATTTGTTTCAGATTGGCATTGAGGCCAAACAGGCAAATACTAGCACATTTTCAGGAATTATTACAGGCATGTCAGTCTGGTACCTAATTACCAAGGGATATTAAGTAGGAAGAAACTGCATAGTCTTAAGCTCCATCCTTTTATATATAAAAGCATTTGTAATTGGGAAGATGAAGAGCTTCACATAGAGACTAAGGGCTATTCTGTGTTTTCTAAGCACAAGAAAACATTTCTTGTGTTCTAGAACTGGAAGCCCCCAAGGAGAATTAATCACTGTCGAATAAACCAGCCTAGCAGCCTGCAAAGTTTGATGAAAATGTTTTGATCAAGACTATGACACTTCAGCTTGTCTTTTTCAGTAGACAGTAATATGTTGTCCTAGCATCTTTGCCATCTTACTTCTTCCAAGATTTTATAAATATCAGCTGGTCCAAGAAAACCTGTGTATTTGTCACTGTCTTCAGTTTTGATGTCAAATGGTTTCTGCTTCTTGCAATGGGCCATGCTAAAGGAATCTTCTGTTTTGTATGTTGTGAGGTGACCTTTTAAAGGCTAAAGTATTTCACATTTTCCTTGGTTGTTATAGTTATCTTTCTTCCAGAAGTTTGAGCCCTTCAGTTTGAGGAGCTTTGATTTTTATAGGAAGTACTCAGGAAGACTTTAAAAGAATTCTGAGCTATCATGGGGTGTATTATGTTATGTGTCTTTTTTTTGTTCATTTAGGTCTGCTGAAGACTCATGAGTGTCTTATAAAGGGCTAAGGATAATCTGTCTTTGCTGTAAAATAGCTTTTATTATTTCTTACCTCTTTTTTGTAGTAAGCTTAGTAATTTGTCAGAGTGACTTGTATTTTTTAGCTGATGTTCTTTCTGTTCTGGCATCTTTATTGAGAATTTTCCCTTGACAATCAGAAGGAGAAAAATCTTTGCATATAGGCTCAAATTCAAGATGCTTGAAAGAAATAGATTATATATGTTAATTAACTAGTGATGTCAGAAAATTTTGATAAAGATTTAGTGAATTCAGGCCTCCTTGATGTATCTAAATGGAAATTTTGATCAAACCACAAGTAATTATAAAGCAGCAATAATTCAACTAATGTTGATAGCAACTCATTTGCTGTTGAATCATTAAAAAGATCTCAGATTATTTAAAACAGTAAAGATTTCACTGAAAAATAGCAGTTGTCTAAAACAATTGCTACTTCTATTTGTTATTGTATCTAGAGTAAGCCAAACTTATTGGAATATAAACTCGTAAGAACTGACCTACAGAAGAGAAGCTGGATTGTGAACATTTCATGTTTGATTCAGTGTAAAGTGGGTCCAATGGCCAAATTCTCTCCTGTTCTTTCTAGTGTGAAAGAAATACTTATTTGAGGTTTGAACAATGAATATTGACTTAGGATTCCAATTACATTTGTGGATCAATTACAGACATCCTGTGTTGCTGCAGCAAGTAATTTAAGTGACAAGTTCCTTCAGCTTCTCCTGTATATAATGCTTTGCTGAGGCATTGCAAAGATGAAATCCACTACTAATTTGTGAGTTACATTGATTCTGCAGTGAGGGCCATATTATCACATAAACAAGTTGTCAGAAATCTAGTTGTATAAAATTATATAAATATAATAATGTATTATCTAATTATATTTTCCTGAAGAACTTCACAAAGACAAACTGTTAGTTTCAAAAATTAAACACGTGTGCTGGATGAAGGAGAGATGAGACTGCGAGCCAGCAAAGTACTGAGTTGGATAAAACCATTTTGTGTATTCCATAGAGAAAAGTAAGTTTCTTTTAATTCAAAAGAAATTTGAAGCAAAGTCTGCAAATTCAGCAAGTTTTATGTAGAAGTTTTTCTTCAACTATATGTTCTTATTTAAAAATTAAATGACTAATACATGCTTTAATGAAGAATGCCTTAGGATATTTTCTTGGCTTTTATTTTCTCAGGCATGGGTATTGATTGAGTATTGATTGGCTGTTCTCCACCCTCTAAGGAAGTCCTCTCTCAGAGCTGTGTTGCAGTCACTGGATATCTCGAAATGGTGATTTTGATAGCCAGGTTTCTATAGATATGGACAAATTTTTAGGCCTTCCTCACATGTTGCCAACATTAATTTGTGACTTGCAAGGGTGCAGCTCTGTGAGTGTCATTAGCTGAATGGTTGTAGTAAAACACAGTAAAAGTTATACCAATTTCCCTGTTGCCATTTGTGTGTGAAAAATACTCTGCTCTTCTACTTCTTTCTTCATTTTCCATAGTGTTGTGTAGTCATATTTTCTGAAGACTGAGTATTTTTTGTTTCAGAGCTTGGTAGTTAAATGCTTAATCAAACTCTAAACAAACTGTGATTTCTTTTCCAGTAAGAGCTACTGATAGCTTTAAGTTGCAAAGAAAATGTGTTGTAGGCTCATAAGGAGTACTTGTGATTAAATAATATCCTAATTATCGATTAAGATGTTACAAAAAAATTTGCTAATTGCTTATTCATAGTCATAGAAAGGCTTTGGTTGGATTGATGAGGTGCCCTGAATTACTTTCAACTCCAGTGTCATTCTTTTATCAATCACTTGCAGTCATGACTTCAGCTATCAGATGAATAGCTGTGTGCTGTAAATGTTGGAAATAATCTTCATTCATCCAGGGGCTCACTTAAAGAGTGTGGTTAGTTCTTATAGTGCTTGGGAGGGGAATTAAACTTTGGCATTAGGCATTAGATGGAGTTTTGTTTAATTGCAAATACCAACATTGGACTGATGTCCTTAAGCATGAGGATAATCTTTTGATTTGGGCATCCAGAGAAATAGGTCCCATGTATGCAACACCTACTGTATGCAATAATGTCTATGAAAGAACAACTTTTTTTCTAGCATGGAACTGTTACAGAATGACAGAACAGACTTGGAGGTCTGCTGTTCTATTCTTCTGCCATAAGGCAAAATAAGTTTTGTCTTATTCATTTCTTCCTTAGTAATTTTTCATACCTTTGTCTCATTTGTTCTTTTCTTCTGCTCCTTTTAGTAGTTAGCAATGTAGAATTCACACAGATATACTCCAGTAAAGCACGTGTATTGCCACTTGTTAGTTATTGAGTGGATGTAATATTAAACCCAAACCCTTTATTTAGGCATTTTCAGCCCCAAACAGTTTAGAAAAGGAGCAAAAGAGGATCATCTAAGAAGGGTTGGTGCCAAGAAAAGGTGCTGAACTCTGTACACATCTTGGACTTCTGGTAACCTTTCTCATGGCCATTTTGCAGTGCTTCATTGTAGGGCATGTGGATGTGATAAGCTTGAATACAGATACTAGCCACAGAAGCTGTTTCTTCTTTATTACTGAGAACTTGGCTTTAGGGAAAATATCAGCTTCAGTGGCAAAGAAGGATAAAGACAATTGGCAGGCGGTGTAATGAACACAGTTCACATGAGTGCTGGAAGAACTGACTTGTAGAACTGTTTCCTTCCAACCAGAACTGGAGTGAATTCTCAGTGTGGGAACATGCAGGTACTGGGGCACAATAGGATGAGTATCTGTTTTTTAAATCCACTAGATTATGTTCTATCTTCAAAACATTTTTGTGGACAGCAGGGAGGCAGCTCAGTGTTTGGTACCCTAAGAGTGCTGGCTTCAGTGAATAGATACCATGTAGTCTTTCAGAGACAGACCTGTCAAAATATTTCATCTGTGCTTTACACATCTCTGCTTTCATCTTGAGCTGAGACTGACATCTGTCAGATTGTGTGGTATGAGGAAAATGTGATTTAAAGGTTGCAAGAGCAAACGGGATTCTGGATTTCACATGCAAGTGAATGGGAAGGTCCTTAAAGTAAATGAATTAGGTTTTCACTTCAGCCTATTAAGAAGTGTTTATGGAGATTAACAATTCTAAATAAAGTAGAAATAAATGGAGAAATATAGATTCATATAATACAGCAGTAAAAGGCTGATTAAATTAAATTAATGAATGCCACAGTCAGGATTGCTCTGTTCTAGTGATTCCATGTATCTGCTTAGTACTTGAGAAACTTTATTATAATTTGATATCAATAATATTAAGCATGATTTCATCAAGGACTAGTTGTACCAGTATCTACGAAGACAGATAAAAATCCATATTATTCTTGCAATCATTCATTTTCAGTGTTGTAATTGAATATTCTCAAAAAAATAATTGTATTAGCTGATATTATTTGTAAAAGAACTGGTTTCCATGTAAGGTTTAGAGTATTTGGTACCAGTCTCTTAATATCATTGTGTACATTGTGTTCCATAAAACACAGTGACAAGATATCAATGTCTTTTGGTTATAAGCTAAAGTTTAATTCAGCATTGTAGAGGTGAAAACTTTTGTTATAATAAAAAATTTGTTTCTTATAAGCATTTTTAGCAGTATTAAAATATAGCAGAATATTAAGAAACTTGACAATTCAGTGACATTAGCAACACTATGTCTAAAATTAATGTCTCTGAACATTTATGAGCAAGCCTGTGTTACTCAGATATTACTCAGATTCAGTGTATGACCAGGTTATGGTTATTATAGATTTGAGGAATAATCTTTTTTTCTTTGCACTTTCTTACTGATATACGTAGTTCGTATGTGCCTCCTGTAGACTTAGGATTGCTCACATTCTTAAAATCCAAACCTTAAGAAATAAAAGTATAAACTACTTGCACCATTACATTGTATGGAAGATCTGGGAGAAGTTCATTGGGCAAGGCTTTGTGATTACCTGAGCATTATATCTGACTGCTGTGCTCAGCACTGCATGAGCTGGCTGCCTGGCTGCCTTGCCAGTTGCTATCAACTGTCTGTCCTCTTTTGCTCACAGAGCATGAGAATTTGAGTGGTGTGTGACAAGCAGAAATGCTCTTCTTAAGCCTCTGGTTTAAGTAACTTTTTTCTTTTCTCCTAATCAAGTTAATATTCTCAACTACTTCCACATGACAACACACACACATAGAGCCCAATATTATATGGAAATATAGAACAGCAAGACAAGATCCCAAGGAGTTAACAATAAAAAGACAGTCTTAGAATTTTTTGAGTGGTTGCAAAGTGTTTATTTAACTGCTAGAATTAAGGAAAAAGGTTGTGAAGAAGTACTCTCACTGATATTGGTTCAGCAAGTTGCGGAGTGGTTGGTGGGGGAAGTGTGGCAGCTTCTGAAATTTCTTTATAGAGTACTGAGGCAAAGTTCTGTTACAAGAATAATATGGGGTAGACTAACTGTGCTTATTGTGTTGCAGTCCATGAGCTCAGGTGGCAGTACATTGCCACATATTTGGTTAGAAACAGCTCTGCTGGCATTTTGCAATTAAGAGGATTATCAAAGCAATCTAAACTGGCTCTTGTTGCCCAGTTATAGACTTTGCAACTGCCGCCTAACTACTGCATTTGCTGAGCAGACGATGTGTAACTTAGTGGTTTTCAAGACATTTCCTGGCAATCCTATGGACTGGATGTCGTGATTGCTTTCTTCTGTTGCTGTTGTGTTCCCTGCTTCCTGTAACCACATTCAGACCTTGGGTATACTCTGCTACAGTCCTCTGTTTTCTTTGTTTGTTTGTGTTGTTTATTTTCTGTATCTACCTCTGGACTCTTGTTCTCGGAGTCATTTCTTTATGTAAAGACTGACCAAAGACTTCAACAAGAAACAACAGAGCTGTCTAACTGGAGAGCATAAGGCCAACTGTGGAAACACAGAAATTTCTCAAGCTATTTTCTAAGCAGCATAAAAGGAAATTTTTTTAATGACAGGGATTTTTGTGTACACTTGAAAGATGGTGTTTAATTTGGAAATATGTAAAGAATGCCCAATAAGGGATAAATCTGCGTTCTGTAGTATGGGTTTTTATGAGTTCATACAGATTCAGCAGGATTTGCCTTCCAAACAGAAACTGCTATATAAGCTTTTAGTTTTCCTTTTGCAGAGGTAGTTTTGCTTGAATCTTATTTCTAACAAATCTTCTGTTGTTTACACCTACAGTTTTTGATCTTCTGTCCATACACCAGCTGTCAGGAAAACACCAAGCCCACAAATTACTGATTAGACACAAAGCACAAAGAACACAAGCTGCTACTGTTTGGAAAGCTCAGCACTCTTTCCAAAGAGTTTGCCCCATTTCAACCATACCAGTTTTACTTTCACTAATGATATATTGTATAGTTTGTTTGGTAGTGTAGGAGTTTATCATAAGTTTCTTTTTTGTTCAGCTCTGAAATCAGGCTAAAAAATGTAATTACTGTTACTTGTCATCAGAGGTCGTGTTTTTCAGTAGAGAAAGAGATGCAACGCTTTTAAATAGTTTCTTGATGAAAATTAGTATCAGCTGCCCATAAGAAGCAACAGTGTAATAATGCTGCCTCAAAAACATTTTTGTCAAAGGTTAGAAGTAATCTTTAGCATGCAAGAGACAGAGAATTTGTAAAGAAGATTGTCATGTCTTTGCCAATTTGCTCAGGTGTTGGTTTTGTTGTGGTGGTGGTTTTTTCCCCATTACTAACCTCAGCTTTCAGGCAGCAGCATCTGCTTTATGGAAAGGGAAATAGAGCACTGTGTCAGGAAAGCCTTTGTAAATATTGTAATAGATGATGCATTTTTCATACAGTGCAATCACAGTTTAATCTCTGCCAGCCAAAGTTTCAAAATGGGGAGCCTGCAGTAGTTTGCATCCCAAACCGATCATTTGGCACCTGCATATGTAAGAGATTACCAAATTTGAAAAGCTTGCTCATAAAACTGGTCTCTTCCACCTTTTCTTGGAGCAGAAGGAAGTTTGAAAGGTTTTGTTCAGGCTAACATTTACAAGATTAGATCATGGTTAGTTAGACTTGCATGAATGACTGTTGTGGTTAAGCATTCCACAGATAAGTGGAAACCTGGGGACACAGGGGAGGATAATACATTTGTGCAATCCTCAATTTTTTCTTCTCTAAATAAAATAAGAGAACACAGAGGGTTTGGATATGTGGGAAACCAGCAGTCTCCATGAAATAGGTAAACAACTGTTTTGTGAAATATGCTTAGTCTGAGACCTGAGAATTTCTAATAATTAATGCAACAATTTAATTATTTAGGCAAAAATATAGACTATCTAAGATAAACATTTTGGCTTTGTGTTAGCATAATTGATTTTTCCTATGGAACAAGAAATACTTTCCTATATTGTTTCTGACAATAAAAATGTGTCATTTCAATTTCAAATTTTTCCATATAAATTAAAATTACTTTGAGTCTATATATAAAATGTGGTTTCATCTAATTTACAGTACTCTTAAAATTTAAAAATCTATTCCTGTTCTTGAAAATTATTTATAACAATTGACAAAACACTTAGTGGTAGCATTTAGGTTAAAAGTACCTTGAGTTACATTTGTCTTGGATCCTTTTTTTTTTTTTAATTGCACAGTGAATGCAGGTTTTCAGGAGAAATTATATGACTATGTAGGGCCAGGGACTGAAAGGCAAAAAAAGATGTTCTAGAATAATTTCTGCTGATCCTTATTTCACTTCTCTGTAGTGGCAGTGCATACACGTGTAGCACTACTGTAGTACAGTTAAATACCAGTGTTGTGACTAATGAATCTTGATATGTAGGAAGTAAATGAAGGATATACGGTAAATCCTGACTATAGGACTAGAAATGCAGTTCAGGTTTTAATTATATCTTTGCCAACACTGTTTTATCAAGATGCTGTATAACAAAGGAAAACACCACCATTGTTGTTCTTCCTCCCTCCCCTTCTACACTGTTAGTGCTTTAACATCAGGAGTAAGTAGGTGGTAATTGACTTTCCAAACAGGGAAATTCAGCATGCTGAGGAGCACTTGCTTGAGAGCTGAAGGAGGAAAAATCAATAAAGAAATGAGAAAGTTGCCATTTCTAGTATTCCATTAGCTGCTGTGTAATAAGATCTCGCCAAATAAATCTTATCATCAGAACAAGGGCATTTAAAACCAGAAAATTTCCCAGATTATGAGAGTTAAGACTGTGGTTTTCCAGTATCTCATGTATAAACAGTTTAACCACTGGTGAACGAAAGAGTCAATATGTTAAGCACCAGTGCATGTGACTGGACAGATTGCTATTGATTTTGGTGGAGTTTAGGTCAGGCTTTAGTAGTCAAAAAGATCAAAATTGGTCAGCTGAAAATGAATGATGATGTAGGTCATATTTTTTCCTTCATTTTCCTATTGGATAGAGGGAAAGAAAACAGGAAAGATTAAAAAGGAATGCAATGAGGCTTTGAATTTATGGTATGCTGATTTAATTTGATGTGACATTCAAATAAGAGTGATATTTTGTATTAGTGTAGGATAAAAAGGATTTATTTATTTCATTCATTAATAGCATCCATGTTTATTAGAAGAATATAAGAATGTAGTAAAAGCATTAACAAAAGACTTGAATGAGGACAGCCACAAATCCATACATTTGATATTATTTTTGTAGTGTTCAACTTTACTGTAGTAATGGAATTTAGCAAATAGTTCAGTTCCTGCTTCTTTTCCTTACACAGAGACTTGTTTACTGGCCAACTGTAACTGGTGGTTAACTGATGTTAAAATGTTAATCTTTCCCGGATTGTCATCTTTATCTTCCTTTTTTTTCTTTCCTTCCTAGTGGTACAGATGAATCCTTAATCTCTTGGATAAGATTTTTTTAAAAATACCTGTTTAGGAAGGTTCTTAACTGCTGTAAGATTACTCCCACCTTCATCCTGCATTTGTAATACAGGATACATATTTCTTGCAGTAAAGATGATATAGTCAGCTAAGTTTACTCTTCCTTCCACTGGTCTCAGAGGGGTTATTCTATAAATATGTGTGGAATTGCTTTTGAATTAAGAAACAATCTTCCTACACTGAGAAATAATTTATTAGGTCAGTCTAAATCACACTACTTGGGAGACTGATATCTGCCATGTTATTAATAAAATAATGGATGTTAAATAGAGTACTGGTTTGCTATTAGGGTATTCAGGCTATTTTTCTGTTTTTCTTCTGGTCATGAAGTGCTCCATAATTGAGTTTCTACTAATTTTATATTCATAGAATTTTAATTATTTGGGCTTTCCTCCTGGCATGCATTAATGTGGCAGCACCTATAAATCTAATAAATATCCATTCTGACAAAAAATTTCAGCCACTGTAGGAATAAAAATATTCTAGATCAGTCACAATCACCCAGATCTGTTTTCTAGGACATGGTAGTCTCAGGCTTGAGATGTAGTGTGAAATGTAATGCAATTTGAGCTGGATAAACAGCCTTGGGTGTGGAAATGTGAACTTCAGACTCAATGCTCCCAGGTTCTTATACCCAGCATTCAGCTTATAGGGGTCTGCTCTTGGCTCCTGTGGGAAAGATGGAGAATGTTTATTCCCAGTTCCTGGGCAATAGATGGTTGGCACAGAGCTGAGTGGTAGCAACGAAGGTCTGGAAAGGTGTCAGGTAGAGGAAGATGTTGCAGGCAGGTATGCCTTTTCTTGTTGGCTTTGGTAGTCTCGTTCCTGACCCTCTTCTAAGCACATGGTGGCTAAGCCTTCATTTCCTTTGTGCTAAGCCTGAGTTTTCTTGCAGTCCTATGGACCACCCCATCCCCAGCTGAGCCAGTCCTCTGTGCTTCAGAGATTTCCTGCTGCTGGGGCTAGCTGGCTGATGTCAGGCACAAAACCAGAGGATGTGTGAGAACCTCAGTGGCTGGGAGGGTGCATGAGCTCAGTGTCAGCACCAGCAGGAAGCACAGAGGCAGCCCCTGGGTCCAGCTGGGCCTCCTGAAAGCCCTGGGAGAGTTCAGGTTTGCCCATGTGAAAGACTCCAGTTCTGAGTGAGGTGTGAGAACTTGCAAGTTTTAAACACAGCTCACTTTTTGACGTGCTGGATCTGATCACATGGAGGCTGTATGCACCTGACTCTGATGTGACTTTTTGTCCACCTCCCTGACTGGACTGAATTCATGTACTACAGATGTTTTCCATGACTGCATGCAAGGCCCTGGCCCAGGGCTCTGCTGTCCCTTTTGGGTACCATGGGACTGAAGTAGTAAGAATTATTAACTTCTAAAACCCTAAATGTTTTGTTGGATCTAGCTTTTACTTTCATTGTAAGAGAGTAAAGAATAATAGGTACAACAGAAAAAGGAGGAAAGGTGGTGATGAGGGTGACAAGCAGCAGCTGGACATTTTTACCCATTATGCTCTGTCAAGAAGCCTGTGAGGTATTTTGCTTCAGGTTGCCATAGTCAGAATTTCTTTCTGTTGTATTGACAGATTCATTCTTTTTTCGTTTTTGATATATAATCAAAACTTGACATTTCCTTTGAAGAAAGAATGTGGAGGAAAACTGGCTCTATAAATTCACTCTGACTCTTTCTTGGTTTCATCAGGGCATAACTTGCCATTCAGATGAATGTTTAATATGTCTTTCACTTATAGGTTTTATTTAACAGCTATTTCTAGACAACTGATGAAAAAGTATTTCACTTGCATTTGATTTGAAAATGATGTTTTTTATTTTCAAATTATATTGTCAGAATACTTTGATTCTGCTTCCTCAGAAGAGAAGGGGAAATGATTCTCCCACCCCACCTCATTGTGTGTGTGTGCATATATATGTAAGAATGTAAGAGAGAGGTATTCGGAGCCACTACTGTTCCAGTACTGTAGAAAAATGTCTTTTAATACTCTTTTCATGGTGGTTGTTATCCAGCACCACCAGGTGAATGTATCCTTGAGGCTCAAGTCTCTGCCTTTTGCATCTCCTCCGAATGTCACATTTTCTTTTTCCTACAGAAATCTACACGGGTATGTGACTGTAGGAAGTCTTTGTTTGTATTGCATTTGTGTAGCAAGATTTCAGTAGCAGGAGGTTACAGGGCTGGCTTCTGTGAGAAGCTTCCAGAAATCTCCCTGATATCCAACACCACCAATGCCAGCCGGCTCCAGGAGGGACAGTGGCAGTGCCTTTGGGATAAGGTTTCTGGGAAGGGGGGAAAGTTACTGTGCAGAAGCAGCAGAGAGAGGAGTGAGAATATGTGAAAAACTGCCCTGTGAACGCTGGTCAGTGCAGAAAGAGGCAGAGGAGGTGCTCCAGGCACCGGAACAAAGATTCCCCTGCAGGGGAAACCCATCTCTGGAGCCCATGGAGGTCCACAACAGAACAGTTATCCACCTGCAATCCCATCTGGAGCATCGACTGTTCTTCAAGTCCTCAAGGACTGTCTCATGTGGAAGGTACCCACACTGGAGCAGAAGAGTGTGAGGTGTCCTCTACCCAAGGAGGAAGGAATGGCAGGAACAATGTGTGATGAACAGACCACAGCCCCCATTCCCTGTTCTGCTGTTCCACTGGAGGGGAGGAGGCAGAGAAATCAGGAGTGAAGTTGAGCCCAGCAAGAAGGGAGGGGTGGAGGAAAGGTCTTTCCATCATTTGACTGGTAATACATTAAAATAATTTCCCCAAGCTGAGTCCATTTTACCTGTAGTGATAATAGGTGAATGATCTCCCTGAACAGTTTTTGATCCACTAGCCTTTCTTTATCCGTGTCCCCCATGCAACTGTGGAGGGGACTGATAGAACAGCTTTGGGTGGGTGCGTGGAGTCCAGTCAGAGTCAACCCACCACAATGTCAAAAGCTGTATGAACATTAATACATTTATTTTGCCTTTCAGAATTAATATATTTTGACTTTGAATTAGTTAAATAGAAGCTATTGCTACACAATAGTTATAGTGTAATTTTAAAAACAGTTTCAACCTCTGGACTTGTGAGGTGTACGTCCAAATTTAGATTCATTAAAACAATTGTTTTATATCAGGAATTTCAAAACATCAGCAGTGTGCCCTGAGGTGAATGAGGTTGTGGAGCACGTGTTATATGGTTATTCTTATTTTTCTGAATGGAAATATTTTCACATCTGAAAGTAGCCATACCTCATTTAAAGCCAGCCTGATTGTTGTGAACCCTGCAGAGATAGTGGACCTGAGTTCTCTGAGATTTGCAATGACTTCATTGTACATATGTACAGACCTAAATGATGTTGGTGAGGTTGTGAAAAGCCTACTTTCCTCTATTAGCGATCTATTCCTTTTATAGCTTCAGTTACTAGTACAATTTGTCATGTGTTCACATGAGTGTTCCATTGAAATTAGCAGAAAATTAATGTCAATGAAAAATCAAGCTGGTATATTAGGAAAAGGTAGAAATATTTTTCCTGTCTTTGCCAAACTAAAGTTATGTGAAATGTATTCTATCTTTGCAACTCTTCTGAGAATTTATTTTATTTGGGGAATACAGTTTACTGAGAAACAGAAGAATAAAGTTTTAATTTGTTTCTTCTTACAAGCAAAACTGCAGTTTGCTGTGCTAATTAGAGCAGTTGGATTACACAGCCTGCCTTAAATCCCAGAGGAAATCAGGAAAATAAGCTGGATTTAAGTATTTCTTAATGTCTCCAAGGTTTCAAATTAAAACCTCTTTTGGTTAATGAGAAAAACTTAGAGATTCAGTTTTTATTTGGGGAAGGAGTGACCGGGAATTCTTCCCTGTTCATATATCACTCAAAACAGGTCCTTTTGGTTTAGAAAAACTATCACAATCTAATAGTTGTCAACAGTATTTTAAATTTATAGGAGAAGTCTGAGGTCTCTGATAGATGCCCGAGGACAGAAGGGAATAGAGTATAGAGAAGCTCTTGGAACAATAGAAGACAGGTTGGTTCTCTCTCTGGTATTTTGACTGACATTTGACTTTTACCCAAGGTAACTAATGTATTAAAAGACTCCATTCTGGGAGATGCATTTGGGTATCTTATCAGATGCTGTATATACTAGGCCTGGTCTTTATTTACATTATTTTTCAGTCTAAGTTCAAATCATAACTGATCTGTTGTTTTCCTCCCTATCTTTTTAAATCTGATTGTGTAAGTCAGGCTTAGTGATAAAAAATACACTGTCACAGCTTCTGAGTTTTGATTGGAAACTTTTTATTATGAATAGCTTGATTGCAATGTAAATGTCTGGATACTAATTCTTGTCAACCTCAAACACCAGAAAACCTTTAATGTGCTGACAAAAATATGGGCTAAAAACAGCCTTTGAAATATTGTGAAAAGAATTTACTTAACTAGTGAAGAGAAAAATGTCAGTTTGTCTTGAATCATGAAAATGAGAATTAATGAGAGTTGCTACATATGTAAATGTATTGCTTCAGAGAATTGTGGCAGACATCTTCTCTCTTCATCTGCAGTGAGGAGAAAAAATCCAAAGGATTTGTTTTAGTGAATCATTTGGGAAGCATATCTAATAGCAATTAATGGATAGAATGGAAAGAGTAATTTTATGTTAGGCCAAAATTTGCCTTCATCAGCCAGGGTTTACTAGCTTGTAACCTTCTAGTTCAAAATGCAAGGTTTAACTATCTGAGTAAAATAAACTTACCTAGCAGCAGTATTATAAACAATTAAATTATGTAGGTGCTGGAAGAATAAGTGCATTTACACTGTAAACCCCTGTATTCTACTCTTTGACTATCAACACCCATTCTTAGCAAAGACCATGATAATACAATGTGTGAATCATAATTTTTTGTTGTAACTCACCTGATTTCTGATTGCTTGCAATCATATGACTGTGATTATTGAGGCTTAGATTGCATTTCAGTCGCATCAAAATGCCAAGTTAATGATGGAAAGATCATACTCGGCTTAAAAGTAGCTACAGAGTTGTGAAAAATCAAAATGGGCTAATTGCTTTAATCACCTACAGTCTTTCTTAGAATTAATGAAGGCTTAAATCAGATGTGGTGTAGGGAAATCAAAGTAATTTGTTGATGAGCCCACAATATCATCACTTTGAGGTGCAATAGAAAAAACCCCTTGTAGCTGTGTGTTTAACAGGTTGCAGACAGACCCTCTGGCACTGAGCAAGGCTGCCCAGAACAACAGAGCAGGAGAGCTGCTGTGGATCACCACACCCTTCATAAACAGGGATTATTACCAGTGCTACATTATGCTAGAATTATTTCCACAGACAAGATGCATTCTGTTCTCCGCTATGAGGAAATTCCTACTTCTAGTCTAACTTTCTACAGTGGGAATCCTTGTAAAACTAAAGTAACTGATGTCTGAGACATGAACTCCTAAGGGCTCTCACATACCCATGAAGGCTGTTGGCTTATCTGGGTGGAAGGAGGATGTCACCCTTACCATGGGCTCTGTGCTAAATGGTATCTCTTTATCTAAAATACTTGTATTCTATTGAAAATGAGGTACACGTGGATGTGACATGCCAGAAAAGCTGAAAGAACAGAAAATTTGTTACATCCTGTCTGGCATCTCATAATGTAATGTAGCTGGTAATACATCTAGAAGCTCTGACTTTTAAATATTTAGGTATTTGTAATGTTAATAAAGGATGCTGTAGCAAATTTTACATATTGATACTTTATTATAGCTACTGTAACTACTTGCTGAAGTTATTTATACTTAATGTATGGCTTCATTTTCTCAAAATGGTTTTCTTTGGTCAAAAGTGATAATTTTCTATAAACAATTATCATACACAAACACCATAAAAATGATAGGATGACCAATATGTATTTGAAGATAATTGCTGCTCAAAAATTGTTACTCAAATTATCTGAAAAATGTATTATATTCTTGCTTTCAATATTGAAGCAGAAAGCAAGTTCAAGATTTGTTCTGATCTAGCAGAGGAATATTAATTTTAAAATCTGTGGCAGCTTGGCCTTCAGGGATGGCTTTACTGCAAATACATCTATTTTGGGCCTCTGGGGACCATTTGGTTCAGCCCCCCCTGCTAAAGTAGGGTCACCCAGAGCAGGTTGCACAGGATTGCATCCAGGCAGGTTTTGAATATCTCCAGAGAAGGAAACTCCACATCTGGAATTTAAATTTGAAGTGGGAAATTAATTGCCTTAAAAAAAGTCAGTATGACCCACAGTTATAAGTTGGTGAATGGACAGAGTCCAATATGCAGAGAAAAGCATCTGAAATTGAAACCAACCACCTGGATCACTTCACCAGAAATCCAGTAATAAATGAAGTGTACATTTAAAATTTAGTACAAAATTCATTGACATAGTGTTGTTAGCATTAAAAAGTCTTTAATAATAAGAATATAGATCTATATTTAAAAATGCTGACATTTATATTCATGTATAGAGTTCAGTGAATTATTGAGTATTATGCTTCAGTTTATAATCTGCAAATCAGATGAGGTCCAGAGAAATTTTTTCTGTGTTATAGAATCCTGGTGATTTTTATAGCCTCATTATATTAGAAATATTCAGTATAATTCTGTATTAATGTAGAATTGTAACTAGAGAAGACATTTGGATAACGTGCAATTAAATTTCTTAATGTGTTGAAGATCCACACATGCATTGAAGTGATTAAAGAAGCCCAACCTCAGTTTGTCACAAATGTGAAATTAGGGATCTTCATCGCCCCAAACACACAGAACTGTAGAGTTCAACAGCCATTAGGCCTCGATGTGAGTGCGTAAGGTGCAGGCCAGTGATGAATCAAATAGAAAATGCATTTATGACAGTCTGAGTCCCTGAAATGAGTGTAGTGTGAAGGTAACACTCATCATGCTGCATCATTGGTTTAAGGGTTGTGAGGAATCAAAGACAAAACTTTAAACACATTAGCACTAAGCTGGCCTAGTTTAGGAACTTTTTTTCATAGTTTTGTTAGTCATAAAAAGAAACACAATTTTACAAGTACTTGTAAAGAAACCTTTTATTGGCTGCCTGCCAGAGGCAGGCTGGTGATCAAATACATCAGCAGCTTTGTGTTTCTGTCAAACAAAGCTAGAAGATTTTTAAATCATTAGAGTGTGATTACAGAAAAGCAATGAAAGTAGGTAAAAATAACCATTATACCAGCAGCTGAGGTTTCTGAAACTTGATCATTCTTATTACCAGAATATCTTGCATGCAGGGAAACCACTGCTAGTGAAACATGAGCTTCTAAAGTGGAAGATACTATGGAAGTGCTTTGATTTATAATTAATACAGTGCAAGTACAGTAGCATGCCAATTCTTTCAGAATACTTCTAAAGAGCTTGTGAACTACAGAAGACAGTGAATTTAATCTCGAAAAAGCTGAACACTTAGTTGCAATTGCAGATTAATGGGTGTAGATCACAATTTTCTCTCTGTTTTTAATTTACCCTGTAATTCATTTACCCCGTGCTTATATTAGCTGATGGAAAGAATCTCACAATGATGAGCAGTTTTTCCTCAAGGCTTGATATAGACAGTGGTTTTTTTTTGTAGCTGCAGAAGGAAACATGCAGGCAATGTCACTCCCAGGAGGGTTTCTTATTTGAAGTATTTGGAAATTTCTCCTGGTGTGGCATTACTCTGCTCTTGTCTGTCTCCAGATGGGCAGTGACAAAATGGAGAGCCTGTAACTTTAAATGTTGGCAATTTCATTTTAAAAACAGAAGTTACCAAGAAAATTTAGGAGAAAAAGTTCAAAATGTTTAGGACTTGAATTGCAGAATTTGTCAGCCTGCAGCAATATCCCTAAGGTTGGTGCAAAATACAGTATTGTAAAACTGGCTCATGTGACATTCAAATCAGTTCTTGCATTTGCCCATGTCTTATTAGAGAATAATAGCTTAAAACCAGGAGTAGAGTCTTAAGGGTATTATGAAACTTCTCTTTTTGTAACATTGTAATGTCTAGAGTCAGTAATGAACTTCCAATTGTTTACTGCAATGCTGGAGACAGCTGACCTACTTCAGAGTAGGTGCACATGAATTCTGGTTTCAAGCTTTGGCGAAGGAACTGATTCAGATGTTGCAAATTCAGAGAAAGCAAGGCTGAAGACTGCTTGGAAGAAGTCTGAATGTTCCTACTCATTGTGTTGTTGCTTAGGCTTTGAGAAAGCCTCATAGGAAGTTTTGGTAGCTTTCTCACTAGAGTCACATCCAAAGACTACCAATGTTCAGGAAACTTGTGCATCATTTAATGTTTGTAAATGCTGGCATTCACTTACAAAAAGGTACATTTAACATGCCACCCACACTTCCCTATTTTGTGGTGTTGTTCCATTTGATTCCACTCCAAGGCATGGATATCCTAGTGCTCTTAAACACGTATTAATTGGTTCAGTTTGCATGCTAAGTCCTGCTAAGTCCTCGGTCAATGTTTGAAAGGTTGAGGCCATCATATACATAATAATCATATCCAGGGACCTTTCAATACACTCACGCTGAATTTATTCCTAAAAGTCTAGAAGTCTAGAGTACAAAAGACCTGTAACTTGTGCAGTGAGACATGAGCTGGCTACTTTTTATGCATTCCTTATTTTTATTTTTCTCCTGCCATTTTTGCTTGTTCCAGGCTACATAAAATCTTGTGCACAGGCCTATATGAGTATTGTCTAGTAGAAAGTGACTCAGGTTTTTGGCCTAAATTTGCACAAAAGTTAGGAGACTACCTACCTGCTGGAAAAACTGGGAAAAGAAGTATTAAAAGGTCTGGATGTAGAAATCTTACAAAGCATTCTGCTTAGCATTTCCTACGAAATGCTATTTACCTCTATAACGAAATCATTGAAGCAGATCAAAAGAGTAAGCACATTATTTTTACTGATAGTACTTAGTAGTCTAGGATTATATTAAAAACATGGGTTACATGCTGCAGGTTTAATATACAAGATAAGATTTATGAGTACTCACTGGTAGTGCTTCAGTGTTCCCAGGAAGGTTTTCTTATTGGAACAGTTATCATTGGTAACAACAAAACCTGTATGTTGGAGTGGATAAAATAGACTCCAGGTGCTTAGTGAACTATAGCATTTTTCACTAAGGAACAATGAAGAACAATTTGTCTGTAGTGGAGTAATGGCAACTAAATAGTGTGTATATACATCCTTTACTCAGCAAGTGTTGCCAGCCTGACTAATAAATTGTATTATGATGGACGACAGGCTAATTTTGTTAGGGTTTGTCAGGTAGTGAAAAGGTTGAAGGCACTGGAATTGTGCTGATTTACAAGAGTAAAGACTTTTCCAATCTCTATAATCAGTATCTGAGACTGTATTAAAATATTCCAGTACTACCACTGTAAACCAATGAAAAAGAATCAGGGAATGTATTATCCAGGGGGAAAAATTAAAAAGCCTGTTATCCATAATATCAGTGTATTGAGTTTTGTGGAAGTTATTGGCAGTGGATGGTACTACAAGGCTGGCTTCTGTGAGAAGCTGCCAGAAGCTTTTCCCATGCCTGGCAGAGTCAGCACTGTCCAGCACCAGGAAGGGCCCACTGCTGGCCAAGGCTGAGCCCATTGGCGGTGAATCTAGGGGAACAGATTTAAAAAAGAGGAAAAAACTGCTGTGTAACATCAGCTGGAAGAGAGGAGTGAGAATATGTGAGAGAAGCAGCTCTGCAGACACCCAGGTCAGGGCCGAAGGAGGGGCGGGAGGTGCTCCAGGTGCCGGAGCAGAGATTCCCCTGCAGCCCCTGGTGCTGCCCATGGAGAGGCAGCTGTGCCCTGCAGCACAGGGGAGCGTGGGGAGCAGATCATCCATCCCCCTGCAGCCCGGGGAGGAGCCCAAACCAGAGCAGGGGGATGAACTCCAAGGAGGCTGCATCTTGCAGGGAGAGCAGGTCTTGTGTCAGGACCTCTGACCCCACGGAGAGAGGAGCACAAGCCAGAGCAGGGCAAGAGTGTGAGGAAGAAGGAGCCTTGAGTAGTTACTAAAGTGGGACTGTTTGCACTTATAAATGGGCAGAAATATTAAGGTGCTTCCACAGTGGTGGAAATTGTTGGGTATGTGGCAAAAGCAGTGTCAGAGTCCTCTGTATGTATTAAATCTGAGAATTCTATTAATGCCTAAGTTTCAGTCAGGACTGCACCTTTTCATTCAGACCCACTGTGATGATTGCACACTTTAAAAATTTGCTTCTTCCAAGACAAAAAAAAGTTTGTTTCAGCAAAAATTTAATTTTTCTCCTTATGTTCAGCATGCACACACCCCCCCATAAAGAAGGGTATTCAAAATAATTACCCCTGACAAAAATGCATTTGATACTGGATCTATTACTTGAAAGTCTATTAGTGCCTTCAGTTTTCATTACTTTGAAAATCAGGTGCTTTTCAAAACGTTGTCTGAAAAATATAAACTTCAATATGTAATTAGCAGCTGCTGGTTACTGATTAGGCTTTCAGTTTTTGTATTCTAAACAGAAACTCTTAATTATAAATATGTATGAAATTCTGTACAGGATAATATTTGATTATACTCTTCAGGTTTTAATATGTGTAATTAAAAGACAGTAAAACTGTAAATATTTTAAAATATAATGTTGGATTTTAAACGTGGCATCCTTAATCTTGTAGTATTTAATGTAATCTTATACAATACTCTTAAACATGTAGTGCCACCCTCACACCACAAAATGTCAAATTTCTCTCTGGCTCCCTATTGACCAATTTTAAACCAATTGCCCATTCCTCAGCTCTTACAGCAGTACTAGATCATGGAGTCCAGAAACACTCTTGGTATTTGAATGAGAGAAGACAGGAAGGACTGAGTCAGATCTAATAAAGACTTTTATAGCACTGAGTGTAAGAAAAGAGAATGTTTGTTTAATCTGAAAAATCAGTATTATCAGATGCAACCTCTGATTTATAACTATTGTCAAATTTTACCCCCAACATTATTATTCTAAAGTAACATGTTTATTAAGAAATAAATTCCAGTGCATTTTATGTAGGGGAATTAAATCACTTTGAAGTTGTTAAAAATGTTTCTGATGCACAATGAATATATTGAATTGTCTATGCAGCCTTCTATACAATCCTACAAAATTGGTATCCTTCTTTTTTCAACATCCATTAAAGTTTTTTCTTTGTATATATTCACATAGTCTTTGGAGCAGGTGAATGTTGAATGAGCAAAGGCTGGGAAGACTCATGCAGAAGTGAAATAAATAATCTCTAGGTAACTGAGCACACTGTATAACTCATTGGTTCAAAAGCAGTTTACAAATTTTAAAAGCTCAAGGTAATGACAATAGTAAAAATATAAAATTGCATGTATCACCTTATGTACCAAGAGTTGAACATCATAAATATAATCAAAGAAAGAGATTTGGAATATCCTCTGACAGTGACAGGAAATGTGAGAGATGAATGGTTGTATCTGAAATGGACAAAGAACATGAGATTCCTGACTGCAGAATGATAATAAGAAGGCCAGACAGAGATTGGAGAGAAAACTTAATTTAATTTGAATCCTTACAGTGCTGCATTAATAACTCTTTGGAAACCAGTGAGAATGACAGCTTATGAAAGGAATTAGGAAAGGACAACAATTGAAGAATCTGATCTGGGAAATGTTCCTTGAACTGCTCAACTGTACCTAAATATTGTTTTAACAAAATGATTTATTCTGAACTTCAGAGAAAAAGGCTGAATGCAGGACTATAACACCAAAGGTTCCAGTATGAGAGGGGTTCCTCAGTGCAGAACCCTTCTGTTGGTAAGAGACTGAAGAAGGGCATTGTGTATTTAAGCCTTGTTCTTGCTGTGCTGTTTTTCTGTCTGCCTCATCTGGCTTGCATCCCATGTCACAGACAATGTTCTTAACATACAAAAGTAATTATGAAAGAAAGTCAAATGCAAGTGTTTGACATTTTGTTTTCTTTATTGTTCAGGTGGTTTAGCTTTCTGGTTTGTTAATCAATTTTTATGTATGGGTAGAAGGTTAATGTAGAACCTTTCATGGAAACACATGATAGCTGGCCTCAAAGACTTCATTTGGACTTTTGGAGAGCAAAGTAATTTCTAAACTTCTTATAGATCACATTGCCTTTTAATAGTGAATTTTTTCAATTATAGCTTAATAAAAAATGGATTTTTTAGAGTCTTTCCATTCAGACTTGCTATTACCAGCAATGTAAAATGCATTGCTTTGACATCTTTGCCAGTTCTGAACAGGTTCAGGTAACTCTGTACTTACTGACCTTGCAAAGGTGTGTTAAAGGTTTTCTGTGTTTGGATAAACTAATTAACTGGCTACCCTTCACAGCTGTGGTACCTTGATTATGACTCTGTTTTGAATTGCACACTGTGCTTTCATATACGTATTTCTAATTTCATGATGCTTTTGTTTCCATAGGCCCACTTTAGAATGTCATTCTTTAGGACATACTTTTTCATTTTACATTGTGTCCCGTTTTTAAATGCCCATCATTGGCTTCCTTTTCCTCACTCTCAGTTCACTCTAAGGTGATGAGATAATCCTGATGCTGGTGTAAATTAGTGATGACATCTTGGAAATCCATTGGCTGCACCAGAACAAAATTACTGAGAGTGGGTGGAGAATCAGACTTTGAGATTTTAGCATATTTAAATTAACTATTCTTCAGGATAGAGGACTTGTATTCATTTCCCAACAAAGTGTAGCTCTTTCACTTTTAAGGATTCCTGCTTCATTGAGAGGAATAAACCATCAGCTGTAATTTACAAAGCAGAGTGATTTAGCTGCTTCATCTTTATGTAATTCTGAGTCTTATCATCCATGGGCAAAGAATCTCTGATTAAAGTCTTTTGTAGTGCCATGTGATGGTAGAATCAGCCCTGAGATCTTGCTCTGAGTTTTATTGATTAGGAAATATGAGTGTTTCAATAAGAAAATAGTTGAGATCACACATGAAATAGCTATGTTCCCCTAAAAAAGGAAAGAATTTGACTTTCAGTGGGCTAGACTGCCACAAAAGTGTCAGCAAATTCACACATTCAGTGTGTGGTAGAACCACAGTGTTTGTCATTAAGCGAGCATCTTCTGTGGTTTAGGCTTTGCTTTGAAATCTAAAGACCTGGTTGATAACAGCAATGATTATCTTTTCCACTTTGGCCAGCAGTTCTTTGTCAGTCTCCAGATCTTGGATTGAGTAATAGAATGTTGAAACCTTCTCACTCTACTACCAAACTGGTGTAATTGTCAAAGAACACAGATGGGAAGGTAAAAGTAATTAGCAAACTACTTGCTTCGGCTTTGTGATCAAAATTTTCCAGGTAATAAGAGAAAAAGGAAGGTAGCAGGAAAATGCTACCATGCAATCAACACTGTTTTAATTATGGTACAATTATCTGTAAACCCTTTTTCTCACATCTGTTATGCAGCTTGGTTCTATTCTTGTCAGATAACCGATGCTGAGATAATCTGGCTAAGCAATGGATGCCACTCACAGACCACTAAGAAGGTAAATTGCACCACAGAAGATTCTGGAACCACATTTACAGATAACTTAAGTGTCCTTCCATACTGCTCTGCTTGACTTCCCCCCCCCCTACAGATCTACATCTCTACTTTATCTCAGTTCTATCAGTGTTTTGTGTCAGCAGGAAGACTTTATTTACCTCAAACAGTGAAATTATACTATTTTACTTCTAGTGACAGAGTGGAAAAAGACTTGCCAAACAAACCATCTCTTTTATGTCCTTGATTTGAGTCCTGTAATAACTTGGAAATGCATATTTATGATTTCTGAGAAATACTCTATGACTCAAGCTCTAGGGTAGAAATAAAACAGAAAAACCAGATGCACTCAAATTATTACAGGATTGATTGAATATCAATAAAAATCTGATAGAATAACATGTAGCTTTTAAAGAAAAATGGAGAAAAATATAAATTACTGTAATAGTCTAAGGTGATGTCTAACTTTTAATCTTTGAAATTATTTTGTTGAAAATGAGGAATATTTAATTTTCATTTCTTTCATTTTGATGCTTGGGCTTTTCTGACTGCAAGGCATCAATGAAAGCAGATCTAATTGTGTGACTTTTCCTTAAGGTGCTGTCAGTAAATCTGGCTATTGTGGAATTGTTAAATGTGTTCAGTAGCTGTTAGCACACAAGAAGTTTTACAGAAGTTGACTGAATTAGAATGTCAAATTATATTGTGAAATTCTTCATTAAAGGGATGGATAGAAAAGCTAATAATCCCCATTGACTCAGTTGTATTTCAGATACAAGTACAATGATTACCTGGATAATAAATTTAAAACTGGAACTTAAGGAATATTTTGTCTATTAAAGAATTTGATGTTAGATACTCTTTTGTGTGCATGCAGACTGTGAGTGGCACTATTTTATGTGAATTGGACTTCTGTCTGATACCACAGGTGGTGGGGTTCTCAAAAATCAATATTAGTAATATCTTCTGATAAAAATCCTGGAAAAGACTAACACAAGTTCTTTAGTAATCCTTGTTACTTTTGTTCAGGTCAGACAGGCACCTTTTCTGTGGAGTGAGAAAGGAAGTATATCTTATCTGAGAGTTAAGGATGGGTGAAAAGCCAGGGCATCTTTGAAGAGATTTCTCTACCACATCTATCTTATGTGACTTCAGGACAAAATGATCTCATATAATCTTTCTAATTTCAGTATCAAAATAAATGGCAGATTATACTAATCTTTCACTAAACAGGCAGAGTAGAAAAGTCAATATTAGTCATACCACATCTGTCCTTTTAAAAGGCAGTGATTGTGTTTAACTATTTGGTCTTACATAGTCCAGTGAATAACCTTGTATTATTTTTAATTATGTCCTTAAGCAGGGCCCACTGAAGCCAAGCAGAACACTTTTTATGACTTCAGAGTGCTTTGGATCTATCTGTTATCTAAATATGGCCTTTTTATTGTTATAAATCAATAAATCTGTTGCTCTGGCACATTTTCAAGTGATACCCTTGAAATAGTTTCTTATTCACTGAATGGCCTCTTTATAGTAAACCACAACGTTGCCAAATTGCTTTGGGTTTACTTTGCATTGATAAGTCTCAATTTTATAAATGTAATGGATCTTTAAAGTTAAACATGTCTTCCTGGCTGGCTGGTCACGCTCAGTTGCAGTCAATTGCTCAATGTCTAAGTGAGGAACAGTGACAAGTGGTGTCCTCAGGGGCCTGGCACTGTTGAAGGGTGACATGGACAGTGGGATTGAGGATACTCTCAGCAAGTTTTACACCACTGATGTGTGTGGGGTGGCTGACATGCTGGATGGGGATTCCATTCTAGAGGGGTCTCAATGCTCTTGAGAGGTGGGCTCGTGGGAACCTCATAAAGTTCAACAAGGCCATGTGCAAGGTCCTTCACCTGGGTTGGGGCAAGCCAAAACAAAAACACAGGCTGGGCAGAAAAAGGATTGAGAGCAGCCCTGAGGAGAAGGACTTGGGGGTGTTGAGGGATGAAAATCTCAACTTGACCTGGCAATGTGCCCTTGCAGCTGAGAAAGCCTAAAGTGCCCTTGGCTGCATCAAAAGCAGCATTGACAGCAGGTCCGAGGGGGTGATTCTGCCCCTCTTGACACCAGGAAGTCTCAGAGCTGTGAAAGTGATGAAGATAATTACCTGCTTATTCCTGCTTCAGCTCTCAATGGTAATTGCTGAATAACAGTGGTACTTTTGAGTTGTTTTTGAGCTTTGCAAGTTATCTCATTTGGATTTTTAATGCATCGTGTACAATTATGATGGCTTAAAGGCTTCAAAAAAGAAAATATATACTTTTCCTATACACAGCATGTGAGTTGCTCAGATAACTATCATCCTCTCTGGGTTTTAAAGCATACAAAAGGGCATAACTTTAATATGCTTTGTGAGGAGTACTTATTCTTGGTAGAAACAGTATCTCGCTAGCTTTATTTGAGTTGAATGTTTACCAGCAGTTTTCTTTTCCCTTAGCTCTGTATTGGAACACCAGTTTAACTGAGAAAACTGGTACCTCCATGAGCAAATAATGAGAAACTCAATAGTGCCTGTGACTAGCTAACTGGGGATTTCCACTTTCCAGGAACATGTCTCTGAGTATTTTTAGCTCTGTAATAGTTTATAGCTGAATGGAAAGTTTGTTTCTTGGAAAACGTTTAACAGGTACAGTGATGTCAGCTCTTAAAGTTTGGGAAAGATGGACTTCTGTAAGTTCTGAAGTGTTCTGCTTATGAAAGCAGGTTTTATTATGCTGGTATAAAAAATGTTATTTGTGTACTGCATTCATATTTCTGACAGCTTAAAGCTTATTTTGTTTATTTTGAGTTTGAGGAAAAGTTTCCCATTCAGACAGTGAGCACCTTTCTGGACTGTGGAAAGGTAAAGAGTAGAACCATCTATCTAATGAAACTGCAGAACAGACCAAAAGTAAGGACTTAAATAGGAAGAACAAAAAGATCTCATCTGGGATATAACTTCTGTTGTATCAATCCTTGCCACAGTACAGCAGTCCAGTCTAGGGTTAGATTTGGAGGCCAGCATTTCTCAGGCAGTCTGTTTCTAAAGCAATGACCTTGTAAATAAAACTTAAATGTAATTTTTTAAATGATTACTTTGAATTATGCTAGTTTCCTTCAGAATGTTTATAAGTGTTATACTTCATTATGGGTTTGGTCTTCGTTTTTGCTTGTTTTTCTAGTTGCACACATTAGACTAGAAGAAGTGACCTCATGGAAAATTGGGTTGGAGTTTGGACCTATGTGTGGAGCTCTACTATTTCCAGTTTTTTTGTGATTTCCCTCAAATGTAGAACAAAACTAGAGGAAAGCAAACCAAGGGTGACTGTCATGAGCTATATAATTTCTTACTGTTGAAATTCCTACTACTTAGTACTATTTTACATAGTGACATGATTTTATATGAAAAGCCCTTACTTTTCTTATATAGCTTTTATTCATCCAGCAGTTGTTTTGGCTTCTGTGCCAGACAGATTTGTGGTGTAAAAAAGCATAATATGCTTACCCTTTTTTTAAATCCAAGGAGCTGAGTGATACTACCAATCTTTTTAATGTGAACCCCAAATACAAGAAGTTCACCTGCAAGTGATAATATTACATGGATTACATTGTGTGATTAATGTATGTAAGGTTTTACAAAAATTATTGTGAAATTCTGTCCAGTGTTGCAAGCAAAATGTTACACTCTTGGAGTTTAAAGCAAATGACAGTTGCTGGCTGTTGTAGTGTAAACTTTAATTTGTGTTTTCGTGGCTTCGTCTAAACTGCCAATTTCTACATTCAAAGCAGTGCAGCAAAAGTTACATGAATGTCTAGCCCTTGATCTGAAAATAGAGGTGACTTTACTTGGGCTATTTACTGGAGAGAACATGGGTTTGTTAGTATTTCCAAACGCTGATGGATGGGTTTATGAGTAGATTATTCAGGGTTATCTGAAAGGGTATTTTGGCATTTGCAGTTGCTGCAACACAATTCCTTGTCTCCAGCAATTTAACTAAAGAGAAGAAGGAATATTTGTGGTTAGAAAATTCAATCTTTTCCTTATTTTCCTTTTTGTTGATACAATTTGTTAAAGCTAATCTAACCTGACACCACCTTGTGTCATATTTAATGACTCTCGAGTTTAACATTAGTTTTGAGCAAAGCCCCTAGGTTAGACTTCAGAACAATTTAATTTTTTATGTTGCAAATAAAAGCCGAGAGATTCTACAGAAGATCAGAATGTGTTTGTGGTTGAGGAAAACATAAGAGTGTGCACCTTCATGTACTTAGATCTTAGTTTTGCCTTAGATGTGTGGTGTGGGCTGGAAGATGTCAGAGGTGCATCCAAAGCTGGGGAAATATCAGACCTGGGAGTCCAGCAGAAGAATGTGGCTCCAGCTTCCTATTGAGTCTCTGACACATACTCAAGGGGAATTTTGGCTCCACAGTATGGCTCCAAAGTACTTCTACCCATTCATTTAACTGGGATTGGCAGGAGAAGATTTTATTTGAAAGTAGGAGTGGGCAATCTAGACCCACTTAATGATATTCTAGAAAGAGCTTCATTTGCTATAATTTCTGTGGAAGTTTCAGTTTATAGAGGTGCATTAGCTTTGACTGTGGTGATTTTAGTAAAGACTGAGATTAAGCTCTTTTTACATGTCTGTTTCCCTTTAAAGAGCTGACCTGTGAAGTGGCTATGTGAGATGTTAATTTTGGGCAATCAAGAGGATACTTTGCATTACTTCAAAGTAGTTCAAATTCTGACTTTTCAATATTTTCAGTTATGAGATAAGCAGTATATACACTGCCCAGGCCCTTTGGGCTTCAATGGAACAGGTAAAGAGGCTAAAACAGCTCCTGCTTATATAGAAAATGTGCTTTGACATCCATTAGCTAAAATGAGGGTGAAGAAAAGCAGACAGCTGTTACACATGAAATTAAGGTAAATCCAATTTAACTATTTAAATTAACTGTAGCATTAGAAATGTTAGTGTGTTTTTGTTTTGTTGCCTTTTTTTTTAATGGGAGATTTATGTCTTGTCTGGAAAAAAAACCTAAGAGCTGTAGAAGCAATTTTAACTGGGGAAAAGCAGTTTTGAATTTCCACAGGAATATCCAGAAATTTCCTACTAGATTGCTACTGATTCCTACTTCAGGTTTTTGATTGCATTGCTATGTTTTTTACATTCATTAGTGGTGGGCTCTCTACAGAAGTTACTGGCAGTAATGAGAGGATGTGAAGCTTACAGCAGCTGGGAGGATACAACAGTGGCCTCACAGAAGGCCGAGTAGTTGGAATGGAGCTTCTCCTCAAGACAGGAAACCTCTTCACTACAATCAAATGTTGTTAAGATTGATTTTTACAATTTTTTTTTACAGGTTGAATGAGCAAGTTGATGGCTCACCTGTCTCTAAAATAACCTGGAAGGAATGATTAGCAAACTATAATAAGAGAAAATATGCAATTTAGGAGGCATCTCTTATTTGCTTCACACATGAATGCAATGAATTTTATGCTATTTTTCAAAAATATCAGGTTTCTAGACCTCTGCTACAGTTCAGTGTAATAATATTAACATATGTTGACAATACACTACAACATAGACTTGAAATATTTTAATCTATATTTCACTCTATTTGTATTTTTTGTTCAATATTTTCCCCATAGGTTTCCATAGGAAGAAATTTAAGGGATAGAACACCTTCTATAATAAATACATAAGGGAAATCTTTGGTGATGAATCATAGAGCAGAAAAAGGAGGATAATGGGAGTCCCATCTGGACATGAAAAGGAAAGAACATTAAACAAAAGAATAGAACACACTGTGAACAGTCTTTAAATCTTTCTTTTAAGAGTGAGCAATATGGTGTATTCAACTTGCTATTGAGGAACTATTCATGAATTCTGTAATATTTCCCAGAAACAGGAAGTATGCTTTGGAAGGATGTAACGGAATAAGAAGACAAAGGAGACAATACTGTAGAACAGTCTTGGAGCTGTGGACTATAACCAAACTAACAGTAACGTGAAATTAGCACAAGCTTCAGACACTCCTAATTCTTTTGTACATGTGGTCCTGTGGCTGTTTATGGAAGAAGCTAGTCCTAGGAAGCATTCAGTTTTGCTCTGTTGAAGAGATTTAATTTTTATTTTTTTATATCACTCCTTCATTAAGATCTAATAGTCTAACCAAATCAAGATAAGATTTTGGCCTTTTTTCTTTAACTTATTTGGAAAATGAGCTAAAAATTTCTTCCTCCTTGTAGGAAATACTGATTACTAAGAAAACCTGCTTCTGAAACATATTGAAGTATACAGAATAAATAATTTCTGTAATAGGCCAAACTAGCTTTGCTTTGAGGTAATATTTTCCTATAAGGAAAATAATAAAAAGACTAATGTATACATATTCATTAAAAATTATCTGAATATGTAGTTCCTTGTGGATTACCCATGCTTTAAGATAATCTAAAGCTCACAGTTTTGCATCAGATAAGCAGAGATTTCTCTCTGATTAATCCACACAATTTTTTAAACTGCAGGTGAATATATCCTGATAAGTACTTTGCTGGATTGATGATTCTGTCTTAAACTTTTTTTGAAAAAAAAAAAAAAAAACAACATCTCAAGGCTGATTGCTGATGTTGAGCAGGGCTGGTAGGGATAAACTATTAGAACAAGTTGATGCTGCAGAGCAAGAAAACCTTTTCCATTTTATTTACTTTTACATTTTGGGATTCTACAGTGAAAATTAATGATTAAAGCATGAACAGAACTAAGCTTTTTTTTATGTTTGTGTATGTTGGAATATTTAGAATTTTATGTAATGCTAGACAAGAATGACTTGAAGTATAGCTTTGGGAAACTTTGAATAGCTTGATACATGTAAAAAAGATATTGTAGTCACCATATTTCAACTACACATGTGAGGAGGATGTTTGAAATTGGTGGAGTGTCTTTGGTTTGAGTTTTTTGGTGGGGTGGTTTTTTTTTTGTTTTGTTTTGTGTTTGGGTTTGTTTTGGTTTTTTTGTTTGTTTATTTTTTGTTTTTCTTTATTTTTAGTTAGACCTCATCAGAGACCAAAAAAAAAGAGACAGACAGCAGTAGTAGTTCACTGTAGTTCATGACTTTGAAGCTCCTGATTAAGATCAATTTTGTCACAGATTTGTGTTTCTCAGTGGCTTAATCTGTATAACACATATATTCAAATTTTTAACACTAATCAGGCACTCAGTACTTATAGGATCTGAGTACTTAATGTATTTTGAAAGTTCCATGTTCATTTTGTGTTTCAGTTTCACTTTGTAAAGCTGAGATAATGTTATTCCTCTTCTTTACAAGGATATTGTGAGATAAACACATTAAATGCTGCAATGTGCTTGGGATGTAGGCTAATCTTAGGTGTCTAACATAGTATAGTAAACTAAGTACCTAACATATCTGGATATCCTCATCTTGCAGCAATTGCTTGGGTAAAACTTGGCATAATATGAATTATCTTTGTAAATGAGATGAAGGTTTAGGTGCTGGTGGAAATACCAATACCAAGGACTCCAAATTACTTGAATGAACTTTGATTCATATACATCAAAATTTGTTATGAACAATTATCCACACACAATTATCTGAAAAATTGATTTTAATTCTGGTTGTGTTTCTTGTTATGAATAATCTTGGACTGTTATGTTCTCAAGCATATTTGACTGTAGTATTTATGCAACTCTAATGACTGTGACCATTTCTGTTCAGGTGAAAGGAATTAGGTTTCTGAGGCAGTAAATATCATCACTATTAGAGGCCGTCATTCACCTGTTTGCAACCTGTCAAGTGGCATGACAGATAACTTGCTATTACCTTTTCTGTGTTAGGAGAATCAGCAAATGTTTATTCCCTCCAACATTTATTCCCTCCAGTGCTGCTTTGTTGACCCCTTTCACCTATTCCCTCTCTCCACTGCACCTTGTCATGAATGGAGTGATGCTCTTCACTCGCAAGAGAAAATCACCAGTAAACCTTGTTGATATAAACCAGCAAGTTAACAAAATTAAATGGTAAATGTGACAGTGCTTGCAGAGATTTGATGGCAAGGTACACTTGACTATTTACTGCCTAAAAGACAAGGTCAGAAAAAGCTGTGAGGGAGACCCTCTTATTCAGTCATGAGGTTCAGGAAGGACCCCCTTACTTGTTAACTCCTGCTCAGACTGCAGCTGGATCCAGTCCTAGTTTCAGACTTGATCAGTGGTCTATGTCCAAAGGATTATATGTGCACAATCAATCCTTCGTATCACTTAGCTAAGATTTCAAAGGTACTATTGATCACTTACTCAGGATTTGTTGTGGCAAGGAATCTTTCAGTTTTGAAAGGTAACCTTGAGAGTTGTCCCTACTCAAGGGGAGGACCTGGAGTGCAGCCACTGCCATGAAGGAGAGCTCAATGGGCCCTGGGCTGTCCACTATTTATAAATAAGCTGATTGACTTATGGTGATATTTGCATAGTGACAAGACGTCTGGGTCACTGTTCCAGACAGCCCTTGGCTGCCCTGTGGCCATCCCTCCCCAGAGTCCCCAGGAAGCTGGATGCAGGCACCAGCCGCTTGTTGGGGCAGGGAGGGGGGCAGCAAGCCACCACCCAGCCAGCGGGTCCAACCTAAAGCCCGTTTGGGGAAATGCAATGGCACCCCAGGGTGTGGATGTGCTGTCCTGTACACTGTGTTCTGGGTTGAATTGGTGTGGGTCTCTGCTTGCAAATGCTGTGCAGTCCCACCAAAACATACCCATTTGTTCCACCACCAAACTGATCCACTGGAGTTTTGTGGTTTAAAGCACTTCTGACGGCTCTCTACGGAAGCTATCGTGATTATGTTTACAGGTTTTGTTTTGGAAACAGTATCTGTGTGAGCAAAATATTAATTCTCATTGAACTAAAAACTCTTGCAGGAATTGGAAAGAAATCTTGCAAAATTTCATTATAAATTTGAGTCTTGAGATATAATTCAATAGATATTATGCATGGTATTTCAAGGGATAGTACTGAGAATTTTTGACAAATTGTAAATTTCTGAACTTCATTTTGTAATTGAGCATCCATGATGGTTAGTATGGTTCTGAGTGCCATAGCAAGGAGCATAAACTGCGGCAGGTTCTCATTTAGGAATCCAAACCCTCCAAATGAGTTCAAATGATTTTTAGATATAGTCAAAGAAAATTAATTCAGTAGTTTCATTATCAGCATTCCAGTAAGTACTAGAAATAATTTTATTTTTAAACTAAATTTATGGAAATGAATAAAGCTCATAAAATGAAGAAATATAATTCATATTTAAAGTGAATTTTTTTAACTATTCTAAGGGCAAGCCAGATAAAATGTCTGAGTGAATTTAATCTTTGATTTATCAAGGCAAATAAAATTAGGATTCTTTACATTATATGTTAATACAGCCAAAATTTAAATAGTTATCTTAAACATTTATTATGACTGCTGTATCTGTTAGATAAAAACCATTAATTTTAAGTGCCAACAATGTAAGATAGGAAAGAGTAGACATTTCTGGCTAAGGAAAAGATGATTCTAAAACTCACTTCATCACTTGTAATAGGTAGAGGAAAGTACAAATTAAATTTTGATCTGAAACATTAGTGATTGCAACAATCTCCATTTTCATTCACCAGTACCAAGTATATGGTGTTAATTCCTCTTGAAATCTGTGGAAATAGAGAGAAGCTGAAGGAACTGAGGAGCAGCTGAGTTGTTTAGACTGGAGAAAAGGAGGTTTGGGGGGACCTTATAACTCTCTACCACTCCCTCAAAGGAGGTTGTAGCCAAGTGAGGGTCAGTCTTTTCCCTCAGGTAACAAGCAATAAGACACAGAGAAACAGCCTCAAGTTGTGCCAGTGGAGGTTTAGATTGGATATTAGGAAAAATTCCTTCACTGAAAGGGTGGCCAAGCATTGGAACAGGCAGCCCAGGGAAGTAGTGGAACCAGCATCCCTGGATGTGTTCAAAATGTGCGCAGATGAGATGTCAGTGGATGTGGTTTTCCATGGACCTGGCAGTGTTGATTTAAAGGTTGGACTCAGTGATCTTAGAGGTCTTTTCCACCCTTAGTGATTATATGAGTCTGTGATCTTTAATTAAAGCAAACTCACTGCCATTTTCACAGAGTTATAATAGGTTACAGTTTATCGCCTCTATTGCATTCAATTGAAATTGCATTTTTAGTGTGCTTAGTTTGTTTTGTTGTGGTAGTCACCAATACAATTAATAGGTCCTCTTTCTCTAGGAGTTTTTTAGGAATTATATATGTTTGTTTTCAATGGCAAGCCTTGTCTACTGAACAGGTTGGAATAAAACTGAATTCTCAAGTAAACAAGAATTGCAAAATGCACCCACATTAGACACATGCCAGGTGTTTCTTTTACATAGTTTACACAACAGAGTAGCTCACACCTGTAATAAATTCAGCTGGGAAGACCTCTGGGTAAGAGAACTGTCATGCCTTTTGATTTTGACCGTGCACTTAGAAATACTTTGGCCACAGACACACAACCTGAAATAAGAACGTGCCCGAACTTCCTGAGCTTTCATACTTGTCTGGGCATGAATATTCATTGCCATGTGAAGGCTCATGATCCTGTGTAAGGAGCAGCCAATACATAAGGATGAGGTGCCACACTCTTTGTGGTACATCCGATGTGATCATTTCCTATCATGTTGTCTCTTCTTGTTTTGGGTGTCTGATAATGCAAAATTCATGTAAGTGGCAATGGTAAAACAGAATAAGAAAATATCTTCCATGGCTTCACCTTTTTGCTACTGTGTTTAGTCCCAGGTTAAATCAATAAAAAACATACAATTTTAAGCATCTTTTTAATCTTTCTAGTGAATTGCTATCTCAGAGTACTCATAAGCTCCATTTTGTTTGTCTATTAACAGCAAAGTGTCCTTTTCAATGGCTCTGGCTTCTAAATATGTGGCAGTGGAAATATATCATGTTAATGTTGTTCTACCACTAGCAATGAGTGTTAATTAGAGCTGTATCTGGCTTAGTCTCTCCTTGGATTATTTAGGATATTAAGAGCTCTGCTGAATAGCAATTTGTACAATCCATCATTTAATTCACTGTCTGAGGCAGAAGACTATTCAGAGTAAGGTTTATAATTGTTCCAGAGTGCATTTGATTTCATAGCATCAAAAATAATTTCTTACATTATTAAGCAAAAAGTGTTTTTCCCCAGAATAAACTTGGTTGTCCACAAATACCAAATGGAAATAATAGTTTTTATTATGGTTAGTGTTTTTTATCTGGTGGCTTTGTCGATAGCAGTATTTTATATCTGGTATCTTAACATAATATTTTGATAGAAACAGCATATTTTCCCTAAAATATGGTGGATGAAATAATGGCTAAATATAAATTTTGCCTTGGCAAATTGTGTGTTAGAGTTTCTTTTTGACACTTTTTGCTACTTTTAGTAGCACTTCATATTTGCTTTCTCTCTGCTTTATAGAGAGTTAAACCTAATAGCCTGACCCTTTTTAACCAACACTAAATTATTAATAGGTCATCATTTCTGTGCATGGCATTCTCAGGTGTTGGATAGACACCATTGTAGACTGATAACTGGTCAAATGTTTCCGGCCAAGCAGACCCATGAAATTACACTTGTTTAGCTTTGCTTTCAGTGACAGACAATTATTTGAGTACCAAAGAATTGAGTAATAAAGCTCCCAAGGTCTCAACTGGCATCAGATTTTACCCACATGACATTTTTGATGTATTTCTGAAGGAAGTGGCTGGACTGCAAATATGTCCTAGCATAGCTTAGCTAGCTGAATCAATCCTATGGGATCTAGAGGTAAATTTATTAGACCATTGGGACAGGACACTTCTTATTTTGCAGGTTTTTAAAATGATCTTTGATTAGGACTACCTTGCAGTACTGTAATGTAAATAAAATAATTAACATTATTTTTTAACTTTTAGGTTAGACAACCATAGCATCAAAGGTAGATGTTTTGCTTCTGATGTCTAATAGGATATTTCTTGTTATAGAAAATACAAATCTGTTATTTCTTCTTGTCTTCCTCAGCCAATAAATTTCAGTTAAAAGACAGCTGACATTTGGATCTGTGTTCTTTAAAATTTCCCTTGCTAATTAATGAGAACTTTTCCCCTATTTGTTTTGACTTAAAACCTGGGTTGTGGTACAACTGATTTGTACCCCTGTTAATTTTTAAGTATATGGAAATGGCTTATATTGTACATTTTTTTGTTAAAAGACTCAAGTTTGAAAGAGAAAATCAGTTACATTTTGTGATTCATAAGCAGTACATCTAAGCAGATCCTAGAGTCTAGGTATTGAAATGGTTGTAAATTGTTTTAAGGTGCACCAGCTCTGATTTTCAGATATAAAAAGATTTGCATTGTCACATTTGAAATACATTCCTCCTTCAGGTATTACATACAAAGTACTCCTCTGCAGTTTGTTTATATGTTCTAAAACTTCCCTCCCTCATTGTTTCCCCCATCTTTCACATTCCTGACTTTGACAGTGATAAAACACTTAATTCAAACCCACATGTATATACTGAAACATGACACAGAATTTTAGACAGATTCTCTTTAATTTGAATTTAAACTAATGCAGTTCACAAGTTAGGCCAACTCTGTGGTCTTGTCAATATAAACCATCCTTAAGAAGGTCTGGTTTCTTCCTCCATTCCTTACACTTGTGCAGAATGGGATTTGCCATCCTGTTTTTGTTCGGATTTTTCCTCTCACAGGCTTTGGGATCACCTGCTCCTGCAGCTCGTAGACTAGGACAGTTCATGGATTTTGGAGTCTGCAACCAGGGATGGTTCAAAACTTCGTCTATGCACAGCCTCTGAGACACATCAGGGTGGAGCAAGTGGATAATGAGGTGCTTGCACTGTGCAGACAGGTTTTTTGACTTGAGGAAGGGAATCTTCTGCTGTTTCTGAACCTGGAGCATTTCCCTGACATTGGAACTATCAAATGGCTGTGAAGCAAAGAGCATTGCAAACAGGATAATGCCCAGGCTCCACATGTCAGAAATCCTGGGGTCACAAGGAATGTGCTCGATCAGTTCAGGGGCCGAGTATGCAAGAGACCCGCAGAAAGTGTTGCTGAGAATGGTTTTTCCGTTTTCATCCCGAGACAAGGGTTTTGAAAAGCCAAAGTCTGACAACTTGAAGTTAAGATCGTTGTCGAGAAGGATGTTGTCACACTTCAGGTCCCTGTGGGCAAAGTACAAGTCGTGGCAATGCTTGATGGCAGAAGCCAGCTGCAGGAACCTGCTGCGAGCGATGCCCTCATCCATGGGACCCTGGGTGGTGAGGTAGTTCAGGAGGCTCCCCTTTTCTCCCAGCTCCATCACAATGTACACTTTCCCAGAGGATGTCTCAAAAATCTCATAGGTTTCGATGATTGAGGGGTGGTGCAAACGTATCAGAGCCTCCATTTCCCTGGGGAGAAATTTTTCCAGGACATTCTGAGAAATTCTCTTCTTGTCAATGATCTTGATGGCCACTTTGCACTTCAGGTGGTGGCTGTAGGCAGATTTCACCTTGCCATAGGAGCCTTCTCCAAGAGTGTCACCAAGGCTGTAGCCCTTCTTTTTAAGCACCACAGCATCCATTCTGGGAGAGCTGCAGGGATCTGCCCCAGCGGGAGCTGCTGAGCATCCTGTGCTGGTGGCCTGTGCTCCGCACCTGATGGTGGCTGCTGGGGGCACTGCTGTGCTGGGTGTGTGGGTCACTACTGTATGATCTCATGAACAGTCGCCCTGGAAGGTTGGAAGGGTCTTTATGTCATTTCATGGAACTGCTCTGTGATATCATGGAGGGCAAAACTCAACGTGGAGTCACTGGCTGCTCTGTGCTGTCACTGGTGGTTGCCCCTGCACTTTGCAATCAGAAATTAGAGACACTTCCTTTAAGATATATTTCTCTTCTTAAGATGGTCAAAGTAGGAAGACCGTTATTATATCTTAGTTTTGTAATGCTGTTTTTCAGTTGCTGTATTACTATATATCCTTACTACAGTATACTGTGCATTTTCAGTGGATTTGAGGAAAAGAAAAAAAGCACCTGAGGACTAAGTCTTTGTAGAGCAGTAAATTCAAAACCCCTTTTTTTTTTTCCTTTGGTGGTATGATAGATCCTGATTTGTTAATAAGCACTCTTTGTTGAATTTGATTGCAGTAAGTGGTGACTGACCTTGGTCTTCCAGGGAGTACCAAGGAGTCCTACCAGTTCAGTGTGTTGTGTGAGTATTGTTATGAGTGTTCTGGAAGTCTTTTCCTTATTTCAGAAGAAAATAATTCTATGGAAATTCAGAATCATCACTGCAGATAATCTGCCCATCCAGGCAGCTTTCTTTTCCTGCTTTTAATACTTTGTGCTGGTAAATTTGACAAGACATTGTAGAGAAAAGCTTAAAACCACTCCAAATTCTAGTGTAGATTGCTTATCTTCGTGTCAGCCTGTTAATTCTTTAGGAAATCTGTCTTGCATATAGACATTTTTATATTTGGTGCAAGACACCTGAAATGTATCATGCACACTATGTTTTTTGTGGGTCTTCTCATAGTCGTTCTTTTGAAATTTATATAAAGGGATGCAGAAAAATATTAATTTTGGTGAAATGGTTAAGCAGTGATTTCAACCACAGCTGTGTGATTGTATCAAACAGAATACTACTGCAGTCTCTTTAGTCTCACAGTAATTTAAGGGCAGGTTGTGTTTTTATGGAAATGATCACATTTTTACTTTTAACATAAAGAAAGAGCCTCCTCCACCCTTTTTTTAAGACAAAAATGAAGTGTGTCAACTTAAACATGATTTTTTTGAGTAATTGATTGCTGTCATTGTCACAGGCAATGAATCTGGAGAGTGGTAAATATTTGTTCCCTGCTTTGTAAGATCAGTCATAATGCCACCATGGAACCAATGGGTTAAGAAAGAGGATCTATATTCAGCAAAGCACTTAATTCCTCCAGTGTTAAGTGTAGTTAAACTTAATCAGAATCTAAGTGAGAAGTCAGCTCTATTATCAGTGAAATATAATTGTGTCTGTTGGTGTTAATATAAGATTTTCTTTAGCTAATGCAGCTTATTGGTGTTTAATTAGAATTTTGAATAATACTTAGAATCATCAATATTAACAAATTTACCCAAATTATACAGATTTTTTTTCTGGTGCCCATCTGTGTCAGTTGCAAATGTAATAGACTCAGGGCTTTAATGATGCAAATTAAATTTTCTAGTGAGAGAAATGCCAATATAGGCCAAGAATTAATTCTGAATCCAAAGAGGGAAGAGCAAACTATTAATTCATTACATCTGGGAGAAGTAATTCAGTAGTTTCCTTTTAGTTACTGTGATATTTGGTCTTAAATAACAAAGGAAACTGATCCTTCCTGTGCATATTGTGCAGTTACAGTTGCTGGACTCATCACTCAAACAGACCTCGCTGTCTGTTTTCTTTATTCTTCCTGCTCTGCTGTCATCCCTTTGCATAAACCTCTTAGGTCAGCTGATTGAGAGAGGGAGCATTGAAATCCCCACTGCTTGAGTGTAGGCCCGAGTGTACGAACAGTGTCTTAAAAATCAGGTGCTTAACACTGGATCAGGGATTAGTACAACAGGAACTGTATGGCACACTGATAGCAGAGAAAATAGTTAGAAGGTAAAACCTTTTAAGCCCTGGGTGAGTATTTTCTTGCACACCAAATCTTCTGGCAAACAATTTTTTTCTAATTGTACAGCACCATTTTATAAAAATGGGATACACGGAATATATTTTTTTTCTGGAATAAAGTTCATGACACAAGGCAAGGGTCCGAAGGTGTCAGGATCTCACTTCCATATCACCCTAAGTTCCTTTTTTTAAAAAAAACCTTCTGTTTTTTTTTTAAAGACCCTTGAAGTTTATTGATTCTGATGATAATACATTTTTGAAATAATGGTTTTGGCTGGGTAAAGTTAATTTTCTTCATAGTAGTTAGTATGAGCCTATGTTTTTGATTTGTGCTGATAATTCAGGGGTGTTTTGCTTATCACTGAGCAGTTCTTACCCAGAGCCAAGGCCTCTCCTGCTCCTCACTCCACCCCACCATGGAGAGGCTGGGGGTGCACAAGGAGCTGGGAGGGGACACAGCCAGGACAGGTGACCCCAGCTGACCCAAGGGATATCCCAGACCATATGGCACCATGCTCAGCAGATAAGGCTGGGGAGAAGGAGGAAGGGGGGATGTTTGCAGGGATGGTGTTTGTCTTCCCAAGTCACTGTTACGTGTGATGGAGCCCTGCTCTCCTGGGGATGGCTGAGCCCCTGCCTGCCATGGGAAGTGGGGAATGAATCGCTTGGTCTGCCTTACCTATCAAACTGCCTTGATCTGAACCCACTCAGTTTTCTCACTTTTATTCTCTCCCCCATCCCACCAGGCTAAAACGTGCGAGAGGCTGTGTGGGGCTCAGTTGTCATCTGGGGTTTAACCATGAGAGTGTTGAAAACATTTTCAAGCCTTACCAGAATTAAGTATTGATTTTTAGTATTTATTATTTCTTTTCACAGAGATTTTACAACACATTTGTCCTGCTTTTCTAATACGGAAGAATTATCACACAATAAATTTAATGGATTTGTTAGAGTATTGTCATGGGAAGTACTCTGCTGGCATCAAATTCTTTCTTGGCAATTTCCTGGAATATTTATCAATGTCTGGAGGAACTCTAAAATATGATTTATTTGTATAAAGCATCTCTGGAGATAAAAACTTCAGATTGACTTTTAATTCCAACCTTGCCCACCTGAGTTTTCTGTTCCTGAAGAGCAAGATCTTATGTGCAAGTCCTAATGTAGAATTGCAAGGTGTGATCTGAATTCTCCATAGCTTTCTGTTCTCCTGTGTAATTCTGTCTTGTAGGAGAGCTAGAGTTGCTGATATTCATGTGAAAATGGTAACATCCTGGTGATGACAACTCTGCCAAAGCCATCCATCATGTTTTTTCTGAATTTGTCAAGAATGGGGAAATTGAAAGGCATATTGCTGACCTTACTGAGGGGAATCCTTTCTAGTAATCCAAAGGTAAGTCTTTGGTCAGAATTATGGATGAGTTGGAATCCTTAGTTTTCTGTGTCCCCCTTTACTGTGGGGACTTGGATGTTGTGGATGTCTACTCTCTGGATTGACCAGAGTTCATATTCTAAAACCTATTAAAATAATTTTGCACAGTAATTACAAGTTCAGTGAATCCAGACTTCAAAAAGAGAAGAAAAAAGAAAAAGAGTTGAATTTTTTCAAGCAATTCTTACAGAATTTTTCTTTTAGGTTAGTAACTTATGAGTGTAAGAGAGGTAGAAAAGTCCTTTTCTAATTTCCTTAATATTTTGCTTCTGAATACAGTCCTTTGAAAAGTAAGTACATGCTGTGAATATCTTGTGTGAAAACAGTACAGGTTTCATAAGATTGTTGCATAGAAACAAAATGAGAACAAACTGTTTCTGTGAAATAGTCACAGGTATTGACTACTACTTGGGGGACATTTCCTTCAAAGCATGTTAGGGCTTTTTTTTTTGACATTTAAATTAAAAATAAATAATTAAATATAAATCCCAGGTGCTGTATGAAGTACCTGACTGCTTGGGTAGTAATGCTTGTAGGTTTACGTTCTATACAGAGTTTTAGAAATCCTGCCTTACCTGTCATGAAATCCTTTTGTGTAAGAGTCAACCTACGTGAGGAGATAAAAAGATGGTGTAACTGGAAGTACAGAAAATGCTAGCTAAAATGCACACTGCTGATAAGCTACTAAGCCTCCCTGGGTATGCTAATCCTAATTTATGTTAAGTCGTAATTAAGACAGTTTTGTTTATTGCTTGTAGCCATGAGCACCTGGAAGACTGACTAATCCCGTCCATGTGTTGGGGACAATCCAGCTGCTATTGTTAACTCAGAATGAAGAACAATTTGTATTTGTGAGCTGTTTTCATTGGTGTTTTTTCAGGCATTTATAGAGGTTCTTTTCTCCATCATATCAGGAACTGGAACAGAGGAAGCATCCTAAATAAAATGGATGAAGGGATTTTTGGAGCAAGAGGCCAAAATCTAAATAGGCTCACTGTATTTCCAGTCAAACTATAAAACAGAATATCTCTGATATAGCCATGGAAAAATAGGTTCACCACTTCTGGTGTAGCTGTGCCTCAGTTTGGTGTTGCACATGTAATTAGGCATAATTGTCAGATTTTCAGAATTCTGAAGTGTTTTATTTAGCAGGCCATGCATGGGTGGTACCATAGAAGTGAAGTGATAAATGATGGGCAGACAAAAAGGGGGCAGCATAAATTTAATCCCAGGAGAATAAAACCATAGGAATGGGGAACACCTAAGACCACTTTCTGTAAAATTTCAATGTTTCAGTTGCATCATTTTCCTTATTATAGGCTAAGCCTATAATAAGATGTTCTCATAGAAATGTTGCTGTATATATAAGGGTTTTGGACCTGTACCTAATACATATATTCACACAGTTACATCATGGATTGTGCCATCTGTTGACAAGAATTGTTTTCTGATTCTTGTAGAGCATTTTTTCTTAAACTGTAGGTAGGAGTAGATCAATGTAAAGTCTTACTGTGAAAGGTTTTTCCCTTTAGGAGAATTCCTTCCCTGGGAGAGTGTTCATTCAAATGACTTCAAATCATCCATTTAAAAAATTGTGTAGGAATGGCAGTGTTTTTCATCTTCTCTTGTTAAATCCTTGAGGATTTTCTATTTAGGAATTTAGGGATCTCCTGTTCTTAAGTTTCATTTTCTGCCTTGTCATTATGGAAAATATGCAAACTACTGTTAAGTGACAATTATAGTCTCTGAACTATTTTGAAGTCAGCCCATGCAGAGATCACTTGCAGTGTGGAAATTTGGACCTAATTATCCATTCATTACATACTGAAAAGTATTGTTGAATGAATTTTTTATCAGGTTGTGGTAAAACAGGGAAAAAAAAGAATTAGGGACTAAAGGTAAAACCAAACAAGGACATATATATCAACATTTGTACAAAATTCAAATGTGAGTGCAACTGCTTTGCAAAACCTGATTCTTCTCATGTTTAACTCATGGTACTTGCAATTGCATGGATTTTCTCACCAGTTAAAATTAGAATTGATTTTTGTAAGGAAACAAAATAAGAAATGAAGAATTCACAGTGTACAGTGTGTTATAGAGCCCAAAGTGAATGCCATATCTGTAATAATTTCATGTGGATTCTTCTTACAGACAGCAGAGAGCAGCAGTGTGATGACCTAAATCAGAAGGAATAGTGTTAAGGAATACTGAAACTAAGAAGTTAAAAACTTCCATAAAACCCAAATTATTGCTTTGATATTGGTGCAATTCTTTTTTGAGAGACTTTTGCAAAAGAAATTAGAAGACTGTGGAAAAAAATGTCATTGCCAGTAAAATAACCATTATGAAAATAATTGTCAAGGAAGATGTTTTCATACAGTAAGAAAAAGTGACAGCAGAGGGTGGGTAACTAATTGTTTAAGGAAAATGAAGGATAGATTAGTGTCTGAGCTGTTTAGAGCTATCCAAAATGATGATGTAGAGCAGAAGAAAAACATTACCTCACAGACTATAGTTTAAAGAAAAAAAATGCTTGAATGCATACTTAATAGTCTAAAAAGTTGCTAAACTCAATGAAATTAATTTTCAGAAATCATTAACCATGTCTACTGGTAATTTGCAAGTCACTATTTTTGTTCTTCTTAGGAGTTCATAGGTACAGATCAAACCATATTAAATCACTCAGGGTACAAGTCACCATGTACAATATGAAATATTGTTTCTAAGGACTTTTAAATAGTTTTTCATATATCACACTTCATTTGATCTTTTATTAACGCAAACCCAAAATTTGCAATTTTTGTTTTTTTTCATCAGTGACTGTATTTTATCCTCCGTTATTTTTCATAGTTAAAACAGGATCTAGGCTCTTGTGGGTAATGAGCAGATATAAATACCTATGAGTCAGTTAAATTATGCTGTATCCCTTCATTCCAGGGAAACTGCTACACTGAAGGATGTAAGCAGATGCTGTTGCCCTGGTGATTGCTCCTTGGAGTCTAGATTGCACTGAGTCTGCATTCCTTACTTCTTCTCAGACCTTTGCATTTCTGTAGACCACTCATATGGACAAAGGCTACAAATTAAACGCAAAAAAATGAAACTGCATGCATAGGGCAGGAATGCGATGTGTTGAAAATGGCGTATGCGTTATAAGGAGTATCACAGCGTTATTCATCTTAACATAAAACTACACAAAGATGCATGAAATTTCTGCCAAGCTAATCTGAGGACCTGAGTTTGTGTGTCCCATCTGATACAGAAGAGACAGAAAGTGGTATTTTCTGGTGGTTGAATTATTGAGGTGGCTATGTGGAAACGTTTTTTACCCTTTTTTTTTCACCCCCCCATCTCTCTTTGCCACTTTAGGCCACAAGATCTAATCTGATGTGCACTGACTTAAAAATAAAGACTGCTACATTCCACAAATTATCCTCAGAGCTCTGAAAAAATTATTTTTAATCACTCATTTTTAATTCTTTTTCTCAATGTTTTTTTCTCCCATAATGAGACAGCCTTCATTTTGGAAGCAGCTGGTCCCTTAGGTATTCTGAGTTGTTTATATTCTTGCATTTGTGTTTTACCATTTTTGATAATACAGACTATTCTTAATGTGTGATCCTCATTTTTTGAGCTTGCGTACTTCTCATAGCATGTTTCTAAGATTCTCCCTTTCTCTAGAGAGCCTTAACATTTCCTGAGCCTAAAAAGCTTGACTGAAGTTCTAGAATAAGGTGTTATGCAGCAAGTTGCTCTTCAAACAGATCCGATCCCGCAACAGTTTCCATTACAATTATGTAATTTCATGCTCTCCTGACAATTGTTTGAACTTCTATCTTCCTCACATTAGCTGATAAAACAAAAAAAGGTGTAGAAAATCTATAATTAAATAATTTTGGCTCTGCTGCCTTCACTTTCAAATCCAGCAATCATTTCATCAGCAGACAATATTGAACATAATCCTTTCAATGCATTCACTGACCACATATGTCAACACCTGCATCTATCAGCTGGCTGAAGTCAGAATGAGTTTTCTGATAGAGATATTTTTTATAAAATAAGAAGTATTTCCTACTTTTGTCTATTTATAGACCTGATTTGACTGGTAGGCTTAAGTGATTAAAGTCAATAACAGTGCACTTTCTGAGCAGTTTGGTGTATGACACCTTTTTTTGGTTCAAATTATTGTTGACTGAATTAAAGGGAGAAAACATTTCTAATTGGTCCTTAGCAATATAAATGACTCAATATTCCTAAAACTACAATAGGTTTTTATTGCAAAGTGTGGTTTGGGGGATCTTGAATTTCCAGGTAACCTTAAAATCATGTGGATAGCAGACAGATTTTCTTATTTTATTTTGTCCTGTCTGAAATTGCTTCTTGGATTTCTGTGCAGTTCAGTTATTTAATGAATTATGTTTGTATGGAATAGAAGTCTGTAACTGGAAGATTTTTTCTAGAAAGTCAATGTTATAATCATGTATAATTGCTGGTATTATCAGCTAGATGTTCCCAGTGTCTTTTCCTTAGTTGTAGTCCACTCACAAATGACTCTTGAGAGTGCTACTGCTCACAACTTAGACCTGTTATATTTTAGTTGCCAGAGCTGCCATCTTTAAACAAATCCCCTTTTAAACCACAAGCTTCCTAATACCTGGAAGGAAGTGTCACTGCCAGAGTCACTCAGGAAAGTGTTGGGAAAAAAATGAACTTCAGTTGTAACTGTACTTTATTACCTGTATTTTTGTGTATCTCTTGTCTTTCATGAGGGGGAAACAAGGTGTTGGTAAAATTCCATGTTTGCAATGGAGATTGTACATTCTTAAATTCTTCTACAGTGTTTTGAAGGTCAAAGGAAAAGTACCTAAAAACAAACCCCCAAATCAAATTTGCCAAGTGAAATATAAAATGCACACCAAAGCAAAAGCCTCTCTTTGAGGGTATCCGTCAGTTTTCCCATGCTATGGGAGGATGTAAGGATACTGTGAATGGTTGGGTAACTTTGGGGAAGACCATGTGGCCTTGCTGACTGTTAGGGAGACAACCTAAATGTCTCTGGGCAGAATTAAGCTGTGTCTCAATATATCTAAAATCAGGGGACAACATAGAATTCGTTATACCTAATTTGTCACAACCATTGTTTTAAGTAATTTTGCTGTAGTAAATGTTGCCTAATGTCAGCATTCTTTCTCTAATACAGATTTTATGTCATTTAACTCACTATTGCAGTATAATTATTCCAATAGAACATTCACTCATGCAGACTTGGTACAGCATTATGCTCATAAAGAAATCAAAATAGTCTTTTTAAGTATTTTTCATTCTCTTTGAATCATAGCAAGTGCTTAAAGCAGTCTGTAGATGGATTTTTGGTGTGTGTTTGTAACTGTAACATTTGTTTCTAAATCAGAAGCGCAGAAAATCTTAGAAGTGAGGGACAAAAAGGCCCAAGGAAATGATATGGGGGTGTGTAGTAAAAGTGTCTTTTCTAATTTGTCACTAGCAATTTCTTTCTGGTTGATGGCATATTACTGTTCGTCAAGTTCCCAAATTTTGTTTTATATTTGAATGTGTTGATTGATTGTTCTACAAAATCACCTTTGTGAAAGGTGTCCACTAATTGGTTTTTAGCTTTAGAAAGAGTTAAGCTCCTTTTAAGGAGACAGCTACTAATGTAGTTCTTTTATCTTGCACTACAAAAGAGTATGATGGTACCAAAAATGTGGCAGGGAGCTGAGACTGGGTCTGGTGTGACAGTGACTTTTTCTTTGCAAGACCGAACCAAACTTTATGATAAATTTTGGTACCAGGTTTTTGACATACCAGTGTAAGTACCTCAAAATTACTTTGACATTTCCTAATGATCAAGCATTTTAGTTTGTAAATAAGTCATGCTGTGGCTCTTTGAAGGTATTCAGAATGTTGCATGCAAAGGACATAATAATTTTGTCAGTTAAAGACTGAATTAGTAGAAAAGCCTATGTGTTGTCCCTGAAATGCAATGTCTTCCTCATTTCTCTTGAGGCCTCACAGTGGAACTGTAATGAGTAACCCAGAGAAGAGAGTGGAAGAACAATGACTTGAGACAGGAATTGTGAAAATAACAAAATAGAAGCCAAGTCAAGCTAATGAGGTTTTTATTAAGAGGTAAAGCTTATTGAACTTCTCCTGCCAGTTGGCTTTTGGATGATGATGTTAATTATTGTGTTATGGCCAATACAGGACTAGCTTTCCCAGTGGACCCAGAAATAGCCTTGTTGCATCAGAACTGGCACTTTGCATTAACTATTCTGCTTTTACCCTCTACCTGCCTGCATGAGACTGCACTTGCTTTGTAAATGGAAAAGCTCATTACAGACAATGGGAGCCTTGGCACCAGCATGATTATTCTAACAGTTTATTGGTGTGGTGTGTTAAGAAAAGTGAGGCACACAGAATTAACAGAGACAATTTAAGACCTATTCCACCTTTTCTAATTGTGTGTGTGGGTATGCTCTTCCCAAAACCGTTGGGAGATTTTAATATAAATTCAGTGTGGTGTGAAACCTTTTCCTTTTTTTTGTGCTAAGGCACTTAATTCTTACCATCACTTTATGATGTTTATCTACTTTACTATTAATGATGCTGCTGAACTGTAAACAAATATAAACAGGATTATCAGGCAAAGTACATTAACATAAACATTTTAATATCATGCTCTTTCGACCTCTTCAAATGGTCTATGTATTTAAATGAAACATTAAGTCTTACAAGTAAAATGGAAGTTTTATTTTGTTTTGCTAATATTATCCCACTATTAGACTTTGTAGTGCGTATTTTGCTATGTTCAACCTTTGAAAAGTCAGAACACGGGTGGTTATACCAACAGGTGCTTCCTGGTGACAAGGAGCACATAAGAAAGATTAGACTATGAGAGAGTGTGTCATAAACTGCTGGGAATCAGTCAGTTTATGGCTGGTGCTGCACATGCAGGGGTATGGAAAGGCAGGATCAGAAGTAAATAAGCCCACAGGACGCAGGTCAGCCTAAGTCATGGACCGTAAGCCGGGGAAGGTACTGATGGAGAGACTCTCTCCCTGCCCATGTCACTCATGTAATTTTCAGAAACCCTAGAGTGGTGTTTATTCATGAAACACTTGCTGATTTTCTTAGATACATACTGATTTTTCTGTAAATATATGCTAGAAAGGGTCAAAATATTTTAATTGTCTCTTGGATGCTCTTTTTTTTTAGGTGTCAGAAATTATGCTGATTAATAGTGTTCATAAAGGGGCAAGATCACAGGCACAGCTGTCTCTGAACATCACTGGAGTTATAAAACTATTAATTTCTCAATGGTATCATGAAAAGAAAAATATTTTATGCAAATGTATTTAACTTTACAGATAATTATTCAGATTATGGGACTTACTGTCTTTCCAAAGATATTTTCCCTCTCTATCATTCTGGACATTTTCATTTGACTGTATTAGAATTGATAGCCCTGCTCTACGCTAAAAAGCAATATCTAGCTTTAAATTTTAGCTCCCTTAATTGATTATATGACAGACCATTTAGTTGACCAGCAACTAAATGTTAAACAGATATTAAGATAAAAGTAGCACAATACTGAAGGTTTCAAGAGTTTATTTCTATGTTCAGCTCACAAAACTGTGCTCTATTAACAAAAAAATTGAAAATAGGTAACAAAAACAATATTGTGAGCAGGTCTATTGTCTTTGCTGTCCATGGACTGCCTAGGTAACCAACAACCAATTTGATGTATTTCTTACCTTTGCATAACATAGGGACAGTTCTGTGTGGTTGTGTACAATCTTAGTGATGCAACATTTCAAATCAATAAATGGATTCAGTACTAGCATGTTAACCTAAATTGGGTAAAACCAGTAAAATTAATCCCTTCTGTTATTTTCTTGGATACAATTAACTGTATTGTGAACTAGATTTGGCTCAGTATGGGGAAACAGAGCCCGATAGACCCTATTGAATTAATGGACATCAATTAAAGTCTTTAGAGATTAAGAATATTTTCCTGTTCAATAGCATTTTTTATCTTAGTTTTCAAAGCTATTCTATTTCCTATTTCTAAAAATAAAAATGATGTTCCTAGTGAAACACACTCACAGCCTCAAACCCAATTTGTTTCAATGATTTTTTCTTTGCATTTTGACATATTCTTAGTCATATATTTGGCGTATTTCAAGGCAGTACAAAATGCCATTTTTTCTTTCTTTCTGTCATCTGTGTGCTCTTCATCTTATAAGCATTAAAGAAGCCTTCTGGCTACAATGTTAGATGATCTTTATCCCCATTTCATTACATCAGTGAAAGAAAACAAATATTATTTTTACATGTAATTGAACTTTAAGAAAGAAAATCTAATTACCCTAGGAAATAAATGAGAATGGGTCACTTAAATTTTAGTTAGAATGCATTAATTTTTTTAGTATAAGTCTCTTTCAGCTATAACAGGCCACAAAACAGATGACGTTTTCAAGGCATAATTTTTTATCTATTGTAATAAGTCTTCACTGTGTTGCAGGTCAAAATGAGTTTTGTAGTTTTAAATGACTTTTTTGGCTATTAACAGCTTAATGGCTGTGGAATTTATATCAGGATCACGATAATTTTTTAAACTTCAAGCATGCACTAAAGGCAATACAAAAAGATGCTCAAATTATTAAAAATTAGGATTTTTTCCACTAGAAAAGAAGCCACAGAATTAATGAGATCTGAAAATCAGAACATTTGCACAAGGTACAAAATATTCCAGAAAGCAGGTTGCATTCATTATGTGTTTCATCAGTAAGCACTGTTGGTTCTCCTCTGCATTTCAGTGCCAACTGAAGTTCAATGCCAATAGAAGGTCACCAGGGAATGAACGGATTCCAACAATACTATTACTTTATGAGCTATTGCTCATTTCAACACTTCAGCATTGGGAGAGAGAAATTTTCTAATCCTGAAGTTATTTGCATTAGCTGCTTAGAACCTTTTTGTAAATCATAATACTCTGAAGCACCTCATTTTTACATTTTTGCACTAAGAAGAACTTATTGAACAAAAACACTGTGTACTGTACATGTGCCAAAGCAGCCCATGGGAGGTTTGAATATCTCTGAGTGGCTTGGTGCCAACGACATCTTGAGCTGACTGTGCTGTCTTAAAGTAACACTCTAGAAACAGTTTTAAGCTTAAAAAATTAAAATCTCTACCGTATAAAGCTCTTGCTAATTATAAGCAGAATAGAAAGAAGACTTGAGTTCAGTGGGCTGATAGGTATGAGATGTTGAGATCGCCTGCTTAACTTTTCTGAGCTAACAGAATGAAAGGATGAAAAGGTTTGGTAAAGATCCACCCTCGGAACATGTCTTCTCTGAGTCTAGTTCAGTCTTCTCTGGGTGACTTTGCTTTGAATTAGGATTAATAATCTTGTCCAGTAGGGAAAGCACATGGGGATTGTTGGCTATGGGGTATTATGTAGTTGAGAGCTATACACACAGTGTATTTACTTAAAGCAAAGTTGGTATCACTGTAACTGTATTATTTTGCATCCAATGTCCATAAGGTATCACTTAGGCCCAGTGGCACTGGTAATGATAAATAGATCCTGAAATTTGTAAGTGCAAGATAAATATTTCTAGGCAAAGGAACATATAGTATTTAAACTAGAAGCATTTACACTTCAAGTGGAAAGTTATGTACCACACAAAACTTTCTAAATAATTTATGTGGAAAATAAATAAGGCTTCAATCTCTGCTGATCTCTCTCCAGTTGTCAACCTGTGGTGATGCAAATTCAAACGTTTTTCCAAGGCATTTTTTTCTTCTTACAAATTCAAACCATATGTTGTGCATTTCTAGGGTATTTTGCTTTTACTATAAAGCTGTGAACAGTCCCAAAGAGGTATGTACAGCTCAGCCTTTGCTTTTCAAGCTTGGAGTTTCATGGGCTTAATTTACATTGTCAAAGCCTTATTCTCATGGAAATGTCATCCTGCATGCATGGCAAGGTCTCCTTTCAACGACAGAGGTAAAGCGTGTGACAGATACAGATTAGGTACTAATTACCTGGACACTAGGATTGCTATTGATCTCAGCTAAAGCTATTTCTGGCAGATGGATGCAACTGAAAGAGCCATCTCCCAGCTCTCTGCAATGGGCACCTGTCCAGGAGCATACACTGGCCTCTTAATGCATTGCACAGAGAGAAAAGCCCTCATTAGGAAGCTCAATGATATATCTCAAGGCAAATATGCATGTGCTAAAACCAAGCTGCCCTGTTGTAGTACTACAAGGTAAAGAGCACAGTCTCTATGAAGGACAGTTCTGCTGATGTTATGTGCAAAGCAGATTCATTATTTTTTTCTGATACTTTTTTTTTTTGACAATGTCAGATTGAAGCATTCTGAAGGCATCAGATTTTTAAAAAATCCTTAATTAAATTAAAAACATTACATTGGTAGAAATGTACCCTTGATTTCAGATGGTGAATGATTGGTGTCTTTCAGGCTTTTCTCCTAAGTGTAGGGATGGGAATTTTTTTCTTAATGAAACTTAAACAAAATGACACAATTCATTGTACCTACCAGGATTTTCAAATTTGTAGGCAATAATTAAACCTCTTACGGTAAAGTAGCATAGTCAGTTAGCACCAGACAACCAATAGAAATCCTAGGTGTCACAGACAGCAAAAGAGTCATATGCCTGTGGACATTTTAATATTAAAAGACTTATTTGATGCCCACTTAGGTGGGACTAAAGGACTGACTATTTTCTTGAAAAACTGCAAACTTCAATTTTCTTTCAGTGACTTTAGTGCAGTTGTACTAAAACAAAGAGATTATATTCTGTAGTATTATTAACAATGGAGATTTGCATGAAAAATACATTATTTATTCAGTGCTTAGAATGGCATTGGTTCTATGTACAACCTCTAAATAGTAAACTAATGAAAAAAAAAAAACTTTGGGGAAAGAAATGGCCACCAAATATGAAAATACCTGGCCCTCCACTGTCAGATTTTTGATTTGAGATCACATGAAAACAATCAAAACAGAGGGAAGTGAAGGGGCATTAGCAGTTTTAGTCTAACCAAATAATATCTATTTTTTTATTCCTTGCAATGCCAAAGCAAGATTACTCTTCAGATGGCAAGGGTTCTGCATGTCTTTCTGTAGAATTTTAATTGCTAGATTTTTCTTTAGAGTAAATTCAATGGCATAATGAAACTTGTGCATTGGAATGTACATTCTCAACTTCAAAGAGCAACAGGACATCCCCTTGAAACCTTAAGTACTTCTCCTCGTCTCAGCGTATCCTTTTGGCTAGTCTAGAAGCTTTCTATTCAGTATTGCTTTTTCTTGATCCACTTCTTTTTGTTCTATTTTGTCTCTTAGTTCATGCGTTTATAAGTGTCTGGAAATACCAGTTGGTAGCACAATACCTGAATACCTGCTACATTTTATGTATCTATCCTCAAATGTCTTAGTGTTGCACCTCCCAGAACAAGACTAGAATACTTGCTCCCTTTCAAGGTAAAAGCCATCAATGTCAAATTAAAGTGGTTTGCAGAATTTTGGTCTTTATTCTCTGTCAGGTATTTCTTGACAACCTGGAATTTGCACTAACCTCTGTTTGATCTTTCACACTCTTGACAACCTCAAACTGGAAGTTTGTTCAAGGGTGCCAACATATCTTGAATATTAACATCTATGTTAAACTGAGGTTTTGAAAAGAATTTTAATAGCATTTAGCACTAGGTAACTTTTAAACGGTGACAATTGTATGCTACTATCATTGGAGATATAGTTCCTGATCATATCAATTGACTTATCATTTGGCAATGTTTCTTGATTTCTCTCCGGAAAAAGCTGTAGGTCCAATTATACTTGCACTTTATATTTCAGGAATGTTTAATGAAATTACTTATTTCCCAGAAGGAATTTTTTGGCATCTTCAGGTTACGTATACATTTTATCGGGCTATAGCTGAACAATATAAAATGTGGTGGACAGAATGGTACCATTTCTACAGTCTGTATTTCAGTGTGAGAAAGGACTCTCTCCTTGGCTAACACCTGTCTGCTGTGAACTGTTGTGTACTGCACAGTAAAGAAATATTTTCTCCAGTTTACGAGATGGTTTTATCATGGTCTGCACAGGTTGAGTACAAAGGCCCACTGCTCCACATATTTATTGCCAGGGATGTGGTCATGTCCTAATTCCTGGGTGTGGAGACAGTACAGAAAAATAAATGCAAAAGGTGATTTTCCATGAACACAGTATTGCCTACTTCAGCCCTTGCAGCTGTATAGAGCAACAGCACCGTCTTGACTTGGCAAAATGCTCAGGCAGGACCATGGACTCTCTGGGAGTACATGATCATGTTTGGAATGCTTACAGTTTAACTGTGGCCAATTTTAAAGTTTAAGAATCCTTTCAGATAAGACATCTACCTTCTATGCTGATGTTTTCTCTGGAGGGGTCATCATAGTCCTCAGATTCTTGCAAAATTTAAACTTGCTTTTTCTCAGACAAATTAGCGGTGATTAAAACTGAAGAAAGACTGCAAGCCATGACATGGTAATTATTCTAAGAGATAATTAAGAAGCAGAACAGAAAAATATTACTGAAGGATGAAGACAGCTAGCTGCATTATAACTTAGAGCAAAAATGGTGAAACTCACACCCATAAGGTATTTTTGTGTGTTGTGCTGTAGAAAATGTAGTCATTTCACCAAATATCCACCATCTTTTTTTTTTTGCCTTGGGAGGTCACAATTATGAGAATCAGGAGTGGTTCTGAGAGCTTGTTCTATTCCAACCATTCCATCATCTTTTCCTGGATCCAAATTGACTGTATCTAAAGCTTTGTCACTCTAAAATTCTCCAAGCTGTTATTTAAAACATGCAATGATGTGTATTACATAGTGTTGCTAGTGACTTGTATCAACGTTCACTGCCCTAATTAGAAAATGTGGCAAAATCCAATATAAATTATCCTCTCTATACTTTAATATCCTTATGACTACTCTGAACATGATGGACTGAGAGAACAGCTTATAGACTCTTTCTTTGCAGTAGCAAATTTGAAAAATCATTCTTGTTTTCCTTCAATCTACTCCTTTATCAAGTCAGTCCTTAAAAGAAGTGAACAACCCAAACAGAAGTTAATTTAAAATGATGGAGGTTGTTGAGCCAATTAACTTCAGGGCTTGATCTGATGCTGTTTGAAGTGATAGGAAACTGATCTTGAATCACAGAAACAGCATTTTGTGCCACATAAATGCCAGTGGCCTCATTCCTGCTGCAGCCAAACATGAAGATTGCTGGGCAGCCCAGAGCTGGCTGAACTTCTCAAATGCATTAGCAGTGTTAGCTGTACCATGTCCCAGCCCCTTGCCAGCTGGACAAAGGGGATGGAACCATCACACCATCCAGGATACCCAGATGGTGTTCTTTACTTTTAATTCCCTGTGCTTTTGCTCTCTGCTAATGTTATTTCATGGTCATGTTTGCCATCTATTTATCCGTGCATGTAAAATTAAATCTCCTTGTTTTCTCCTCCCCTTTTATTTCCTCTGGTTGTTTTACATGGTGGCATCTGTAGAATGCTGTAACTTTAATTACATGTTTAACATGCAAATTGAGGACAAGGCGAACTTAAAAGTTCTACAGATTTGTTAAAAATTCCTAGAGTTTATTTTGCAGTTTGACAGCATCCATCAATGTTTTTAGTATCGTTGCAAGCACCTATGCTTACACATAAAAATAAGAAAACAGGTTGAACACATAGAAAAATGCAAGCAAGTTAGTATTCACTCATTCTTTCATGAAGTATTTAACTCTATCTTAGAAGCCCTATATTGTAATACTAAGAGAAATCATTCCAGATTGAAGGAGTGAAGTTATTTTGAAAATATTTAAAATTTATTTTTAATTTTTAGGTTATTTTGCAGTAAGTTTTCTGTGTTGTCTAATACACTCTATCTGGGATACTAAAAATGCCTGATCCAGTGATCTATTTCTACCTGAATTCCTTAAAATATAATGACAAGTTGCACATATGCTCAAAGGCTCTGGGCTATACAAATTACACTTATTGAAATTATCACTTGATTTCCATTGTCTCAGAGCACCACGGGGAGATACTGGCAATCTACTCCTTTCTAACCAAATTCCCAGGTCTCAGAAATGGAAGGTTTTGTGCCATGTTTAATCCCAAGCAGGCCTTTACTGCTTTATGTTCATCTGGGTACAATAAAAAAGCAGAAACAGCCATGTTTTTATAAACATTATTTTTGGCATATCAATTCGAGTGTGTGTGTGTGTATGTATTCACAGAAATGCATACACGTATATATTAGACCAGAGCAGATTATGCGTTTTTATACATAATGCACTTAACATTACCATGGGACTTGAAGGGTGCCTGAATATAAAAGTGTGACTGCAGGTGGCTACTCTGCATTTTGGTACTGCTTCTTGAGTGCCACTTTAGTGCTGTATCCCACATTATGCTACACAGGCACTCTGAATTTAGCTGAAAGACTATTGCCAGCTGGAGTGACTTTTTATCATATTCCCTTCTTTGCCCTTTAATACTCTGCATTTCAGTACCTTACATTAGCATTCTTTTTTCATGGTCTGCAACCTTCAGAGTTTAGCTTTATGTGCACCATGGGAAGCAGAAAGACAACAGCCTCCAAAGTTATCAGAACTAAAATGCATCCTGTAAATGGGGTAGTTCTGCTAGTCTTTATCTCCAGATAATTGTGGGCATTCAGGAAGCATGCATATCTATAAATACTCCATTTCTGATTGATGATTATTTATATTTTCATTCACAATTACTGGGCAACTTCAGATCTTCCATGCTGGCACAGCCTAGATTGACTTGAGTATCCAATAGGAATAAAAAGCCTCTCTGCTGGCACACAGACAATGAAATGGTGTGGTAACAAAACCACTTGTACAATTATGTTTGAGTTTATGCTGAAGAAAAGTCAGGCATTTTCAGCTTAATTGTTGCCCTTGTGTCTGAGAAGTCTTTCCTTTCCAAATTCTTTTTCTCTTAAGAAATTTATCTACAATGTAATTAGGAACATAGAAAAGAATGAGAACTAAATATGTAAATGTTGATGAATATGCAGGCAGCAAAAATGTATCATGAAGAGTGCAGCATGCAGACATAATTTTCCTTCCCCTCATGTGATCCAAATTAATGACTTTACTAGGATGTCCTAGTGGTGTAAATAAGTGTTTCTTGTAATTTGTGATCATCTAAATGAAATTTAGAGTGCAAGGGAGAAACTGGTCATGTATACAGGTCATGTATAAAGTTTCCCAGATGTGGATATTATACACAATATGCTTCAGTATGAATAGAAAACGTCACTTTTACTCTCTTTTCAGCCATGGACTTTGTCCAAATGTATGGCATCCAACAGAAGATTAAATCTCGCATAAGGCTAGAACAGTAAATATATCTTTTTTGTTATTAAAACATTGGTAGATAATTTAAAAAATGCAGTCTTTTATTTAGCCTGCTAGAGTTGTGTTGAAATCCTTAAAGCATTCAGGTGGTGCAGTAATTGCACACATGATGCCAAGATTACAAAACTTTGATGAAAGCTGTAGCTTTGTTTTTGCTGTGGATGTATCATGTTTGTTGCTGCAGTGAATCAAAACAAAAACTTCAGTAATATTTTCTATGTTTTATCTAAATCTAGAGCTCAGAGTCCAGTGAGTCATGTCAGCAGCAGAGCTAGTAAGTGAAATTATATTTGTATCTGAATAACCATCCCTTTAAGTTTGTAAATTGTTCTCCTTTTTAAAAGCTGCTAAGTATGCAGCAGGTGCCTGAGCTATATGGACTTCCTTATTAGGCTGATGAACTTCAAAGCAATTTGGGTTCCTTCCAAGAAGGGAGGGAGAACACACGATGCATTCCAACTGAAGTCAAGGGTAAAAAGTACAGTTTTTTGGAACATAATGTTCCAAATAATTAATTTCTTTTTCTACTAAAAGAATGTATAATTTTTCCTTTAACAAGCCACTCTTTCCCCTTGCCATTTCTTGTCTGCAAAATTAAGTTTTACTTGAGTGAAAGCCCATTACTGAGCCCGTGTGTACCAGATTTTTCTCTGTGGGGTTCAGAATAGGTACATAGCCTATGAAAAAATATTTCCCATGATCTAATACATGAGAAAAGGAACACTAAACTTCAAAAGGTGATCAGTTTCAATCTGTATCTTAAAGTCTTCCTCTCACAGCTTCTTATTAGTCAGTAAAAAAAAAAAAAATTACAAAAGAATACTAGGTTGTCTTCACCAGTACTGAATTTCACCTTGTGGAAATAATTCTGCTAGGTCCTGCATTGTGTTTGAACTGAATCCTGAAATAACTTTGAGACAAAGGCATTACAGCCCATTCAGTTCACCTTTTGCCAAAGAATTAAGCTTTATCCCTAGACTCAAGGCTCAAATTAGAGTTTGCGCTTTCTTTGCTTAATGCTAAAATCAATAAAATAATCAGTCTCCAGAATTAGATTTATTAAAATGGAAAATAGGCTTTCTATTGAAAATCTTTTACATGTTATCTCTAATAAAACTAAACAGATATCCAATCTAAATTACACATATCCAGCAGCACTTGGGTAGACTTTGGTGTTGTGGTTTAAGGATCTCAGGCATGGGCTGACCTATTTACCAGGCCTGCCTTCTAAAGCTTTAACAAGAGCTGTGGCACAGGTATGGAGGCAGGAGGAGGTCTGCAAATATGTCACTGCATAGTGCTGGTTATGTACTGTAATGAAAATTATTTCCTTAGAGGGATTGTATTCTTATGGGATTTTCAGGTGCTAAAGGTGTTAAACATTCCTCTTTTTTCATGAATTAGGCTGTTAAATTCACAATCTGGTTTTACCATGAGAAAGAAACTACATCTTTTGTAGGGGTATGACATGGCATTTACTTTGCATTTCTTGGGGTTGCATGCTACAGAGCAATATGATGTACTAGGACAGCACTTACCCTGTGTGAGAGGGGATCCTTATTCCAAGAACTGGAAAGATAACATGAATTTAAGTTTGAAAAAGAAATTTTTGCAGGCTATAGAAGCTGGCATTTTTTTGTTAATATATTTTTTTACCCAAAGAAGGAAGAAACAGAAAAAATGTATTTCATATATGTGCATGACTGCTTACAATTTTGGCAGTGGAGCACCAAGCCTACTATCCCTCAGGTAACATAATTTGCTTTATTTTTGCCTATGGACATACTAAAAATGTAGCATTTTGCAAGAAGGCAGTGCAACACATAATAAATGATATGTCATCTAGTTTGGTGAAATAGCTTTTTGTTATGACATGACTTTATAGAGGCCAATGGAGTATCAGCACTATATATATATATATATGCATAATAGTATGTCAGTGGGTTTAAAATGAGGGAGAAGTCATCCTCTATTGAAGCCATAGCTATTTTGATTACAAGACTATGATTTTTATAATAGTCATGTTTTAGGTGTGCTTTTCTGAGATGTGGGAAGGCAAAGAGAAATGACATTTAGATGAAGTGCATGGGAAGACCGGCAGTGTACAAGGAGCTCATTTCATTACTACTTCCTCTTTTCCTCACTGTTGCTTTTTCTTTTCTGTTGCTTTTTCTCCAGTTTTTGTGAACTGTTCCAGGTTCATCTTGATGTTTATCATGGATGTAGTTGCTGTAACCCTGGATAGCATGAGTATTATACCTTTCATAGGTACAGAGTCAAGAAGTAATAATTTCACAAAATCTGCTAGGAAGAAGTGGATCATGAAGAGAAGATGTGGATTGCACAAATGGTGCAATGTGGGCATTAGTGGAGAAGTTATTATTCAGATTTTCTGTGGGACAGGTGTTTAGGCTGAATAGGTAATTCATTATCAAGTGAACAATCAATGCTGCTGGGATCAGTGCTGCTCTACAGCATACAGGAAATCACTGGCAATTTGTCTCTTGTGCTGATCAAATTAATTGTCATTCCAAAGGAAGGATAAATATTTTTTGCTGTTCCATACTATGTGTTCTGCTCAAAAAGAAAGCTGAGTTGAGGTATTCTGATCATCATCTTCTAGCTATTCCCAATTTTATCAAATCAAGGATGTTTTTATTGGATTTTTTTAATCTAGCATAAAAGCAGGAAAAGATTCAGTGTCTGGAAAAATTCAAGTAGGAAAGAGGGACCAAATTTTAACAGCAATTGCATGAACGATTTGTCAAAGTTTTGTATCATCTGAAATATTTAGATCAAGGTGACCTTTCTAAAGCAGACTTTACAGTCCATCTATAAGTCTCTTTTGTTTGTATTATGCTGTTGTTTCAGTAATACAATTACAGTGGTTCTATTTAGTCTCAGAACCTTTTTTTTGGTGCTTTCTCCAGTTGTAAACAAAATGTGAAATTGTTTGGTTCTTGATCTACACAACGTTCATTTGGCAATACTTTTGGGTATTTGTAGTTATAGTGAGTATCCATGATTTATGAATTAAAATAATATATTTTTTGTGACTACATTCATTAATGATTTTGACTAACTTGTTGTGACTGGAACTTCCTTTAATCTTTCTTTATTGAGAAGTCTGGTTTACTAATTTCAGTCCAACTTACCCATATTCTTTCATTCTATCCCAAACAGAATTGCATTACAAAACATAAAAAATATTAATTATATGTGTTTTTATGATGTTAATGCAAGTTAGACTGAAAACATTTGAATGTAGCAATGTGTTTCCCTTGCTAATAATGGTCTTGAGGTACTTCTGTCAGAGATATTCCATCCTGAGGGATATACCAAAGCTTCAGCCTGGCTAAAGAGAAACACCAGAAGTATCTGAAATCCCACAACTCTGCTAGTCATGGTAATGGGAAGCAGGATTTTTCATAGAGGAAACAAAGCTGAGTGAATGACATAGATTTCCTTTATGAATTTCTTACAGTTTAAGTTGCAGAAAAATATGCATAAGTCAGCACAGAAGGTCTGTGATTCAAATCCTCACATGAATGTATTACCACTTTGAAAATTCCTGCCTTTTATCTACTCTGATTCTGATGTACACATGGTGGGAATCTTGAGTGTGTCTGTAGACATTAGCAAGGTGGCAGTGATACAAGACTGGTGGTGGGGGAAATTGGAATGAAATACCTGGATCAGTACAGTGTCCTATTTACTTCATGAAAAACTTCAGTGTACAATCATTACTTAGTCTTGTTGAGGGCTGATTTTAATTAATACATTTAGCAACAGCTGAAGTGATGCATAGAAAGGCGAGAACACCAATGTTCTCAGTTCAAGGCAGCATGCTCTGTATTACTTGCAGAGTTGGAGCTCATTATGTTGTTTACCTCTGGAAATCATCCTTTCTGTATTTCTTTTTCTCAAGCGACAGCTTCTCTGTGACGGTGTTGACTGGAGTATTAAGATACGAGAAGGTAATCCTGTAACAGCTGGGATTCAGTAGCTGTGCAGAAAAAGGTGAAAAAAAAATCCTACTATGCTCAGAGAAAAGCCTAGACCCCATAATTAAGATAACATTTCATTTGACAACTGAACAGGAGCCAGACCTTCAGTCATTTTGGAGCTGGTATATTGCCACCAATTATTTTAAATCTCTTTAGCTGCCAGATATTGTTGCTCTTCTGCTGTCTGGCAGGGCACCAGTGATGCTGATCTATGATCCAGCCAAACAGGAAGAATAAATTAACAGCAGTGTAAGTGGTACATTCTCAATCCACCAAAATTAACCACAAGAACAAAAGAGTCAGTCATAAAATGACTGTCTCCAGGATAGACCATGTTTGAGATACTCTTTACTGAATGAGAATGTGGAAAGGCTCAATGATGATGAAACTAAACAAAGTGCCTCTCATATTTTAAGAAAATTCTATAAGAAGTTATAAATTCTGTATTTTGTTCATGTTGTTAAGCACATACATTGAATTTTTCAATTTGGAGAGCAAGATCTTCTGACCAAATTCCCCATTTATGCTGAATTTTTGCACACTGCTGCCATTTATTGTTGAACAGGCAAGACCAGGTATATCACACTTGAAAAATTCTTTATAGTACAAATCTCACAAATTTTTCTGCAGCTGAAGTGGTATTGTAACCTGGATACATGCTTGACAGCTACTGGTGGTTCTTCAGTAAGCCTCTGTACTGGGATATAAATTTCTCTCTAGCAGCTCTTAGATTTGCTGATGATAATGCTCAATCCTCTTCAAAAAAAAAAAAAAACCAAAAACAAGCAAACAAACTTAATTTCTTCCCTCTTAATTGTAAGGAAATCTCCTCTGCTTGTCACAGGTGAGAGAGAGTAGAAGGAAGACTGAGAACCCTTCATGTGATTTGGTGAGTTTGTTGTATAGAACTTTCACTTCTAAATACTCATACAACTTGGTTCTGTTGTTTGTAGTTTCATTTGAAGCTGTTCGTTCTGATGTATTTTTTTAAATTGTTGTGATAAAGGGTTGTAATGCATAATCATAGAATCATGGAAAGACTTGAGTTGGAAGGGACCTTAGAGATCATCCAGTTCCAGCCCCCTGCCATGGCGGGGGGAGGGACTTCCACTCTCCCAGGCTGCTCCAAGCCCTGTCCAACCTGGCCTTGGACACTTCCAGGAATGGGGCAGCCACAGCTTCTCTGGGTGACCTCTCCACACTCCCAGTGAGGCTGGCAGGTCAGTAGATTCCAGGGTCCTCCTTTCTCCCATTTTTAAGGATGGGTGCAGTGTTTCCCCTTGTCCAGTCACTTGGGACTTCACTGGACTGCCATGACTCAACTGCTTCTTTTTTCCCTGCCTGTGCATTTGCTTCTTTCCCTTTACTTTGAATCAGTGTCAAATGTTTCTTGTAATGGTTTGCAAACTGAGTTCGTTGTCCATTGCTCTTAGCTAGTAACTAATGTGCCTCAAAAGCAGTGAGCTGGTTGACTCTTTTCCTTACTGTGAATCATAAATACAAAGTCCCCAACATAAGCACATTTTGTCCTAATTTGTGATGATGTTTTCTAATGAAAAATGAAATGCAGAATTTAAGTAACATAACAATAAGAGCAGATGGAAATCTTCTTATCTTCAGAGTTCTAAAGGGAGTCCTGCGTAGGAACCTAATTGAATTTCATGTAAAAGGACAATGTTTTGTTTCTTTTATTTAAATTGAAGGTTTGGTATTCTCAGAAGAAAACATTTCATTATGGCTTTGTCCTTTGCAGTTAAGTAGTTCATCTCATCTAGGTTTTGTATATTTAGATAATGTACTCTGATTTATTTTTTTGTCTATTGGCTTTGGAGCCACTGGGTCATTCTTTCGATAAGAAAGGTTCTTAAAAATAAAAAAATGCAAGTATTTTATCTGAAAACTTTATTTTTAAATGTATGAATCGTAGTCTTCTTACTAATGGATGATGAGAAAGTTGAGGTTCAAGTCACTGTGATTAAATACAGAGTTAAATCATGTGCAGAAAGACTTGTTGCTTCAATGTACGATCATGTTGTCCTTCCCTGCATCCTTATTTAGAGTGGCACTGCCTTTCAAGCTAAATACATAAAGTAGCACTAACAAGTTTTCACAGCTCTGCTTTAGGGTACTTGAAAATTTATTTATATGTTATATCTCAAAATCTTGCATCTGAAGCTGGAACCCTGCCATCTGTGGTTAACTGTGCATTAAGGGGATTGCTGCCAATACAAGTGTACAAGATGACAAGTATGATCAGTTGGAAATTATCTGCTAGAAATAAGATAGAAGCACAGCTAGGATATAACTAGAGCCTTGGATTAATGGAAGGTGTTAAGCTTCCATGACACATATGGTTGCTCTTTGATACTTCCCTACTTTAAACACACTGTAGCTCTCAGAAGATGTTTTCCCACATCCCCTTCCCCCAGATACACAATTGGCAAATAAATGGTGTTTTGCACTGGTTTTGAGAGTTAGTTCACAGGCTGAATAGTGAATAAAAAAACCCCAACCTTTTAACACTGGACATGTCCTGGCAAGCAGAGAAGATAAATAATGTGGTTTTACATAATCCTGAAGGTCATCAGCACTTGCATTTAAATCGAGGAGGTTGTGGCTGAAAGACACTGTAAGGACTTGTCTCAAAAAGGTGCCAACACATTGGAAATCTACGGGCATCTTTGCCAACAGACAATTGTCTAATACAATTTTGTGTAAAAGCACAACGTTTTATTTTGGTTTTACTTAAATTAAAAACCTGGGTATGTCCAGAAGAAAGTTTCATTATGATTTTGTCCCTTGTAGTCAAATAACTCCTCTCCCCTAGGTTTTGTGTGTTTAGATAGTGTACTCTGATATTTTTTACTCTACAAGAACATACAGACCTCTCACTAAAACGAGACTTGCAGAGTATGGTGCCACCTTAGCATCTGGCTGAAATATGGATCATGATTTGTGTGTGTGTCTGAGCACTACTTGGTGTGAAATTCTGGTGTGGTATTGATGGCTAATGAAGTTTGCAAAGGCAGTGGGGGTAGACATTTGCATGTGTAGGTCACACCATTTTACTGGGTGCAGATTTGCAGTATATTAGTGTGTATACATAAACCAGGATGGAATATGTTTGTTTTATGTTCCTGTTCAAAATACAAAGTGCAGAAATGCTTAAAGATATTTAAATCCATTCTGCATATTGTCGACCATATGGTAACTATTTTTATGGCTTTTTGTTTTTGTTGTTGTTTTTTGTGGGGTTTTTTTTTTAGTATTTTCAGCAAAACCTCTGTGGTTGCTGGTGGAAATTTCTTTAATAAAACTAATATAGGAAACAGGAGGCAAAAAGGTCCCTAACTTGATCTGACAGAAATTGTTTAGACACAATATGTAGTTACCTATCTTAGTCATATGAATTTTGGGTTTAAATAAAACCTCAGTATATAGGTATGGCACTTAATTCCATAGTCACAAAATAAGGTGATCTGAGGAATCAAACAAAACATGATTTATGGTTTCCACCTGTGTTGGTGGTATTTTTAGTATACATTCATTGTTTCTTGATTTCTTCCTCACAGGTGATAGAAATTGTCTGGTAGAAAACAATAAGGCAGAAATACTCTGATAAGTTTAAAGAAAAGTCAATCTCTGAACAATGGAAACTATAGCATAGAAGAATGAACAGTTCAGAAAAGTTGTACACATTGAAATTAACTACAGCAACACATCAAGCGTCCAGATAGTGGCATTGATGGAGAACTGTAAATGTACACACTGGGAAAGGAAAAGTATTTTGAGCTTAAACTGAGCCATTTGTATTTGAACCAAATTTATTAATATTTTCTGAGTGGGACGGATATGGGAAAAGATATCTTAGTTTTGCTTGCAGATTAATTTTTCAAACGAGAAAGGGCAAGTTTCATTAGAAATGATCTCCCCGTGTTTATGAAGATGAGGTGAAGGAAAAGGCAATTTCTGGTTGACATTCATTTGGAGTTGCTTTTCTTATATGTGCAGCAGTCATTTAAGCAGAGTTCTGGGAACGTGTATGGAAAATATACTAGTTTGTGACTCCTTTGCATTGAACTACTGTATGACCTCTCCTTTACTTTTCCTCCTCTGCTGCAAAAGATATCGAACATCTGAGGATTTCTCCCCCCATACCCCCAAATCTACATGTCAATAAACCAGTATTATACACAGAGGAAGAATGAAGGAACACAGAAGTTAATTAATCTTAAGATTACACAGGACTGAAATGTAATTTTAGAAACTGCTCTGAGTTTCCTGGGTAATTCTATTATCCTGGGAAGAACAAAGAAATCTTAGTGGTTTTCTGCTGTAACATTTCATATCAGTGAGGAGTAAGTTGTTTCCTGTCTTTGAGCAGCCAAATCCCAGCCATGCACTCGAGCTGGCTCCTGGCAAAGCACTGTGCTGCCTCTCCTCCACACTGCCTGCTCTTAGTGACAAGGCACAGAGCAGTAGGACTTCTTTGCCTTGCTGCAATGGGCAGGGCAGCAGCCATGGCACCTCAGGTGACAATTTCTGTGCTGAAGCAGAAGTGAGGTTGACATGCTCTGTGTGTCTTCTCCCCTGGCCCCGATGTGTTCCTGATGTGCCATGGAGGAATACATGGTTTGTCCCCAAAGGCAAGGACCATGGTGAGCACTGTAAGCATGTCCTCTTCCACGCTTCAGACAGTGGAAATTATTTTCATACCTTTGTGAACAAATAATGACTGTATTACCTGCTTAATCAAAGTGCACTCTACCTTTGCTGCATACAGAGAAGCTTCTCTAGAGGATGATTCAGAACAGAATCTTAATTTGTGCTGCCTCCTTGTTGCCCACAGGAGGGACTGGACTCCTGGATTCAGTTCCTTAAACTTGCATGGCAGAAGATGGAAAGTTGCAGATTTCCTCCCTAGGAACAGAATGTGAGAATCACCAAATAAAATTCCTTGCTCTAAGAGGTACAGTCCTATTGTGTGCGTGGCATTGCTTTAATTGGTAGTGAATTTTAAGTATGCAACTTATGTAAAAGGAATGCAAGGAATACAAAGGCTCAGGAAGATTGTTGAAAAAAATGCTCTACTTTCTGTGTATAATACAGGATGCTGCCTTCTAAAAACAGTGGCCTGTGAAGAGCCTTTTGTGTATGATGGTGAGCAGGGGAAAGAAATACAGATTTTTGTCAACTTGTTAGACGCAAATACGCTAATGATAAACTATGACAAATTCTTTTTTAAAATTGAATCTTTTAAAGTAAGAAATATAAACAAAAGTATAGGCTTGTCATAGGGGAGGAGGTGTTTTCTTTTAGCTGAGAACTCCTATTTCCAAGGCTGTATGTACATCAAGGGAGTTTTCACTTCAAAGCTGTCTACACTAAGGAATAGTAACATCTAATGAAACTGATAGTTAAAACCTCGACTATCACATCACAAGCGAGTTGCTATAACAGTGCCTGCAACTATTGCACATCCCCTTTGATTTATTTCATTTTTGATCTTTACCACCTACTGGACCAGCACAGCTTTGTTCACCCTCACTGCGATTTTTTTAAATTAACCAATATACTGACAACAATCTCTCATTATCTTTACATGATCATTATTTGGGCTGAATAAGAAAGGACATGAATAATAACTGATCAGTTATTCAGGAAATCAAGTCTCACACAGGAGAAAGTGATCAAGGCTACATTTTCAAATAAAACAAATTCCTGTCCTTTAAATATTGCAATTAATTAAATGATGTACTGCTTGTGCTGCAAATTTTCCTATGCTGTACTTAAATTGCACAGAAATTTAAAATGCTATTGTTTTCTAGGTTTGAAAATAGATTTTAAAAGTTATTACATGTTCTGGGCTTGCTGAAGATTGGGTTTGAACATACAAATTTTGGATGTCTTCCATATCAGTACCTGTATTTCTTGTTAACAAAGTATTGTAGTGGTTCAACTTGGTGTATCAAGTAATATTTGGAGGTGGGCAGAAAGTGACATGGATTTTCTACTTAGAAATAAGAGAAAAAAATACAAACTCATCCTTATGATCTGAAGATTTTACTCATTTATGTCATTACTTATGAAGAACAAAATAGTCTTAAATCTTTGGAAAAATTATAAGATGTCTCTAAACTCTTATAAAATGTCCTTCTAAATAATATTTTTGGTAAATTTTCTTCCATGGGGAAGTGGAGGCACTCTGACAATAATTTCTGCTCTTGGGTGTTCTGGAGGAACACTCTCTCCCACAGTGCATGTGTGTGTGCAGGCATATGAGAATTAGGAAAGGAAAACCTCTGTCCACAGTGACAAACTCCCAAGTCTGTGCTGCCAGCACAGCTGGTTTTTGCCACAACAAGAGATTTGTCTTGTTGAGGAAAAGAAGGTTTAGATTAAATTCTTGAATACTGACTTCCAAAGAGAGTAACACATACATTTACAGTATTTGTTGGTTTGAGAATGGTCAATATTCTGTTAAAAAGTAGCAATGTGAGTCAGTAGTAGTAGAAGGGCAGCCAGACAGTATTTTAATTAGAATTATTTTCATTAATCTTCCAAGCACTGAATTTACTGTGTTCCCAGAGTTTATGACACTTCTGTTTCCTTTCTTTCTTTCCCGCATTCTCATCCCCAGTAAAGTACATCTATCTTAAATTTTCTTAAAGAAAAAATAATAGGAACAACAACCAGAACCCCAAACAACCAAACCCTTGGGAATGGTTTTGCTGAGCTTTAGAACTGCATTGGTAGTCTTTATGTAAATCACATTACCATTACTGGAATAACATAAAATACACAAAGTCCTCCACGGTATGAGTGTGTTACGAACACATCTGCCATCAGAGACAGTAGAGATAGAAATGGGTTTAGTTTATGTAGTTACTGAAGATTAGCAGAGTCCTACTGGTTTCACTCCCTTTGCCTTTATAAATTTTCAGATGATTAGAACTTCTCACAGCCATAAGAGACCAGTTTGTTCTATCCTGGGCTGCCTCTTAAAGAAGGTCACAGTTGGACACAAAAGCAGCCAAGGTTCAGCTCAAGCAGGGGCCCAATCTCTTCCCAGCTAGGACCAAGACTTATTCCTTAGGATCCCAGGCAAAGGGCTGCTAAGATGATTAAGGGATGGGAGCACCTCACATAAGCAGAAAGGCTGAGAGAGCTGGGGCTGTTTATCCTGGTGTAGAGATGACTCAGGGGGATTTCTTGAATATATTAAATATGTATGAATATTTGAAGAGAAGGTGTATATGAAATGGAGCAGATTCTTTTCAGTGGTGTCTAATGTCAGGACAAGAAGCAATGGGCACAAACTGAAACATGGGAACAGAAAAAAATCCTTTTTTTTTTAAATTGGAGGTGACTGAATGCTGAAGACTACTTAGAGCAATATGTTTAAATGTCATTGTGAGGGTAAAGTACCTTATTACTAAGGCATTGAAACAGTGGTCCACTAGCAACTTTTTTGATACTCCTGTGTTCCCATTATTCAGGGAATTCTCCTTGCATGCCATGAAGCAGTACAGTGCATAGATATGATGAGATTATCCAGCCTGACTCAGGAACCATGTAGTCAGTTTATCACAGGAGGTCTGCAGCTTCATCTGCCACTGACAAATAGATCTCTTGGCAGGGATGAGTATACTGTGAAGAGATCTTAGTTCATCTATCTACACTGCAAGATTTAGATAAGACTCCCCTAATTTAAATAATAGGGAGCAGATACTTAAGTGCTGCAGATTGCACTAACGTTCATTGGATTCAGTGGTGTATCTTTCATTCAGATGTGGATTTGAACTCTCTGCTGTTATTCACAGTAGGTCTGGTCCAAGACACTGAAAATTTATTCAAAACCCAGCTTCTCAACAGTTTGGCAATTTGATATCCTAATACCTGTTTTCTGTAGAACAATCTGAGAAGTGAGTTAGCAATTTGAGACCTAATCATTGCATAGTTATAACAGGAATTGTTCATATTATATATGGATGCATTTAGTCAACTAAAAGGATTTCTTTATGAAGACTTCATCTGTTTCACTATAAAGTTAATTTTTAGTTTGAAAAAACTTATGCTATTTTTCCATTAGTATGTATTCTTTCAGAAACAGATTAAAGAGAATCAGTTCATTGACTCATTGAAAACACCTCATTTATTTGAAGTAATTATGTGAAAAATTTATTCCAAGAAGAATATTTGGTATAAAATGAGTCAGTAGTATATCCTAATGTTTCTGCCTAAATGAGGCTTTGTCTCAATAAATTAGAGCCTGTAAAACCATAATAATAAACTTCAAAAATTACTTTGCTCATGACTGGTAAACTGGAAGTGTTATCCACTCTAGAGGGAAATAATTGTTTTCATACTTGTTTATTTCTGACTATCACAGTAATTGTAAGGCATTCTGTTTGATGTTATCCCTTATATAGTTGTATATGAAAAAAATATGAGCAATTCTGTGTTATAATTGAATAACTTTGGAAACCAGATTTTCAATCCTCAAACATTGTTAAATTAATTTGCTCAGAAGCATTCAAACAATTTCTAGGGAAAAAATATAACATTTTTGAACATTATTCCCTGCTAAATAAGGTTCTTGTCTATTCCTGAATGAGAGCTTACTGTGTCATGGCCTGTTGAAATAAGTGAGCTTCCATGTCCATTCAGCAAATAACTCATACATTAATATTAATTTTATTAACAGGTCCTTTTAAATGACCAAGATAAAGTGCAACTTTCATTCTTTCTAGTTATGGGAGGCAGAGTATTGAAAAGAAGATCTGAATCATGATTTGCTGGCTTTTTCCTTTTATTCCTTCTCAGAGCTTTGTACTTCTGTATTACCCTAACTTGTTCCCTACATCTGGATTGCAAAACCAGCTAGAAACTTTTCTCTTGTAACAGCACATGGAGATTTTAAGGAAGTAGTTTTGGAATTGCATAGCACTGTTTAGAGTTTCACTGTAGTAGCTTCATGAGGAGAAAAACAACAACCACCTAACCCAGGCTTTTGCCAGTGCAGTCTTGTTCTCCGAATTACTGCATGTTTTCCAGTCCTTTGTCTTGTTTTGTAATGGATCTTAAAAGTGGAGGAAGTCAAGATAATCATTGATACTTCACCTACCACAGTGTCATTGGGCTGAAAATTACCCTTCAGTGGTGGGTCATTGTTCTTTTAAATGGAGAGGTTCTGTATTATAATGGAAGTTAATTATTAATAAGGCTGTGAGAGAATTGCAGAGTAAATTTCTAAAATACCCCGAGCCACAACCGAACATTTTCAAATACCTGATATTTCTGAGTGAAAGGGATCATTAATTCTCCATTTACAGAATAAGTGGACTGCTCAGGGCTGTGGAAAATTCAGAAGCTATCTGTGATGAGATGTGATTTCAGGTTTTACCTCCAAGTTTGCCTTTCAGGGTCAAGGATTTGCTGTGTAGGGACATTGAAGATTCTTTAAGCCGCTGGTCTATGTCCAGAAAGGGACATTTAAGACTTGGAGTAGGTGATTTTGCATTAAATACCTTGGATATGTGAAATAAAATAAAGTGTTTGATCAGTGACTAGTGGGTGAGGATGTAGCCACAATCTGTAAAGGGAAGATCAGTCTTGTGCTTCTTTAGTGTTTCATGTGATTCAGAATCTTTTAGAATTTTAAATAGCTAGATAGTATTTTAAGACTGAATTAGAATATTTTGCAAAGCTGTTATGGCTTGTTATGGTGTTGTAATGAACTTGTATTTTTTTTTTGATTCTTTAAATCTGGAATTACAAGGCGAATATACCCATGAGCTGTTGTAAATTGAAATTTTTTTATATGGCATATAACATTGTAAATTAAGAAAAAAAAAAGTGGGAAGATCCTAATTTAAAAACTAGTTTTTGGTTTTTTTTTTTTTTCAGAATTCCTCTTTTAAACTGAGACATATACTATCTCCAAAACCCAGCCCAGAAGTAGATAAAATACATAATTCTAGCTTTTAGAAGCCTTACCTAATCAAGACTTCAGGTAATGAATTGTGAGGCCATTTCAGGGGAGGTTATATTGTGACTACAGAGTGGAACTAAACTTGAAAGAAGCGAAAAGCAGATAAGATAAAAGGTTGCATGAACTTATTTTCCAACTTCCAGCTGTCAAAAAGAAGTTGTAGTCCTGCTGGTTAAGAAACATTCTGTGTGACTATGGATTTGATATAAAAATTATTTAGCTTCTGTGGGTTTTATGCAGCCATTCTTTTTTGCTGAGCTCTTTTACTGGCTCAAATCAACTGTATCTATTGACTTTTTCCTTGCTGCAGATATCTTTTAAAGTAATTAGGGTTTTTTTTTTTTGACACCTTAATCTATTATCTCCCTTAAAGTGAGAATTTTTATGGATTATGGTCACACCTGGTTTACCATTTTAAGAATTGTCTTAAAAGCAAAATGTTCTACTTAAAGGTGTTATGAATGAAAAACTTAGTAGGATTGGGAATGTAGGATTGCATGCAAGCTAGTGACTTTTCAAGACTTTTGGCATCATTTGAGGGTCAAAGACTCTGAAGGCAAGGAATTTCATTGTTACTGTATTTTATTGTAAAGTACTGTTAGCCTGTATTATGAAGAGTCATTGAAGGGTTGAAACCATGTTATTTATTTGTAACATCCCCTCCACTATTTTATCATAATGATATTTATATAATTATATATAAATTATCTGAAGACTGTGTTGTATATGGCTGATATCTCTTTTGGTTAAGAATAAGGCACCAGAAACACGGGAGATGTGGAAACGGAACCAGTTCTTATTTTTCATGTCTTAAGCTCCTGAACAGGTAGACTCCTTTAAATACCTGTATTGTAACAAATGCAGTTGCAGCTAAGAGGTGAACAGCTCTGGGAGTATAATTATTGCCATCTCATGGAGACAATACACCAGGCTGAGTCTCCTTATCTACTGCATTTCCAGGTCAGGCAGGGCAGCTTCCCTGCTCCTTTGGCAATTTGTGTACAGGGTTTCCAAACCTGGAATAAATAATATCACAGTTGTGGTCTCTAGACCACAGACCAAGCTAACGATAGATCAGTAAACTGTTCATCAAGGTTTATTTTTTGTCCAATTACTTTGGGTTTGGTTAATTAAAAAAACAAACATTCCAGTAAGCTCTATCTTTCCCCACAGCTCCTGTCCATCTCTAAACTTGAGGAAATTTGGGGGTTTTTAAAATATATTTTGGCATTTAGATTTTTATTATTTTTCCACACTAACTATTTTGGTGATTAAACTGTACTTGTTTTTTTTTTCATTGTGAAGTTCTTGTTTATAATCCTGCAAGAATTAGGGACTAACAGGGGACAGATTGGTTTTCAGTATTGAAGAGTGTGGTTAGGCACCCACTTTACATTTACAGCCAATGAAAAAGAGACAAACAGTTCTCACTTCAGTCACATTATTAAAATATTCATTAGAAGCAATGAGACAGAAGCTTCCATATTCTGTTAAATTTTGAAAGTAGGACTTAAGCTGCCCATTTAATTAGGTGGTACTTTACCCCCTTACACTCTTCAAATCTTGTTCTTTACATTTATGACAGGTACAGATATATTTATGGCATTTAATTATAGGCAAAGAGACCATTTCCTGCCATAGCCATAATGTCACAGAACAGTTGACGTGGAAATTAATTATATTGAGAGATGCTTAGTTTCTTGTTACTTTATTAGTAAAGGAACATACTACTTCAAAGATTGTTCTACACTTGAAAAATATTCAGTGCAAAATGCTGAAGCAGTCATGACATTCAAGTGAGAATGTGAAGATTTATCTTGGCATATGGTGATAGAAAGAAGGCGATATGTTTTGACAAGTATCATAATTTGACAGTTAAAATAAACACACAGTCAAACAAAAAAAAATGGGATGGTTCACAAAAAGTATGTGCTGTGTTCTTTTCCTATAGTTTCTCTGTTTGAATAGCACAGAAGCATTTACGACATTAGTAATCTGGAACACCTTTAGACTCTGAGTGAGAACCAAAGACATTGTATCTCACATTAGAGCATTGCATTTTGGGGATTTTATTTCCAGAAACAATGCTGCAGCATTGCACAGTAGGAACTTACCAATGTGACTATTACTCACAGCTGAATCATGGAGGTTATCACAAATGACTAAACAGAGAGAACCACAGAAAGATCTTCCAGGTCCAAGAAGAAACAAATTTGTTTGGTCCTTTCTTTTTTTTTTGTTCCTTGCTTGCAGGAAAAGGAGTGCACAGGAGGCCTGAAAGCACTCAAACCTTCAAAAGAAGTTAATTTTTTATCTGAAAAGTCCTGAAAAGTGTCTCATAAGAGTCAGACCATCCTGACACAGACCATCCTGATGTCTTTTCATTAAGATCCACCACTGTGTCGGGCAGGCTGGCTGTGCCTGCAGGAGTTGGTGTGCAGGGAGCACAGCCCTGCCCAGGCTGCACTGGACAGATACAGAGCTGCCTGCAAGTCTTTGGTCTGTACTTGCTTGGCTGCCCCTTTGTTTAACTCTCTGTACTTGCCTTGACCTTCAGGAGCTTCATGGAGAGCTATCTGTGATAAGGAGGTATGACTATTAAATGGTACAAATTATTTCTTGGCTTTATTCAATGTGTTGATATATTCAAACTGAGGATCTGACTCATAACATCTGTTCTGTTCATCACTGTTATTCCCTTGCATTACTATTCCTATTTATTCTGTAAAAAATCTGGAATAGTTTGAAGGGAAACACAAAGAAAGACAGACTTTTGTTAGATGTAACTTTTTTTCCTTAGAGAAATTAGATATTGGTGCATACAGTAGCAAGCTGCCACTGTACTTTGATGGATGCTTTGCTTTTCTGCCAGGAAAAGGCTCTGAATACACTAAAGAATATATCAAACATAGCATAATACAGCTTCCTTTTATTTAGTTTATTGTTGTCATACAGTTCTTATCAACATATTTGCTTCCTAAATCTGCATTATTATAGAAATGAGATACTTATCTGCTAGTCTCAAATTTAGATTTGATCCAAGGCTTATCTCATTTTCTGTTACCAAGTATAACAAGACTGCAATATATTTTGAAATTTTCAGGGCATTTCTGTCAGTAGCTGCACCTTGCTGCCCAGTATATATCAGTATATTTTTTTCATTATATTAGATAATTATCTAGAAGCTTAACTAGCCATGGCTGTGCCATTTTCCAGACCTGAGTCTGACCTATCTAGTTTCCTTTTGTGAGGGAGCTGTTCTGTAACTTTGATCATCCTTTCCTGTTCTCTGTAGTTTGTTTGTTGTTTTTTTTTTTGTTCTGACATTTCTTTTCACAAAAGGCAGGAAGAGGGATAGAACCACCCACACTCTTTAGGTTCTGAGCTTATTATGGAGTTAGAGTTGCATGATAATGGTTTCATTACTGACTTCAGTGGCGTTACTGTGTCTGAAAACCCTTTAAAATTAAGTTTCTAGTGGGTTTTAAAATTAATCTTGAGGGTTTTACCCTCCCTAAATATTGTCTGATGCATCCCTCTAAAAAAAATGGGGAAGTTGTAGTTTTCCATGGAATAAAAAGTGTTAAAAGTCTCTGACAAATAAATACAGCGTGCCAGAGTTTAACAGTACTTAGTGCAAATGAGTATCAGTACTTTAAGATCTCAGGTTGCCTATTTTTTCCTTTCTTAATTGCTAGTCAATGAAGGCCATGTTCTTGAACTAAAATGTGGGGGGAAAAATATCAAATATGACTCAGAAACTCTCTGACTTTTCCAAGGTCTTCAGTTTTCCTAGCTAGCATAAATGAAATTACTGCAACCATCAAGACTGCTCCCTTAAAAGTCATTTAACCTTATGTTTTTGTCAAAGAGTCTTCAAGAAATCTGGACAGATTGGCACTGATAAAGCACAGGTTTAGATTTGTGCAGAATATTTCATTTCAGTTGTATGAAATTAATGTAAATATTAATTTTAAAAAGTGCATGATATCATTATATGTACATGAGGCTTCTGCACTGTTATATTAAAACAAATTATCTGCAGGACTCTTCCATTTGCTGAATACATGGTTTGTTTTAATAAGAGCCTGGCCAATGCAATATTTGGCTAGGTTCATTGCAGTAATTTCTATATTTTTAATGCATTTATAACTTTTTTAACCCTTCCCTCCCTGCAAACAGACAAGAATAACACAGAACCAGAATCAACCACTTTGCATCACCTCTTCTGTTGGGTTGTGTGGTGGAGTGATGTTACCTCTGCTACAGACATGCCTGTAACATCTGGCTCAAAGAAAGACAGCAAGCTTGTGTGCTTCTCTGCCCAGCTGCTAAAGGCTTTGGAAGCTGGGAGTTGCTTTTTTTTCTTGAATTTGTCCCCCTTTTCTGCAGCCTTGTGTCATGGCTTAGCTTGCAGACAGCCTTAGAGTTTGACTGTATTCCCTTTATTGTATCTGGTTCTTCTTTAAACAGGTCTGCAGCCAAACATCTGTAAACAACATGTTTGCTTGCTTATGGCTTATGGAGAGTAACCAGACAACTGAGATTCATCACTCTGTGTGCAGAGAAAAGAGTTTTCTGAGTGCATTCTTCCTGTAGCTATATATACACATATCTTTATGGGCACATTTTCCAGTGAGGTAAATTTAGGTCCACGGGCTTTAATTGAAAAGGTGGCTTTTCTGAACAGGCAGGATACACAAAAGCCTGCTGGGGGGGAGAAGCAGGAATGGTGACTTGATGCTTTAAGATATGTGAGGTAAATATCTCCTTGTCTGTGTCCAGGTACAGAGAACATTGAGAGAAAACAAAGATCTGTACACCAGCCATATCACAACAATAACTATGTGATGTCAGGAAATGAATTGTCTCCTTCCAGTGGGAACTAGCTGGCTAGTTCTGTGTTTGGGTCTGTTTTTCATAAACTTCTAACTTGAGACCTCTAAACCAAATGGAACAGAGAGCTTCTGGAAACACAGTTTACCTTAAGCTATTAATTTCAGTATTGCCACTTCTCAGTGTGTTCTGCTGTTTGTGAACTCTCATGCCCTCCCAGCAGGGAAGGTGGTGCTGCCTTTGTGTGATCCAGGATGAGGCTCTGTTTGACAGCTAATCATGAGAATAAAGCAGGTTGTCTCTTGAGGCTCCTTTCTGCCATTTATGCCTTCTGTGATAAAAGGAGGAAAGAGTTAGCCCTGCTTTTGGCTTTTACCCTTATGCAGTCTGATAAGGACACTGTGATTCCAATGGGATAACATGGTCTGCCAGCACAAAAATCCTCTGTGATGTGCTGTGCTACACCCCTGTCCTGTTCTGTGCTGGACATGAGAGAAGTATTGTGCTTGGGTCACTTGTAGAGGGAGGAATTGAGACAATTATCGAGGCTCTTGGTGGTGCTTTGAAAGTTGTATGTGGACCACATGTTGCTCATTGAAGATCTCTTCAAATTTATGAGATTTTCAACTGCAGTGTCTGAATTACTAAGCAAAAGGATGACACATTTCAAAATAAGTGGCTTTAGGTCATAGAAGACAGGGTGTGTTATCTCACTTTACTGGGAAACCAAGTAAAGTGGTTGGACAGAAAGAATGTCCTGCAGACAAGACAGAAAGCTGATTGCTTTGGCTTGAGGATAAAACATCTTTACAGGGTTGAGGCTGGAGGACAGAGTGAGACCCTAAATTCTGGAGTCGAGGTCTTGGTAATAGAAATAGAATGGAGTCTCTATTTCTGGAGACTCAGTCCTTTTATAGTGGAGAGCCTGTTAATCTTGTGGTCTCCTCGAGTCAGCCCTGAACTGCCGCTTCCTAACTGCAGTATCCTTGATAGCCTGTGCTCTGCTGGATTAAGTCAGTGTCTTCTCTTTGACATACAGATGCTGCTTCTCAGGGCACAGCAGGTGAGTCTTGATGGTAATATTTAACTGACTCTTTTATTCCTATGTATAGGAATATAACTGCATGTTGCTTAGAAACAGAGTCTGCATGTGGGAGGAAGTGCATTCTGGTAGAAACTCAAAAATTGGTCTCCTTTCGGAATGCAATTACAGAAAAATATGCTTTTGACAATTTAAGGAACTTCCTCATGAACTGTTCACTGAATGTCTGGTGCAGAGTTTTGGTCTTGCTCACAGCTTGATTTATGTTCTTAAAGACTAGTGCGGCTAGATCAAACACTTAGTAATTCATATATTCCAAATAATTCCGAAAATTATTTTGTGATTGAATGACACCCAGGCCATATCTCTTCTTCTGATGTTTGTAATATCTTTGGCCTATGTCTCTTTTGCTAGATCAGCAAACTGTCCCTTACTCTGAACCCTGAATGTTGGATCTCTAGTGCATTGCTTGGGCAGAGTAGAGGCCAGGCTTGTTTTTACAATACTGAATCAATGGTAGAGAGAATGTCCTTATCTTATAGGAAGTTTAAATAGTATATCTAATGTTGAAAATTAACTTTGTGGGACTTTGACTTTGAAACCCCTTCATCCAGCCATGCAAACATAAGCAGCATTCTTAAATAGATCAATTGAGAAAATGAAGCTTTTTGAGAATCTGCTGAACAAGTAACACCAGCTCAGAGTAAGGCTTGAAACCTGCTACCAGGCTGTCCAAATAGTGCTGTTTCAGGCTTGTTACACAGATAATTCTTATTCTTAATATCTTAAACCACAAAAACTAGATCTGTAATAGAGGAGCTAAAGACATGTGATAAAAGCTGTGCTATTGGCCTACTCCAAAGCCCTGCAAGTGCCATTGAGCTCAGTTGTGCAGATCTAGCTTAGAAAAGTTAATCTTCTGAAATCTGACAGTTTGATTTATGCAGGGAGCTGGCTTTGAGTGAAGCAGCAGAATGATTCTTGGGAAGAATATTGGGGTAGGAGGTATTTAAAGGGCACTTTTCCAAAGGAAGTCTGAATGTGAAAGGTGCCTGGTGACACTCTGTTTTTTGGGGCTGGGCCATTTGCCCTGATTTATTTGTAGTAAACCGTCCAGGCTGTCCCCTGCAGCTCCAAGAGCTCACCCTGAGGTCCCATCTCACACTTCTTTCCTTCTGATTAGTAGAGGAACTCCTGCTTTTGCTGCTACCAGATCCATTTGGGCTTGTAACCCTGGTGGCAGAGTAGAAGTGACCTGTTCTAGAGCAAAATACTGGGCTTGCTTCAGAGCCTCTGTCATCTGCTTTGAGATTTGCTTGGTATTGGTACAGCTGGTGTGTTTATTGTGCAGTTATAGGTGCTGAGTGTGTCTGAAGATCCTGCCATGCCCTGTAAGCATCCACCCTTTTCCAAAGAAATATGATTTTTCAGATGATCCAAAAGTAACACAGACCCTGTGATTCAAACAGCGGCATGTCAAGGAGAGGAGGTATGTGTCACTTATGGCAAGCAAAGACAAAGGAAAGTGTTTAATGGGAATAGCTTCACAGTTTAGAACAGAACCTCATTTTATTCTTGTGACTTTTATGGTAAGACCTTACTGATCTTAACCCCTGAACTTTGACAGTGTGAAGACTCTAATTCTCAAAAACAGATAAATAAAAATTCTGAAACTCGTTGTGGATGCACAGAGTTGTCTTTGTGTCTTTGGTAACTGCTGAATAGCTACTCTTACGGAGAAAGTAGAACTCGTTTGATAATGGAGCTTTTTCAGTATATATTTCCAGGCACCATCATTCCATGAGCCTTTTCGTGATCTGCCTTTTATAAAATGGGGTGGAGTTGCAGTTCTCTGTGGCAAGCAGGTGGGTACAGCACTAGCTGTTCTAGCATCGCACAGTGCTCTAAGCTGAATCTGAACTGTAGATGGTGGTGTGGAGGGCTGGCTGAGAAGGAGGATATGTACAAGTTTGAAAGACACAGTTATGTGAGTGGATACAGCTCGATTAGGTGAATGGGGTGAAAAATAGCCAGTAATGAGAACCATTGTAGTGCAGATCCTGTGGCAGCCATGGAGCTGGCTCATGCAGCACAGCACATTTTGTTGCTGTGGTAACCACTGAGCGATTTTTTGAATACTTATGCTGTCTAAAAGGGGTTTGGGTAACCTAAAGATAGCATGGATGACTGTTGCAAAAGAGTCCCTTTGGTTGGAATCAGGAATTTGAGTCCTTTAGAAAAACTTACCTGCTACTGTCTTATTTTTCCCAAGATTGGTGAAAAATGCTGAGAAATTGGCACTTGTGTAGCCTTGGGAGTGGGATGAAGTAGTGACGGTGCTGGGGGCTTGTCAGAAAAGCTGAGATTATAGTTCCACTTTGTTCTCTTCCCAATGCTTTTTTTGTTTTTGCATTATCAGTCCTCATGGGATGACTCCTTTTAAGGCAGCGGATGCTGCCTGCTTCTGTGAAGTCCAGTTAGGTAGAAGTGTAGAGCACCAGGATCATGCTGTTGGGAGTGGAACCTTGCTGGAGAAAACATGGCACGAGCTGAGAAGCCCTAGGGGTATCAGTCTGTGTTTTGGCAATGTTGGTTTCTTCTTTTGGTATTTCTTATTTGGCCACATTGCAGGAGCTTTGACAAGACGTGTTTTGGAAAGCTTTTTGTCTTCCCAAGTGTAGTGAAACTACTTCAGCAAATACCCTGTGCAGCTTCTTGTTCCCAGAAGCTCAAGGAATAGGAAGGTGTTTGAGCGTTCACTGTTCTGTCCTGATCTCTCTGAAATGCTTCTCCTTCCTGCAGATCCCAGCTTCTCACTGAATGAGTCTCATTCAGCACAGTAAGGAGCAATAAAGAGCAGCCCCTTTCCTCAGAGCAGGGCTAATTTACAGATTGAACTTGGCAGCACCTTTTCTGTTACAATTATCTGAAGTTTCCCAGCACAGTCTGTTGGTTTCAGTTGTGTTGTCCTTTTGCTGATTAGTGGAATTGCTGCTTTAGCAGCAGTGCATCACTGCTTCCAGGAGCGTATGTCAGAGAGAGGTGTTTAGAAAACAGGAAGTTCTTTTGTATGTTTTTGAAGTTCTCGGTAAAACAAGACAAGCCAAACCAAACAAATACTCCCAAACTGAAACAAACCTCCTGTTAATTCAAAACCAGAAATTTAAAGTTATCAGGAGTTTAAACATGGAGAAAAGAGTTTTTCTTTTCTTGGAGAAATCCTCTCAAAAATAGTTACTTATGATTTGCAGTCATTTATCTGAACACTTGGCCTGTACAACACAGACTCAGGACTCAGAAGAGTTTCTCACTTCACTTGTAGACAAAAATCATAGAATAGTTTAGGTTGGAAAAAAACTTTTAAGGTAATCAAGTTCAACCAAGGACACAGAAGCATACATTTCAGTTGTTTTTTTTCAAGATGCTCTTGGCCATGACACAGATGCAGGCAGTTGGGGATTATGAGTTGCAGCTTTGTGTTTTGTTGACAGGTGTTAACTCTGGGGGTTTGCCAGCCCTCATTGAGTGAGACTTCCTTCTCCTGTGCTGAAAAGCTGGCAAGTGGCAGGAGCTTCTCTTGTATTTTTTCAGGATGTTCGGGATCCCTCCTGAGCTCTGACTTACCCACTGCTGGGAGCCTAGTCTGGTTAGCTGGCATATTGTTGGTATTCCTTTCAATAACTGCAGTCTGGAGGATTCTGGCCAGGAAGGTAGTGATGTACATATAGAGAGATCCAAATTGTTTTGTCACACATCTCTTTCCTCAGCACAGTTGGGAACACTTTTGACACATCATACTTTCTGGGCCGCAAACCACAGCTGCTTAGACTCCTATACGGTTAAATTCAGCAGGTGTCCTGTTGAAGGAGCTATTAGGGCAATATGTTCTTCTCTTTAGTCTTCTTTAAATGCTCTCTGAAATATACACTGAGCAATTGTCTGTGCTGCATAGTCTGGTTCTTATAACTCAGCATTGCCATAAATTTGGACAAATGGTTTTATTAGAACCCAGGAGAACATTTCTGCCCCAGCTCTGTCTCCAAATCACACTGGTACTAAGCCATCAAAACTGAAGATTTTTGCAAGTACCTACTAACATAACACCAATGCTCACATGTGAATGCTGAGGTCAGATGTGTGGCTTTCTAAAGGGTCAAGATATATGCAGCTCTTGGGAGCCACCCAATTTCCTTCAAGGGAGCAGGCCTCAAAGTTTTTTATTGTTCATTGAACTGGTTTCTTCTGAAACTGGTGGTCTTACATTTGTGTCTTGACTGCTTGTTCCACTTTAATGTATGCAGAAGAGACTAATCTGCCTCAGTACCATGATGTCTCTTGCACAACACTGCCATTCAGGATGTGGGGATGATGGAATTACCTTGCCTGTGTCTCACCACTGCTTCTGCTCAGTTATTTGTTTATTTTTGCTGTGCTTCTGTGCAGTTCCATGGAATTGTTTTTTCCAAGAATGCAGTGCTCTGGAAATTATTTACAAATTCTGGAGAAGTTATTATAGGTTTTAGTAGAACTACATTTTTCTTTTTCTTTTTTTTTATAAGAAATTGAAACAGTTTCTGCATCAATAAATTATTACATTTTTTGCAGTCTAGTCAAGCTATAGGAATTGCACAGCACTCTGATAATGTGAAGCACTCAATAAAAGGTTAGAAAGTTGGGCACCCTTTAGAACTATCTAGAAAGCAGGTGCAGCTAAAAGTAGAGATTTACGAGCAAGTGCAACAAATGCAACTGTTGCCATTTGGATGTCTTTAAGTGGTATTCCCAGAACAATTTTCTTTCTAAAAATGTTCAATCATCAGTTTCCAAATCTTTGTGACTTTTTTTTGTACCCTTTACTTATAGTTGCATTTTTTCAAATGCCTTCATGAAACTACAGATTGACTTTTTTTTTTTTTTTTCTGACTATTCACCCTGATTCTACTTCCACTGGGAAAATTTATTTCTTGGTGATAATAACGAAATCGAAGGAAGACTATGGCATTGACAAAAGCTGTAAAATATGTAAATAAAACTAAGATTTCTTCTCCCATCCTCTGTCTGGGGATGGCAAATAACAAAAGGGTTATGAGCAATAATATTTTACTTCAGATTGAACAGTAAACCAGAGATAACTTAGATACTCTGAGATAATTGAAGACATTCAACTATAGGAGAAAATCTCAGTCCCACACTAATTTTTCAATTTAGGTAATTCCATTCTGCCTTTTCTACCTAAGGTGCCTTTGGTGTTCAGTTATTATTTTAAGGTATTCTTATGTGATTACCTCTTCTCCAGGAGCTTTATTTCCTGAGTAACTGAAATATTTCAGGTTTATATACAGAAAATGTGAGAGACGAATGTACAGAATTGCATGTTCAATTTGGAAACAGAATCTCCATAGCAAGTCAGAATTTGTTTGATTGGACTCAGAATAATGTCACAAACACTGTATGGTGGTTTTTTTCATGAAGGTTTTAATTGAGTGAATTTCTATTTTGAGTGAATAATTTCCTTTAAAACTTTGAAGTGCTGAAAAAAAATGCACCCACAACTTTAAAAAGTAACTGGTTTGTATTCTGTTTATGGTGCTCAGTGACACACAGATGTGTTAACAATCCTACTTCTGGAAGTTCTGGGCAATATTCACACTAGGAAATATACTTAATTTCCCACTTCCTTTTGCTTAAATGCAAAACGGCTAAAATATGCAGCAGTAGCAATCCATAATGAAGCCTAAAGGAATTGCAACCCTTACATCACTTATTGCTGCAGTATTTATAAAATAATTTACCAGAGTTAGATTTCCAATTCCAGCTTTATGGAGAAAACAAGGTTTATCATAGGCAAACAGATGGTTTCCTGAAATTATTATCTTTTTCTCTGTTCAAAAGACCACAGTAATAGGATATCAGCTATCCCTGGTGAGGTGAGTCTGTGACCATGAGGTTTATGTACAGGAAATTCACAGGCTTTGCTCATCTTTACTGAAGAAGAGATTTCATCTTTTTACTAGCAAAATAAAGAATTAGAAGGGGGTGAGGAAGGCCTCTGCTTTTTAGTTTGAAGATGGGAAGTGGTTACTCAGCTTAAAAATACAAGACCCTGTTTTGAATTAATAATTTTCAGAGAATGTTTGTCTGCAGCTGAGCTTCTCAGATGAAGTAAACTATACATTTTGGTTTAGTTTCTCACCTGTAAATTAAACCATTGATCTTTTATGGTACTTTTTATTATGACGAAATTTGTAAAGGTGAAATACCTCCACTGTTTATACACATCACAGAACTGAAATTGCACATTGCAAAGTGCAGGGTGTGATTGCAATAATGAGCATTATTTACTCTTATGGAATTGTAGAGATGTTTATATAATCAGATTTAAATCCCAATTCAGCTGCTTTTGAAGTAGTTATTCCATTTCTCCATTCAGTATACTTTTGTAACTAAACTTGCTCTCTAAAAAATGTAGACTAATGACTGGGGAATGAAAACAGTCATCAAAATTTCATTAAGTGTATATATTTGAGCTGTCATTTATCTGTGATTCTTTCTCCCAGGTGAATGTATGACAGGGACAATACTCATGGGATTCACCATGACTGACTTGAGATAAATGTATCTGTAATTGCAGATAAATCTCAGACAGTTCTCTGAACTTCCTTTATTTCCAGTGAAGGCACATTTTGACTTTCAATTCCTTTGGCCTGTTGCATTTCATAATACTTTGAATCGTACTTAGAAGTTTCTGCCATTTTATTAACTATAAAGATGTTTATATTCTGATAGCTCAGAAATTGTTTTGCAAACATTGAGCAGAGTAAATTGTTTGCAGTTTTTTGTTCTGAGTTTTTGGTGAGGGTTGGAATTTAGCAGAAGACAAAAAAAGAAGAAAAGCTTAGATTTCTTTTTTAGTTTTTCCTAGATCTTCTGCCTTGAATACTGTTCTATTTTTCCAAACCACTTTATTTCTCATAACTTTTCTTCTAGTACCTATAGAAGTCAGAGTAATATGTATACAAATTATTTTTCTTCCTAATACTTCCAGTTTTCATATTATTTCCAAATTTTCCTTAGGAGAGGTACCAATGCCAAGAGAACACCAGTGCCGTTGAACTGTGGCAGTAATTTTGTTTCTACTGTGAGTTGGAGACAGACTGTGTGTTAAAACACTACAAAGAAATGGCGTGTTGGAACATATAAATTACAGAATTCTACAAGTATATCACGTGAATGGGGGGTGTTAAAGGTATCACAGCTGATAATAAGGAATCTTCTGGCTCACTGGAGCATTTCAGAGTCCATAATAATCAAATTACTATGAATTAAAATGAGAATTGTTGGAAAATCAGGGGTTTGGTAAATGCTTTCACCTTTTTTTGCATTTTATTTTTGCTGTTAGTCTGATTGCTTGCCAAGTCTGATGAGTTATTAGACCAGGAATAGCAAGGAGTGCAGTAGTATGTGGAAAGGGATAGAAATATCTTGTCACAGTGTGCACAGCCTGACCACTTTTCAAAGGGCTGGTGGAAGCCTGGAACCTCTGTCCATTGCATTTGGGACTGTTTCAGTGCAGGTCCCCAGGTTGTTAGCAATGCCTTTTATCTGGTCACATGCCTTGCTCCTCCTGGACTTTCTGGCTTTGTCTGAAGTCCAGGGAATGATGATTAGTGAGCTGATGAGTTAGGAGCACTGCCACCTGAGTAAAAACAGGTCTCTCTTAGTCTTTGTGTTATCTGCCTGGTTCTGTGCCCCAAATCTTTTCACATGTTCCCATCCTCTGTCCTTTGGTACTCTTCTGGCTTGGGGTCTGACCCAGGAGTGGGGAGTGAATACTTCAGCCTTGTAAACTCCAAGTGTGAGTCTCCTGAAGTCTGTGCTTAGCTGCCATCTCTTAACCCAAACCAGCATGAAGCAAGTACTGGGTGTGCCAGCATAAGAAGTACCAACCTTTTGATGGTGTTTATCAGCCAAATACCCAACTCATCTCCTAAATTCCAGATAGATTCACTAGCTCTGTATGGCTTTTTATTAGTATGGGTGCAGTCTGTGCATTAGGCAACTCACAGATCCCTTGGTGCAGAGCCACTGACCATATCTGATAATCCACAAAGTATGAGAGAAGAGCTACCATCCCATTTTATTTAGATCACAGCATTCTTTGCTTATAGAACCATGGTAAAGGTAGAGGTGAATGTAGAGAAAGATGCCCTAACCACTTAGCTGGAATTATTCTTCAGTGGGAGTCTCTAAATCCTTGTTTCTTAAGCCTTTATCTTTCTTGGGCTAAATAAGTCATTGCTGGTATTGAGTGAGAAAGTGTGCCTTTAGTTTATTAGTTAGAGTTTCTTCCTAACAGAGAATACATCAGCTTCTTTCAAAATATTTAAGCATTTCTACAAATATATTACTAGAGCCTGGAACTGATGTCTCTCTGGTAAGGACTTGAACCACTAGGGTATTCACTGATTCTCACTGGTATAATAACTAGTATGTGTCCCTAGTTATTAAAAAAGAATCAGATACAGCACGAAGGATCAACAGATTCCTACCTGAGTATTCCCAGCTGGCTGTTAAAGATGATTCTTTCATCAATAACTTCACCTCTGTGAACGTCAATGCTTCACAAATTGATTATTTGCCCCTCAGGTTAGTGTTATTGTGGCAGGGTGACTAAAATATTTTTGCTAAATAAAGAGAATCCATTCCCCAGGCTTGAATTTAATTCTCTATTGGTTGCTCTACACTGGGCATTTAAGGTGATGAAACTTCTATCTAATTATCTGCTGCTGCTGGGACAACTGAAGTGAAAATGCTCTCAATAAAAAGTATCTGACTGGAGGATGACAGGCCTGGACATCTTACAGATAACTGAAGATGCTGGTAGTATTCCAGGAAAACCCTGCAGGAGAAAATTATCAGATTTTTTGTTTGGAATTTTCCCATTATCTGAAGTAGCCCTTTCTTGAGCCCTTTCTAATGTGTTTGGTGAAAGTGCTTGTTATCAAAAGTTTTAAGTATTGCTCTTTGTTTTCTAGTAGAAAGATAATAATAGACATTTATACAACCTGAATTTTTGTCTTTAATACTGGATAGATACTGGAGTAGTGAACAGTATATGAGAAGAATATGTGAGTATTTAAAAAAACTGGAAATGTACTCAGGATGAATGGTTGAAATATTTGGTTTCATTTGAAATCCTTAATCTTGTTGTAAAATGTGTTTGATATTTCCACAGTTTTTATTAATTAGAGCCTTCTGCACTCCACTGTGAATCTCTCAGCTGTGGCTGAGCAATAATCATACATTTCCTTATCCAGCTTGACACTGCTGATAGCTCTTGTAATTCATTCTCTTGATTATGTTTGGCAACTCACAATTTGCTGGTAGCTGGCATATCAGAATGAGAGTTCCTGGTGAACATTCACACCATTAAACTCTGATGACATGACTTAATTAGAGAGAATTACCTGAATGTTATCCCTGCTTGCTTTCCCTTTAAGGGGAATGTCAGACAAACTGAGTGTCCATCCTATCAAAACAGGAAGATGGACAAAGAGCCAAAAGCGTGATGGATAAGGAACTTGAGAAAACAAGGAAGTTATTCCTTTGGCTGTCATGCTGATCTGTCCCTTAATGAAATAGGGTATAAATGAGGCTTATTTAGACATGGCAGGAGAATTTTTTTGTTTTTCAAATCTTACCTCTAATTTGATAAAAACTTTACTCTTACTTGTAATCAGAGATTATCTGCTTGCATTTATTCAGTGCATTTTTGTCTCTTCGTATAAGCCATTGTATTTTCTTTGGCTCATATAGGAGTTTTGACAAGTGCATGATAAAAATCTGTAACATAAATAAATGTGATGGATTACAACAACTGAGAATTTGAACTGTACAGTCTCATCCAGTGACTGAATGGTGCCACCTCTTCTGCCAGCTGGCAATCTCATGAGAGAAGCTCTTCCCACTACAATCCAAACCAAACCAACAGAAAGATCTCAAATCCAACCAAATAAAAAGGCCCCCAAACCCCAACCCAATACTTTATGCATAGTGTGGAGAACTAGAATGGTGACCTTAGGTAGGATTTCTAACAGAAGAGTACACAAATGTGTTAATTTGCACTTGCACTGTAGGGGGTACGTGCAGTAGGAAAGAAGAATGAGCTAAGTGGTGAACTAAATAAAGCTGTCACCAGATTTCAGTTGTATGAAGATATTTTTGCTAGACAATTTTTATCACAGAATCTGTCTATTATCAGCTTGCAAAACATTGTGGGATTCTGTCCAAGGCACTTCAAAGTTAATTGACTTTCTCTATTTGCTATAATAATTGTTTAAAATCAAGAGACTTTTGGGAACAGGAAATACAATTATGAGAGCTGTAAGGAGAACTTCGAATATTAAGAAATGCCATAGTTGTGGGTAACTTTTGGGAAATATTTTTCTCAAGGGGTAGATACCTCTGTGGTGTTCTCAGGATTCCATATTTGCCTTCACATGATTATGGACTGCTTTATAGTCTTCTCAGCACAGAAAAGCCTAAAATGAATAGATAACACTGCTTCAGTAGAGTGTAGAATTCTCCAGCAAATAATTGCCCCATGAGATGTTTTTATACAAGACAAAAGGCAAAAGACAAATGTTTTTGTTTTCTCATTTAAAGTGTCTTTAGGTTTATAACCTACAATTTTGGGTTAAGAGAAGCAAAATTGGATACAAGGTGATATAAGCTTGTTGACATTTTCCTGTTAGAAAAAATATGAGTGACAACAGAGAATTTGATAATCATTTAACCCTCACTCTGTTTTTTCTCTTTATGCTTTTACAGGAATTTTCATTTTGAATTCAGGAATGACTAATGATTAAATAGAAATTATTTACATCTGTCCCTCCTTTTCAGATCTGCAGAAATGTAAAAAAATTAAACATTAATAGTAGAAGTGAGAATAGCACTGACTAGCATGATTATTCTGTCAGGAGATTAAATGAGGATTTTCTGGATGGGTAATACAAACCCAAATACAAGGATCAAAAAGATCCTCATGAATAAACATGATTTCTTGAAAACATAATAACTTTCCCTGACCTTTTTGTATCTTATTACTTTTAAAATTTTTATAATTTTGGTTCTAAAAACAGTGTTCAGATGTTCCTGGAAAGGTAATGATAGAGTTGCTAATGGCCCATGGCATGTGTTGCCATGATGTCAGGATGTTTTAAAGGCTTTTTGCGATCTCAGTGCTTTCAACATATTTTTCTGAGATTACCTGGCAAGGATGTAGCCTAAACAGATTGTTTGCCAGTCTTGCAAATGTTGATGTAAAAGGTGCACTTTCCTTTAAACCATAGATCTTTGTAACAGGAAAATGACTGCAGCACATGTTGTGGAAAAGGTAATTCACTTTTGACTAGACATTCAGATGAGGAGAGGTTGTAATTTTCAGCATAAGTACTAAAGGTGGGGGGATATGTAGTTATTTGTTTTAGTGATTAAAATGCAAAATGCAAAACCACAAAGGACAAGAAATTCCCTGAGCAGAAGCAGAGCTGTACTTCCCTTATGTATTCCTTGTAGTGAGTGAAATTACAGAAATTCTTTTGAACATCAAAATATGATTGTGGTATCTTTTGAATTTTATTTTTATTAACTTTAAATAATGTATCATATGTTTGGTGACATATTTAGAGTTAAAAATAGAGAATGTTAATGTTTCTCTTTCCAATGAGTTCTTATTTTGGAATAAAAGCATCATTTTCAATGTCAGACTTATTTGCAGGAATAAATTTGATTTTTCTGGTTGACCTTGTTAAATGGGCTGAAACAGAACTTTCAGGATCAGATGGCAATGCCTAGCTACTTTTTCTTTATAATGTGTAAAAATCTCTTGATTTCACTTTCATTTGCTGAAGTATCTATTTTCAGTCTTTGATTGAACCACTCTGATCCAATTATACACAGCTTCTCTTCCTTTGGATCTTTCCCATTTGTATATAACTCCTAATCAGAATGTTTCTTTGTTTTTCATCTAAATAGCTTCTGTTGATGACTCTGACTTTTCTAGACAGCGGATTATACGTCTGCAATACATGATGAGCATGTTTCAAACCCTGTTAACTTGTCAATGTATTAGTTGGTAGAAGGAGACAGCTCTGGAAATTTTTAACTGCATTACCACTCTTTTTTTAAACTGTCTTTAACGAGAAAGATAACTTTTACAGCTCATATAGATGGTACAGTGCTAATGAGAAACTATAATTTGCCTAGAAGGTGAGGCAACTTACACGGCAGATACAAACTACTTTGTTCTAAAGTTTCTTACATTTTCAAATCAGAGTGGATCATTGAATGTTAGTGGAGAAAACCTTAGTTGGCATTCTAGCCAGAGCTCTAGGATGAAAGGTGCTATGTCTGTTACCTAGCTGTAAATTACTTTTCTGAGATCAGGACTAGAATTTATCAGGAACTTGGTGACAAAATGGGGTGGTTTTTTGTTAGATGTCAGAGATGTCATCTGACTGAGACCAGGAAGTTTTAATTTTCAACACAAAATTTTCGATGAGAAGAGTATTTCTAGGCAGGGATAAAATCCTGACAACTGTAAACCATGTAACTCAGTGCCTGTCAGTAAACCTGAGATTGAGCGGGTTTGCAGAGAAATTCCTTAAGCCTGTCGAGAAACGGTCTTGGAAGGATCAGTAGTTAACTACTGGGCTTCCTTTGAGAAATATCTGAAAAACAGTGTGATTGTTTAGAGCAACGGTAAACAACCAACAAGATACAAACAAACATTTGCAGTGCTACTTTACTGAATTATTCAACCATGTAATGGTTACAGTGAACTTCTTGGCTTTTATAGTTTAAAAGACACAGTGACAGAAAAAATAACAGACGCCCACAGAATTTCTATGCCAGGGGCAGGGTTGGGGGATTGCTTTTCTGAGATTTTTTTTTTGTGTGTGCATGTATGTGGTTTTGCATAACATAAAGCTCCACAAATAAGTTCTATGTGTGCATAAAAATAAGTCCACTAAATGACTAATATTTGTTAAAAATCAAGTAATTTAAATAGAATAGAGCTAGAGAATAACTGGACTCTGCAAATAAAACTACTACAGCTTGTATTTGTGTATATGTGCATGTAGAAAATAAAAACCAAAGTTTTGTGATACAGAAAGTTATTTACAGTTTGAAAATAATATATAAGCCTTGCATCTTGTTTTACTCATGAGTTAGGAGATGATACTGGTGTCATATGATCATGTACTGTATTTTTTTACCATACTGTCACAGTTAAAAATATGCATATAATTTACAGGGTCAGCTGCATTTTCACTGAGATTTCCTTCCACATTTTTAGTTTTCTGACCAGCTATTATTTCTAATGTGTATTACTTTTAGCAATAGCCTGGTTATCCTTGTTTTGTTTTAATACAAAGTGCATATCTGGTGGAGTTTATGGCCTATGTAAACAGGACACGCAAAATATAGCATTCATATTCCTTTTTAACATGTATTGAGGTATATTCTATTAGCAAGTAATTTTGTGTGAATACCTTTGCACTTAGCTTTGGACTAATAACCTGCAGATTCTGTAATTTCCTTTGATTTTCCCTTGTTCGTATGTCACTTTCAACACTGATGGACTTCATTGTTGGATATTTGACGTCTCTAATAAACAGACACTCCATAGCTACAAACAGAGTGGATGTAAATGCACAGGTAATGGTCTGCTCTGATTTGTCTTAGTCAAATTAAAGTACAATACCTTTATAAAGTTCGGAAGGTATTTGAAGCTATATAATCTCTTTCATGGCAATTTATCATGTTTTACACTTAAGCTAACAGATATTTAGGTAACAAATTATTAAATACATAGGATTTTTTTAGAATTAAATTTATTTCTTTAGTTAGATAATCTCTAAACAGGTATAAAGGGAGTATAGCTGTGTTACTGATGCATAGTTCCATAACTTGAGTCTTATTTCTTCTTGATTGCTCCAAGCAAAAAAGAGGCAAGCTCTTCTCAACATGAAACACTATGAATCACAAGAATTCCAATGAGAAGTCTTATCAAGTTTAATGGCAGGATGAGATGGGGAAAAACAAGAAGGGAAGAAGTCACTAAAGGTGTTCTTGTAAATGGAAAAATCAGAATAATCCTTTCCTTGTTTCTGCTGTATTTGAGCAGTCTAAGATGACCACTGCAACTGTTTAACTTTAAATTGCTAAAATATTTGAACAAGTTAATGTTCATCTGAACTGTAATTAGCAGTTAATTGACTGGTGATGTGAGTTTACCTTTGGCCATGTTTGTGTGAATGGGCGGTGTGCTGGAACACTGTAAGTATCCAGTTCCTTTTCAGCTGCTGGAGTGTAGCTGATATTCTGCTGAGGTTTATTTTGAGGCCAGATGTGATACATTGCACTCACAGACTGCAAAGCTTTCCTCACTGGTAATAACATTAATATATTGCTTTCCAGTAAAATTAGTGTTCTGCAATTCTTCTGTGCAGTTGAATACCACAGAGAAGTGCTCCCAATCCCTGACAGCAGCAGAGCTACAAGTTCCAGTACCTTGCAAAATCAAACCTTCATTTCTGCTGATGGTTGTACAGGATGGGTTGGATTCTGTCAGGCACCAGATCAGTAGCTGATATTTGGAATAATTCAGGCAGAGTACCAGAGGAGATAGATTGACTCATGATAGTACAATTGTCCTTCATGCCTTCCAACAGGAAGGAAGCCTGATTCTGTATATGGATTAAATTCTACGACATCAATTGCTGGTCTTCATGTGGATTATGTTAAAAGAACCTTTCTACCTGGCCCTGAGCATAAAGTTTAACTTCATTAAGTGACAATTTTCTAACAAAATATTTCAAATAAAGTATTCTTAGGGTAAGCTTTGACAGTTTAGCAAGGAAATGTAGGTGTAAAAGCTTTTTTTGTAATGCAGACAGTCACGACTGACAGAAGTATGCGGGTGTCTTGACATGCTGTTCTTGTCATTGTTCCCCAGAGGGTTCAGGGATGTTTTATGGCCTCTGGATACAAGGCATGTACCTTACATCACTGAATGTTAGAGATGAGACAGTTTTGATTACTTTCCAGTGGATCTGGTTGTTAAAACAAATCTCTTTGGATCCATACATAGGGTGCTAAAGCTCATTCTGTCTTTGTGTTATTAAAAGTAGCACCCCATGGCCTGAAACCTTGACTAACTGAAGAGGCCAGATTAATTTCTGTAATGATTTCAAATAGAACAAAACTTTATAAGAATGTATAGCAATTTTGCCAAAACACAGATTCTATAATACTTTAATATTTTCTGTAATACCCTTGACCACGTAGTCTTAGTTATTATTACGCAGCACTACATTTAGGTGAAGTCACTGGTCTTTTGTGTAATGAGTAAGAATTGAGTCTGGTATTTTTTTGCTTGTTACTATTGTGTAACTAGTAACCAGCAACATATTTAAATTTACCTTTTAACAAAAAATCAGGAAATTTAAGGATTTCCAGTTTTCTTATCTTAGAGAGATGACACCTGTACTGCTCTGTTAATTCTCAAATATTAGCACATACTTCCCTGTAGAAGTAGTTATAACTGTCCCCATGAATTTTTTAAAGTTAGGCATAATACAATAATATTTTCAATGTCTATGACATCTGGGATTATGCATAGCAATTTGTGAAATGTGTCATCGAGCATAACCTCGTAATTTTATTTAAGGATGATATGTGCCTTTTTATTTTTCCTTGGCTGTAAAGTTTTTTTCAGAGTCCATCCCTACAGGCTGCATTCTCAGAGGTTTCAAGATATTGCTCTGTACAGTAAAAATCTTCTTATTTTGCTGCTGCTTCATTAAAAACTCTCTTCTGAATCCTTTATTGTTCTGCAGAGAAGTAAATCACTAGAACGACAGAATGGTTTGGGTTGCAAAGGACTTTAAAGATCTTCTAGTGGAAAGTGTTCCTGCCTGTGGCAGGAAGGTTCGAACTAGAAACTAAAATGGCCTCTGAGTATTGTGCCTAAGTATGTAAAGAACAGGATCTCATGTTCTGATTTGCAATGATCTAAGGTCCTAATTTGCACATCAAGTAGCAATTAGCATAAAAGCATAATGTTCTGCCACAGGACAAAAAAATTCCCCCCTAGAGCAGTCACCAAATCCAGTACAGATGCTTCTGTACGTGTAGGCTTACTGTAACTTACGCTGCAGTATATGTATGCATAGATCTTAGTTACCTCATGGAATCTATTCCTGGCCTGAAAGTTCAACAAAAAGTGGCTAGAAAGACCATTGGGTGTGTTAATAGTTACTTTGACTTGTGAATAGTCAGGGACTTCTGTGGGCTTTGGGGTTTCCAGGTTGTTGTATGGTTTGGTTTTTTGGTTTGTGGTTTTTTGGTTTTTTTTTT
>VZRZ01004936.1:1028182-1171056 GCA_013398175.1 Climacteris rufus | reverse complement strand
TTTTTTTTTTTTTTAACCTTTACTTGGGCATGCAAAATAGACTTTGGGTAGGAATAGATCTTTTTGAAATTTAAATGAGCATCAATGGGGTGAGAAGGGGACCAAATTGAATAATAATGCTTACTCGTGTGTGCTCAGTTTGCTCAACCATAATTAAAATATCCTAATTGGTTTGCATTAGTTTTGGATATAAAGCAGAAACTGCACATCTTTTCCACACTATTTGTAATGTAGTGATGCCAGTAATGTATGTATTTAATTCAGCTTCAGTTGGATATAATCCAAGGCCATGCTGGAGAACAATTAGAGGAAGGACTTGTATGAATAAACTTGATTGCTGTTAAGGTTTATATTATTATTTTCTGTAAGGTTTACAATTACTTCATCTCCTTCATTCAAGCTACCTTTGTAAAGGTCAGAAAAAAAAGTGGTTTTTGAGGGAGGAAGGTTGTCTTTGGGCTTTTTCAGAAAGGAATTTAATCTTAATGACAAATGGTTCTTTGCTGATAGGAAGGGGAAAAAAAGAATTAAGTGGTTCAATTAGGGATGAACAAATTCTAACAGGAAGAAAATCAAAACTTGTCCAGTTTTGATGTTGTGCATTATCTGAGTAGAACTTCAATGATTGCTTCTGTGCTTGTTAATGCTGAATTCCATGATTAAGGTTTTTAACCTCCAGAGGGATATTTTGGCTGCATTGGCCTTCATTCAGCTTTACTATTGTATTCTCTTTGATCCTGTGGGTTTTTGGATTTGTTAAACAACTTTTTTATATTTTAAGTCCATTAATACCATTCCACAGTCCTATGGATTTTATCCTATTTGGCTTGTGGAATTTTTTTTATGAGAAAAAATATCTTTACAACCCAGCGTCTTTGTCAATAAAATGTGGAAATGCCACAGAGGTCTGGATATTTGCCTTTACTTTCCACACTGAATTATGCTGCCCATGTTCTTTTTCTTAGAAAATAACAGCAGTTTCATACCTGTAGTTCTATATATAGACTTGACTTTGACAGATTAGATGAGGTACCAGACTGAGATTACTTTCAACCTTTATTATTGTGTCATTTTGGGTTTTCTTTGGGAGTGGGAGGATTGGTGGGGATGAACTCCTGATAATGTAGAAGAGTCTGTTATTGTCCCCTTTTGACAATATGGAATGGAAATTGAAATGAAGAGAATTTCTCAGACTCAAAGTATTAGTATATCTAGTCACAGTGGCTAAGGCCAAAGAACCAGTCACAACAAGCGTGTTTAAATGAAGAGCCATTTTGAATGTTTATCCAAGTGTGAAGTTGGGTTTGAATTGACCAGTTGGTGGAGCTACTGTGTGAAGTTGTGTAGTCCTTGGGAAGACAATTTTTAGATGAGGGCTTTCAAGCAATTTGTGATTTCCCCCATCATATAGAAAATTGCTGATATGATTTATGTGCTAGAGCTGCTGAAATGTCTAACCTAGGCAAACTACTTGGGCTTTCTTTCAGCAGTAAAAAACTGTGAGGAAGTGACCAATCCCTTTTTAAGGTACATGAAGTGCATTGTCTCTAGAAATGGCCACTTGCCTTTGTGGACTGGGGAAGGGAAGCTGGGTGACCACCTATGACTGGGACATTGAGGTAGGTAGAGTGGGTGCTCTGCCATGTGATGTGGGGCTCCGCTAAAGTCTGTCAGTAATACCGAATGTTGTTTTACATGTTTGTGTTTTTCTTCATTGTTAGCGTGACTCCAATGTTTTGACAAGTTCCATGATAAAAGATTGTATCAGTACATATTTTAGGAAAATAATGTTTTAGATGTTCAGACTATTTCCTTGTGGGAAAGACTATTTTCTTTGTGCTCTTTCAATTCAGTTCACAGTTCAGGACAAACCAGAAGATTAACAAATATACTATCCTGATATTCCAGTGATCCTCAAAAGCTGAAAGAAAGGCTTTTCATAGCAAGAATACAGTTATTATTGTACTTGAGATTTTAAAATACCTTTCTGTTATATAAAGTTCTAGTGTGCAATATGTTTTGCAGAATTGAATTTTGCATAAAGATAGAATGGAAGAATTCTATTTTCCAGTAGAGCTAAAATATGGATTTTTTTCTTCCTGCTGTGAATGCTTGTAAAATACCATACACTAAAGCTGTCAAGTCTGCTGAAAGATAACTCTGAAGCACTTGTTACCTTTAGTCTTCTACATGGACATGAACTTAGAATAAAATATTTGTAATTTGTTGTGTAAACCACAATGCTTTATTAAATAACTTCTATTTATTATTATTTATTTGACCATAAAAGCATGAACTACTTACCAAAATAACTTATGAACTTAGTATTATTGTAGATCTTTGCAGTATCCCCATAACTCTCTAGGTTAAAAGTGCACAAAGGTGAAATATGGAATTAAATATATGGACTGTGTATCACTTCTGTGCCTTGTCTAGCTTTCAGAAAATATGTACTCTCTTCAGGAATTTGTCTTAAAATGTAGGTTCCTTAGGCAGAAGAGTGACTACTCACAAGTGGGAAGAAGCTTTAACGTGGTATAGATGTCTCCATGATTCTTGATTCCACCGAAAATTACCAGAGAAGACCATCAGTTGGTGTGATGTACTTGATATTTGACAATTTATGCTGACAGCCTGGCTTATGAAGTAAAGCATTAACCCACAATCCAGTGTTGTGAGTAAATATATAATGTAGTGGTGTAGAACTAAATCCTGTGAGAATATGCCTTTAGCACTGATTGATCCCTGCCACCCTCATTAGCTAAGGAAGCCCAAGCTGGCCCTGTGGGAGTGGATCCTCCAAGATCCACTCCTGTGTGTACTGCAGGAGTACACATAGACTAAGAAGGTACTTCTTTGTGTTATTGGGGCATCATGAGAAACCAAGAGAAATAACAAAGCAGGAAACCAAAGTCTTTCTCACAGCTTAAATGTCTTACTTTTCTCTCCTTTGCGTACTTCAGAAAATGGAATATCAATTCCAATTTTTGAGGTATAAATTTCAGGTCATATTCAGGAAGGATAAAGACCTTCCTGACAGCATTTCAGTGTGGCCAGAGGGGCCCACATCATCATTTGTATTTAACCTTATTTAGTACTTTAGACAGATGTGGAGCTTATCTAACAAAATTAACCAGCTAGTGAGGCTTTTAGAGGCAGCTGAGTAATTTTACTCTGTCCCTACAGCAGTAAGACACTGCTGCAACTTAATTTTTCTGTGTAAAGGATGCAATTCTGAGGCTGTTTTACATCTGTGAATGGTTGTAGGGCTAGTATTATGGATTTATTAGGAATGCAGAGACCCTAGCTTAGGAACCTGCTTGGATTTCTTACCAAGCTTAGACTTATTTGTCAGTCATCTGTAGACAGATGTGGAGATTAACCACTCTGTCTAATTAGACTCCTTGATTAGTTGTTAAGCTTTGCAGTTGTACCTGTCTCTTTATGCTAAAGTCTGTGTTGTTGCAAGTTTGCTAATGGCATTCAAGTTACCCAGATGAACTCGAGCCTGAATGTCTGCACACACTGCAAACAGATCCATTTGTGAAGTGTTGCCCTGAGTTGGGTCAGTATCCTACAGCTCTTTGTGGGCTATTCTGCTGCTGCGCACAACATGAATTTTTCAAGCCTCTCACTCATTCAGTCTCTGTCTTTCTAGCTCATTACTGTGAGAGCAATTCAAAGCTGAAGGCCAACTTTAGATGTCCCAAATTGCGGGAGTCTAGAGAGTTAGATTTCCCTTGTCTAAAGTTGACTTTTGTGAACTTACTGTCAGTGCATAAAATTTGGCAAAACATGTTCAGTATCAACTTAAACTGCACTTACCTCTACAGGAGTAGCTGACTTGTTTAATGTTCATACATGAAGCTGTACTTGCAAGAAGTTTATTTCAGCTTGAGAGACTCAATCTTTCCAAGAATTTAGATAGCCGTCATTTCAAGTACAAGATAGTTTTATTCCCTTCTAGTAATTTTTTGACAATTGAATCATCCACATTGTTCTCGGCAGAAAACTGCCCATTATTTTTGTGTCCTTTTTTCACTAGGAACTTTTCAAATAAGGGCCATTCACCTTTTGTCCTGAACAGAAAAAGGAATTTATTAAACAACTTTAATGTGTCATTGAAGAGTTGAGGGGAAGTTACTTTGGACTTATATATCTTTACAGACTTTCCACTTCTACCTTCTTGTGATAATTTATTGCCAGAAGAACTAAAGTCACTTTGTGACTCAGTTACATGAAGAGGACCCCACCTCAGCTGCTCACTACTAAACCTTTCTCTCAGATTTGCTATGTTAAATTCCTTAAAATCTCTCCTGAACAGAGTTCTCATAAAGTGATTCGGGTTACTTATAACAGTTGTAATTCTATCCCCCAAACTAAATCACTTTTTGAGCCGTATTGGAGAGCAGTACCTGTACGTGGTGGTAGAGTGTGGGCAGTAATTTCTACTGATGGCAAGTGTATATCAAGATGAGGGTAGAGAGCTTCCTACCGTTGTTCTTTTGTAGGTAGGACAGCCCACAGCTTCAATTTATAAACACTGAAATTTAAATGACTGTATAATAGATAAATAAACATATTTATTGTACTTTTATATTTGAGAGCAATATTTGCTGCATCATATACTCCTGTTTTATTCATGCTGGTATGTATTAATCTGGTTAGAAAACATTGAATTATGCCCTTTTAAAATTAATTTTCAAAGTTTTTTTCAATTAAGGAGGTGGTATAAAATTGTGCTTTGATGATAGCTGGGGAGAGAAAGAGTTGAATTTATGAATACTGAAAATCACTGTGCAATCAAAGAAAAATTATCACAGTTCCTGAACTGAGACTGTTTGTGTACTTGGCAGAAGAGCAGGTATCTAGGGCAAACATCAGATGATCAATATAAATGCATTGACCTCAGTTAACTGCTATAATCTATTACTTTGATGTCTTCTTCCCCTTGTGGTGGCTTGACCCTGGCTAATTACACATGATTTCACCAACATCAAGGAAGATACATAAACAAAGCCAGCAAGAACTAAAAGATGTGCTGTCCAGACTCAAAAGGTGGTCAAAGAGAATCTCCTTTGACTATAAAATGATTTTCAGTATTCATAGCCTTGCCCTGGGTTTTTTTTTAGTTTCACACTAAATTTAGAGTAGCCTATGTTCAAAGTCAGGATAGCGAAATGAACTTTCCCAGAAAGTTTTACCTTAATATGTAGTGATTGATCTAGAACAGTCCAGGATAATGGGCTGCATATTGACATGTTTTAACTACCCCAAATACCTGAAGGAATGAAATCAGACTTAGATTAAAAAAAGCCTCCTACTGTATAGGAGTGGAGGTTAGCTGAAAAAAATATCTGTAAATGTTTGGATTCTCCTACCTGTTCTACTTTAAAATGATGACTAGTTTTCTGTTCTCCAGGTTTTTTTTATTTACTCTTATATGGATTTATTTAGTCTCTTCTACTGCTAGAAAGAATCTATTTTAGCCTTTGCATTTGGTGCAATGGGAATTGAATACAATGAATGAAACAGGTAAGAAATAAGAATTGATTTAACATTGTGTTTGCTGGCTGCTTGGGATTCTCTGGAAACATACTACATTATTCTGAGTTAATAATCAATTAGTAATAAGAGTTCTGTAATCCAGTAATAGCTGCAATAAAGGAAAATTTACAGAGCTGTATGTTGTTGGCTATAACAGAACATGTAGCATTGCTTTTGGCCACCACTGAATATTCCCTGGAATTCATCTTGTTGGTAGAGTAATGAAAATGGCACTGACTACATTTAGTAAATATTACTGCATAAAAATCAGCAACCATTCTGCCTTAAAATAAACTAGAAATAAATTGAATGCAGTTAGTTTTCTTCTTTCCTCTTGTTATTAGAAGCTTCAGTAAAATATAATCATAGGTAGTCTGAGAAACAGACTTTGGAAAGCTTTTCTGAGAATGGGACAAGTTATGCTTGTGTGAGTAGAGCAGAAAATTCTGCACTCTGATGAGGTGGAAGTTTATGATGCCAAAACATGGAAGGCAAAGGAAAAGAAAGTTCTATTAATTTTCAAGACTTTACTAGTAAATTCCTCCCTCAGTCGGGATGATTTAGACATTCATCTCTCAGGCAAACATCCTAACCCACAGGCTTTCTCCTCCCCATTCCTTTTGAAATGTTCAGAATACAGAAGAGGATTCAAAATGTATTGAATATAAAAGTAGTTCTTTTGAAGCAGCCACAATATTTCACAAAATCCAACAGTTACAATCTAGGTGCAACTAGATTGTAGATGTTTTCTTTCTTCTGTAAGACTGACTTATTTTTATTTGGAAATAACTGGTCTACGGTTCTACAAGTTAAACATAATTTTTATCCCTCATTAAGCATTTATACATTGTGTGTAATTACTAGAAATCAGAGACACTTGAACAATCTCAGATTTGCAATGAAGTTGTTATGATTCTGTCACGTGAAAAGGGGGAATGTCCTTGACCCTTAGTGTTTGATTTGTCTGCCAGTGCCCCAGGAATGCTGGGACCCTTGTACCTGACCAGTCTGTCCATGTCCCATCACAGGGACCCTTCACTGATCAGTCCTGCTGGATTGGAGGGTGGCTCAACTGACTAGTTCAGGGACACACCAACAGCACAAGGGAGACCCCTCAGCAGCTCTTCCACTTCATTCAGTATTTTCCCTGCTGCCAGCGCCTGCCAGTGCCTGTGAAGGACTCACACCAACAGTTTCTGGAGTAAGACTCTTTATTAACATCAAATTGTGACAGATTAAGGTTTGAGGATTGCTGGTGATAGTGTCTTGACTGCAAAAATGTATTCAAAGCAATATAGAGAGAGGCTCTAAACCCTAATAAAAGCATATAGCACACACAGAGTGCAGTGCTTACCCTACAGGCATCCCTACAGGGAGAAGGCAGGTTCAGCCTGTTGACTGATCTCAGCAGTTACAGTGGAGTCTTCCCTAACTTTTCCCCCATTCTTGACTTATTTTTATACCATTTCTTTAGGATTGGGTGGAGCTTGAGTGACTCTAGTAATACATACCTTTGTTACTGATTGGTGGAAAATTCTTTAACTTTGCTTTTAAAGATAGAATCAAAAAATTATAAAATGCACTCCCAGTGAGGGGTGGTTGTACCCTGGAGGTGGGTAACTTTGGGGTGGAGGTGAGTGTTAATATTATAGTTGGGTCATAATGAACCAAGTTCATCCAAGGAGAACGATTTCACCACAACTGTTGGTAAGCAGCAAAACATCTCCCCCGGTCTCCCCTGGTTGACGGTGATATTCAGTTTATCAGCTGCAAAGTACCGAGTTCCCCTCCTACAAGGATTTCAGCAGAGCCTGGGCACAGTGTGTCTGCTCCACCCTCCATTCCATCCCCCTCAGCAGGTGCTTACAGTCCTGTTGGGAATCATCATGGAACATTCCAACCACATTCCATCCAGGGGAGTAGCAGCTGCATTTTATCCTGTAATGTCCATATCACGATAACCTCTGTTAGTATGTGGCTATAACTTTTCAATTTCCTACAGTTTTACTCCCAAACATGTTTCTGTAGATTCCTTACTACAATGCAGCTTTTCACTAACTTAAAAATATAATAATTTTTATGTCTCTTAAATTTTTGCATGCATGTTAGAGAAAGTCTGGACATTCTGACTCTGACACATGTGGTAGGACTCCATAAAGCTCTGTGCTAACAATCTGAATTTTAGTAAGAGATATTTTACACTTCTCTGTACTGTTCTGTTAAATGATAGCCTCAGATGTTTTATCTAGAAGTCTTTTTTCCCTGTTCTTTTCCTATGTAAGAGAATTACTAGATCTGTACCTTGAACCTTTGCTGTTCAGCCCCAGTGAGTTCTGTCATTATTCCAACACTGAATGAGGTCTTGAAACTAAAGCATTTTGACACTTTGTCCTGCTTTCTTGTACAGATATTTAATATCTTCACAGAACAGGTTTCAAACGATTGCACTGCAGTACACTCAATGTTTTTTTTTCTCCCCACAAGAACTTACATTATATTGTTGAGGTGACAGTTTTGTATATGGTCAATTAAATGTGTGAAAGCTGTTTATAACTTTACAAGGGTTTATTAGGGGTTGGAACACTGGTGAGACACACTTGATTTTCCTCATATAGCACAAGATCTTTGTCAAGCACGTTTTATAAATATTCGGTACTTCAACTTAGCTGGAAACAAACACATTCTGTGTAAAGAACTGTGTTTCCTTCCATTCATTACTGATTCCTGGGGAAATCTGAATAGCATGATAGCTAGGTAGAATTCTTGTGTTCGAGATCACAATTACTGAAGTCACCAACAGAAACTTCTTTCCTCACTCTGGGAATATATAGATTGTGAAGTTACCATCCTTCTGGTGCTCTTTCCTGAGCTGAGGTGCTGCAATTACGCTACATTTGACGTTAGAAAAAATGCCTAGAAGTGATCTGACCAAGTCAGTGCTCCTGTGCTCAGTTAGTGCAAAATAAAATGTGCTTATCTAGGGGCATCTTCACTGGATGTGGGTGCTGCTCATGTCATTCTAAATGGCTCAGGAAACGATACACCTTCTGTGTTCTGTGAACAGTGTTTTTCCCTTCTCATCTTCTAGAACTGTTTTTTTTCACAGAACTTAGTGATGTTCCCTGCAAGTACAGGTGCAGACATTATTTATAATGGATTGTTTTGGTGATGAGTTTACTGCACGAGCTCACAAGTGTCATCAGAAGAGGAGAAATGGTAATGTCTGGTGTGTAGTGTGGAATGGTGACTGTGGAGTGGGGGTTTACCCTGGACTTGTCAAAGCAAATGTGCAGAAAATAGGGATCCTATTGCACAGTGTTAAAAGGCTGAGCCCTGAAATATTTAGTAATAAGATTATTAACAACTCATATTTTTACATTGCTGCAAAGCTAACCTCTCTCTTGTTCTATTTCAGTGTTGGTAAATTAAGCATGAATAATTTACTGAAATCTCATCAAGTATGTTCTCTTTAGGAAAAAAATAATTGTTCCAGGTAAATTGATTGAAAGTATTTTCCAAAGAATTGCTACAGTTTTGATTTTTAGTAGTTATCTAATTTCAAAAAAACTGGTGGAACACGTGGCGATGGACCTGGATACACTTGTAATTGCTGGACATGCACAGTTATCTGTGCAGCCTGTGCAGTCCCAGTGGGTGTCACGTTTTGCTGCTGGTGCCTTTGATGTTGGGGAGTGCACGGGTAAGCGCTGGCCATCAGCAGGGTTGTTGGCAGCCGGCATTCTCCCAACAGAGCGCTCCCAGCAGTGGATGAAGGACATCCCAGAGGTTTATGCATCCTCTCCTTGCTCAAAGTGAGATTTTTGTAGCTGCCCAATGACTACTGCTGCCTTTCTAAACCCAACTCTGTGTGTGTGTGTGCCTTTGTGAGGAGCAGAGGCTGCTCAGGTAGGGAAGAACTGCACAGAGTAAGAACAATCCATCTCTGCAGTAGCTTCTGAAGAGAACCTGAGTTAACCAGCAAAGGACAAAAGAGTAAGTTCAGGGATGTGACTGAAGCTCAAAGGACACATCTTTTTAAAAAAAGGGTCAGAGTTAATTTCCTCTGTTTTGTTGACCTTCCTCATTAAGCAACAATGTTTAGGATTTGGGAATTTGCCAGCAGAATTCAGTAATACAGAGCACCTGCCCCCTCTTAGGAATGAGCTCTCAGAGATGTTTCACCACATGGGAAGTCAGAAGCAAGGAGTACATGACAGCTGATGCACCACTTGCAAAGACTTACATTGGGTTTAGGTATCAGCTTTCTGCTCCCAGCTTAGATAACTGATTTGGCTTCCTTTCTCCTTTGTTGCATTTTCCCTCTTTTCTGATTCTGCACAATGGGTGGCTGAGGCCTTTAGTTATGTTGGCCTGTTTCAGAAAATTAATTTACATCCTTAACATCTTTTGAATCTGATTGAGATAAATATCTAATTAATCTGAACATGCCAGGGAACTGTAATGCTAAGGCAAATGGTAAATCTGTGTTTAGGAGTATTGCTTCCTTTGTCTATTGTTGAAATGCATTTCTAATTCACATATAAGAAATTGTCAATTAATGCTTTAGCCTATTTGTATGCAAAATCCATTTCAATTGTTTTCTGATGATTTACACTTGTAATTTATATGGGATATGCTGGAGGTGAAATTCAGTAGAACTGTATCTTTTCTCTATAAAATTAACTCCTCTAGTTTCAAGACTGTTATATACTGTGACTGCTTTTCTTTTTGTACCAGGCTGTGGACTTGATAGTAAATAGAAACCACATAACGTGTTTAAAAATACAAAGAGTATGGTTTTATAAGGAAAGTTGACTGTATTAAAATGGGACACGTTTTGTCTATCCGGGCAACTACCCTCTGGGATTCTGAAGAATTGTAAAGAATACTCAAAAGAATATTATCAGTTTATGGAACTGAAATGTCAGAAATTAATTTTATATCAGTCTTTAGTCTAGCTATGCTCTCTTAAATAAAATCTATTGGCTAAGACACTGGAAGCTTTCAAAATATTTCCTATTTATCAGGCCATTTTAGCCCAGACTCAGCAAAGCGTATCAATCTGTGAACAAAAATGTGTATAAGTCCTTTTCTAGATGCAAAAACACTTCAACATATGGACAAATTCTTTGGTAAGATTACAGCTTTTATCAGTGGTTTAAAGTCCTGGCAAAATATTATAAAGCATCTGGCTTGCAAGGGCTTGAATGCAGACTATCTGTGCAAAGCCAGAACTCTGAGGATTTAAGAATATGCACCCTTCTGAATTTTTTATCTGATTTTTAGTTTTATAAGTGGAACATGCAAACATTTTCTGGCAACTGGGATGTTTGTAATCCCCTTTCTAATAATCAGGAAAAAATGTAAGCTGCCTATTTTGAATGCCCTGTTGATAAGCATTTCAACAGGATGATTCAACACTTATGCTGTGCTGGATTATCTGTGATAGATTTCCCTGTCAAAGAAGCATTTTGCATATGAGAAGTTTTTCTGTGCTACTATGCCATTGATTTTTTTAAAAATATTTTTGTGTCTGACAGTGTACTCCTGCATATGCCATTACATCCATCATGTAAGAAATTATCACTTTTTTCCTTTTTCTCTACCTAACTTACAATGTGTTCAAAACTGCATACAGTTATAATACAATAAGAGAATTATTTTAGTACAAATTATCTTTTCAACAGTCCACCATTTCCCTACATTTTTTAGTTTATTGAATGGCTGATAAAAATTATATGCTGTATGTTTGAGAGAAGCAGAATGAAAAGGACATACTTGATCCTTGTCAATACTTCTCCCTTTCACAAAACTCTTCAGAGACTGAGATGTATGATTATCTAAAATTGTCTTTTTTATGGCTCAGTCAGTAACGTATTTTCATATATATGAAAAACACACAATTTTAAATTATGGTGAATGTGGCCTTATAGCTGAGTCCAATCACTAGCATTTAGAACTATACCCTCTGTGTTAGTCCCACTGTTTCAAGTTGTGATGCACAATTCAAAACATGGAAAATCAAATTCTTGAAGGGAAAAAAAAGGTTGTATTTTTGTTCGTTAGTGACATAATCATTACAGCTGTTCATTTATTGAAATGGTAAAGCCTGATTTGAAATGAAATTTTCTAAATAAGTGCGAAAACAAGCTTGATCCATAACACCTAAATTTTGTCACGAACAAAATTAAAGGACTGATTTCTAAATTGGCACATTGAAACTTTGGATTTACTTCTTTGGTCTCTGGAAAGAGGAGGATACTTGTCTGCCATAAAGGCGGCTGAGCAGATGTCTCCTGATCCAGAATCACTGTTCCAGCTGGGGAGCTCTGCCGTACACTTGGCTGGAACGCCATGTGGAAGGGGCTGGCAGTCGGAACAATGGCAGAGATGGATAAACTTTTTGGAGTCTTACCAAGGAGGCTTTGATGTAGGAGATAGGGAAAGTACAGAATAGATGTGAAGGGAGATAGCTGTAGAAGAATGTCATTAATCTAAGGTGACAGCAAAGGAGAGAACTGTATGGGGCAAGCTGAGAAAATTTCCTCAATGGATGGTGATTTTTCTGGCTGTTTGAAGAGGACTCAGATTTATGCCTTTCCAGAAAAGGCATAAATTTCTGGACAGGACCTGGCAGGTCTGGAATGACTTGCCTGTCCACCTTTCTCAATTAAGAGTGATTAAATTATGTCTCGTTGTCCCTCTCCATTACCTCTGTTTCCACATTACTAAAAATTCTTTATCAACAACTTGAAACTCTCCTTGTACCAGAAAGGAGAAATCCCTGCTGAATCCCATGTTATGTCAGCATTTTTTTGTGCAATCTTCTATTTAAGAAGCACAGTTTAAAAAACAGATATAGCTTATATGTATGAGACTATATTAATGATATTTATTACTTATAATATGTGATTTTAAAATGTCCCCACACATTTGTATATAAATTGTTTAAATATATATTCCAATGCAGTAACTTGCAACATAAAATCTAATACAAATTAAAAGTAAAAACCCATGAATGTTGCTTTGAAAATTTATTGTATATCCTCACTTGAGAGACCCAACAGCACAACACAGGATTCTTAATCCTGTAAGTGCCAATACAGACATTTCTATTAACCTTTAATTTAGTTTAGAAATATTTTTGAGTAATTTGACTTCAGAATTGAAAGTGTCATGCTTAACTGGTTTACATACAACAATACACTCAAGCAGCAAATCTGAAGACATCAGTTATTATTTCTAGTCAACATGCTAGTTGTAATATAGAAATAAATTTTCCCATATGTATTAAAAAGAATTTACAAAAAGGAGATACTGTATTTCCATTAGCAGTTATTTATTCATTAACAAGTCAAAGATTTTAAGCTTCACTGACTAAGAGTCAAAAAGTAACCAGGGAAAATATGGTGTATTGTCTGGAATTACAGCAGCCAGTAAAACGATAGTAAAAAATATACTAAGGTCAATAAAATATCTCTGATGAGGCAAGTCTCACTTTTTTTGTCTTTTTCAGGTTTTCTACTGTCATGTTTTTTCTTTTTTTTTGGCTTTTTTTTTTTTCATGGCAATCCTACAAAGATGAAATGAAACCTTGTCTTTTCCTCCTGATATTGAGGACAAAGGCTCTCTCTAAACACTACACAATACAGTTTTGGTAGAAGAAAAAGCAGTGTGCTCCATAGAAGTAACTACCCATGGAGACTACAATCAAAAGACAGTGAACTTGATCAGAAACAAAGAAAAAAGGGTTTGTTATTCAGTGGTGGGTTTGTTTCTTTCTCTCCCTTTTTTTTTTTTTTTTTAATTTAGGAACAAATCACACTGTTAACATCAAGAGCCAGCAGTGCTCTTCCTGGATAAGTATCTTGGATAAAAAGGTATTCAGTAGCCCATTTGCAACAAAGAATGGAGATGGATAGAAGAAGAGACAGAGAACAGTTGCCCTACCTGGCATTTAACAGTTCTGATAAACGCAACTCACAAAGTTCAGTGCTTTTATTTCCTTTGATGCCCAAAGAACTGAGAATTTGTTCTTTGACTCAATTGCTGCCCTCAGCAGCTTGTGTGTTTTTGGTACCACTGAGAAGTTCCAGCCAGGACATGAAAGTCTGAGACACTCAGAGCAATCAACAGCAAGGCCAGCAGCCTGCAGGGTGATGCAGCTTTTGTCACTGAGGCAGACTGAAAGACTGATATTAATTTGATCTAGACTAGGCACTGCTTATGCCTTCTGCTCCTATTTTGCTGCCATATGTGTTTTAAGTTATTAAATTCAGAAGCTGGAAAAATTAGGCTAATTAATAGGCTGTTCATATCACTGAAATACATAGCAAGTGCACAGGGTGCAGTGAAAGATTAGGGAGATAACAGAACTAAGTGAATATGGCTTTTACGCTGGCAAATTTAAATTACTTATTCTTAAGTGGGACCAGGTATAAAAATACCTTTCCCAAGGGTATTACATGATTGGGCATCTCAGTAATAAAATCCTGACCTCAAATAGATTTCATAATTTATTTTTTTTTATGTTTTTAGAGGTGATGATGGGTTTCTAACTTCACTCTGCTTTGTGAGAGGTATAAAACTTACACATGCAACTTGGCCTGAACTTCGTCAGCTTGATCTGATGAAGGACCATGATCCTGTGGCTAAAGTGTTTAGGACACTCTGCTTGTGTGGAATAATCTTGGTTTCTATTTGCTGAGATTCTCTGCTGAGAATGCATTGAGTGGCCTCATCCTATTCTTGAGAATCTTGTTCCCTTTTGCTTTCTCTTGGGACTTCTGAGTTGCTGGCATCAGAAATGGTACAGCATGTCCTGTCAGTAGGGGGAAATACCTCACTGCTCAAGGGATATTGCTGGAAAGAGAGAGAGGAAGGTTCTCACAGGAGCACTCATCCCTTGTTTGCAAATGTAAGTGATTGTGAATCATAGCAAAGTTCTATATCATTCTGCTGCTTTGCATGTATTGCTGAAACAGTGATTAATTTCGTGACATATGAAATACTTTGTCTCTATAACATTTAAGGTCTACTTGGACAACCATCCAAAAAAATAATGCAAGTTGTTGTAAGTTATGAAAGCTTTCTATTTGATGTCAGTATGCATCTATATCTTAAATCTTTGCCATGAGATCCATTCTCTCTGCTTGTCTAAGCTGACGTTTTCAGGACTGATGGAAAGAGAATTAAATAATAAAACAGATTTTATGGTGTTCTATGTATTGTTCTATGCTGTTTGTACTTCAGGGTCTGACAGATGACAGTCCTGAAATTTGTGTATGCATATTCAATCTGTTTCAGAAAGTTCCAGATAACATTATTTTGACAAAAGTGTAACTGGCAATATCTGTGGAAATCAGCTTTTTGAATTCTTAAAGTCTTTTCTTGAAAACATTTCAAGTGTCTTTTATATCTATAGATTAGATATGTATAAATCACAGAACTATTTTGGTTGGAAAAGGTCTCTAAGATCATTGAGTCCAGCCATTAATGCCACACTGCAAAGTCCACCACTAAACCAGGTCCTCAAGAGCCACATCTGCACATCTTCTGAATCCCTCCAGGGCTGGTGAGTGAACCACTTCCCTGGGCATCCTGTTCCAGTGTTTGATGACCCTTCCTGTGAAAAAAATTTTCGTAATATCCAATCTAAAAATTCCCTGGCACAATTTGAGGCCATGTCCTCTGGTCCTCTATCTTGTTACTTGGGAAAAGAGCGTGACCACCACCTGGCTCCAGCCTCCTTTCAGGAAGCTGAAAAAAGCCATCATCCTTTTTTCCAGGATAAACACCCCCAGTCCCCTCAGATTTGTATGTGACAATTTTTAAACTTGTCTCAATGATGACATAATATAAGGAATCTGACTTAACATACACAAAAATGTAGGAAGAAAATGACAAAACACTTATTTTTTTCTCTGGGGCAAAGCAATATTAACAATAAACTACTTAATGTGTGCAGGGGAGCAAAAATAAAATCAGGATTATTGCTGAACATTATTCACGTTTGTGAATCATATTGTGCAAAAAACGTTCCTGTGCAGAATTTTACAGAGTCTACATTTTAAGTAGACTATGAAGGGTAGAAACCTGCCTAGTCTAAATATATTGTTCTTACAGTAAGATTCCTCATGTTTTCACTTTGATGTAACAGCTCACCAGAGCAGAACATCATGTAATTAAAATATATTAAATTTGACTCCCCGAGCACTTAGTTTTGTGGTTGGTGAAGAGAGGAGGAAAAGTGGCGTATGCTTATAAATAAGAATATGAAAAATAGTTCTGAGGTAGAAGAATGATAGAGGGAGGAAGGAACAGGAGGCTTAAGGAGTTGTGAGAAAAAATGGTGCTGTATGACCATTTTCTTCTTGCCAACTGTACTAAACCTGGAGTGTTAAAACCCTTTATCTGTACTGAGTGCCTGATAATTGTCTTTAATAAAAAATGAAGAGGTGAATTGTATGCTGTCATGGCTAAGCTGCACCATTTAAATTTGGATTCTTTTCTTTATGGGTAGCTACAGAAACAAAAGGATCACCCCCTTTACCAGTTTGGATAATGCACTCAAAGTTCAGAGTACAAAGTCTCTCTTCAGACCAGAGAGCTGGGAATCTTTTGCTGCAGTGAGTATGGGAAGGTACTTGGTGAGGGAGGACAGCCCCAGCTCACTTATGGGATTCATGGCTCACTATAGACTTGAACTCTGGTTGTGTTCATCAAATGGCTTGACCCTTCCAAGGCATTAAAATTTTCCACTTTCAGAGCTAAAATACAAAATTAAAAGCAAACTTTTGAGTCCCAGCCTTACTCTGCAGTCCTTGTTGTTTTTTATCTATATGCAGCCAAACAATAGGGCTGACACAACAAATATGTCAAATCCTCAATTTATCATCTGTATCAGTGTTGTGTAAAATTTATTAATCCCTGCAGGAAATAAAAATGCAGGATTTTAGTTTGTGTGCTTGCTGTGTCTCACAGCTGGAGTGAGCAGAGTTGGAGAGCTGAGCACTTGTTCCTGGAGGCTTTCAGAAACAGCAGGTCAAAAAGCCACAGTGTCACAGTCAATGCTATGGATGCTTTCTGTAAATGGAAAAGATTCATTTTGATAGACACCCTAAGTCAAAATAATGAAAATTAATTTCTTGTTTATTACAAATTTTTATATTAAAATATGCCTTTGACACTTGCAGCAAGATTGTGACAGGTGTTTAAAATGTAATTTTGTACAAACGTCTCTGACTATTGCCAGTTATTTTCACTGCAGAAAGCTTGCAGATATGCCACAAAGTATAATCCTTCAAAAGAAGCTTGTTGCAGACACAAGAAAAGATAGTCTTGTAATTGAGGTGCCACCTGGGATCACAGAAGGTCTGCTTTGTCTTTTTTTCTTAGCTCTGTGTCTGTTTGGAGAGTGACCTTTTGGGAATGTTCTACAGTCCTTGTACCACTGTTTTTCACTTAAGGCTGGATGTACTGAGTATCCTGTGAACAGCTGTGGAATTCTTATAGCATCAAAAATGCAGCTCACATGGTCATAGGGTGCAGATCCAAGGCTTCACAATTGAAAATTAGGCTCAGAAGGCAGAGCAGCAGGATGGATCACAGGGAACTGAGAGCAGCAATTCATTATTCCTGTCTCTCCTCCCTTTCCTCCACTGCCATGACTCCTGAGTTCATTTTGCTCTTGTGCTCTGCTCTGTCAGGTCATGGATGTCACTATTTTACCATGATCCATTTTTCAGGGGCATGTTGACATTCCAATTCCAATGGTGTTGAACCTAAATGAAGAGTTAAGAAATTCTTCCTGGTACTGTTTGTACTTCTGCAAATCAGCTTGTCTGGGATACAGGTGTGTAACCAATGCAACTGCTGCTGATGCTTGCTTACAAACTGATTTCTCAGTATCTTTACAATATGTGGTTGAGAAGATAATTACTCTTTTAAAACATGGATGGGGTATGTCTGTGCATTGCTAAGGTAAGCAACAATTTGTATGTTAAAATTATCAGATTATTTAGTGATTTTTGAACAGCAAGCATTGAAAGCTGATACAGAAACAGTAACAATTGGTTGTGTGCTAATAATTTGTAATGGCTCTTGTATTTGGTGTCCTAATTTAGGATGCTTTATAATAGTTATACAATATTTGAGATTCAGGATAGCACTGCTGGTTCAGTAAATCCCATACTGTTTCTGCCCTCACCTGAGTTCACCTGCAAATCTATTAAGACCTAAAAATTGGTGCATTATTTCCTGAAAGGAAAGTGAGACCCCTTAAAGGTGAGACCTCTTTACTTCAAAGGGTGGGGGTTTTACAGCAATGCATGTAGGCCCCTGCTATTTAAAACACAAGTAGGTAGGGCTGAGACACAGATGCCTCTGAATGATGCTCTGTATGGAGGAATGTGTTCAGGTAATCCAGAGAAGGCTGTGATATGTGTGGCAGTGTAACAGGTGGCACCACTCCTGTGTGTCTGGGAATGCCTGCTATGGCGAGATGCACCCCCTGAGCCTTGGAACAGCTCAAGGCAGAGTTCAGGGCAAGGACAGTGACAGGTCCTGTGTGCAGGACCTAAGCACAGATACTATTTAGAGATATATGGATCATGTTATTCTTGGCAGAAATTATTATCCTTTCTGTGAGTATCCTTCCTTGCAATCTTTGTTTTCTTCATTTTCATGGATGGATGAATAGATGGAAGGAAGGAATTCTGCAAAACAAAACCTGTATTTTTTATAGGGCCTTCTCAACAAGCTTTGAAGAACACTATTTGAAGCTGGGGGAGGTAAGTTAGTTGACTATCAGGCTTGAAAACTGGCCCTTTGCTTAAAAGGTCCAAGTTAATATTGTACTATTTTTTCCTTTGAGGGCAGTTAAGAAAATGGGAGGGTTTCTGTTTACAGAACTCAAATCCTACTGTAACCAAAACCTCAAACCAAACCCACCGCCGCAAAGAAACTTTTAAAATTTTTTTCTAAAAAGTCTTCCTGCATTAAAACCCTCCAAAGATTTAGCTTTTTGTTCTACTTTGCAGCACAATGTTAACTCTGCTTTAGTACCAAAAACCAGTGTAGTAGGCAGATTGCCATATTATCTGGCAATGCCTCAATAATGAGATTTTCAGGTCTTCCAGTAGGAATCCTTAGGGCATAGACCTGAAAATGAGATTCATGCATACTATATTATCTAGACATTTTAAGCACCTATATACTGAGGCTAAAGGCTTTTAGTTCATATTGGAAAATAAAGACATACCACAAAACCCCCCAACAAATATTTAAGGGTTATATTTAGAGCCATTAGCTGTTGAGATGGGAAAAAAAAAATCAATATCATTGTTTTTTCTTATTGAATTTTGTCCTTAGGACCTTAACAGAAGGATTTAAAGCAAACTAAATGTCTGCTGTTATTAAAGTAATTTAATATCCTAAGAACCAAAAGGTCTTTCTCTGAGTATGACTTTCTCATAGTCTGGTCACTGACAAAGAAAACTACCCAACTTTTTGTTAATGTTATGTTGCTACAGTGAGTTGCCTTGCTTTACTTTGATCTGTTTGCTTTTTTCCCCTCTCCTTTCCCCAGGTGAGGCTACATGCTTAGCTGCACATCTTAAGTTTCAGCTTCTACTGTTTCTACTACTGTGCTGGGAAACTCGCCAGTGCACACAAATCAAAGTTATGCCTTTGCTTGTTTCCTCATGCTGAACTCTAACAAAAGCTCTGCAATGCTAAAGCTATAAAATATTCTAATTTCATGGCTTATTTTCAATAAACTGAAAAACAGGAGCTTTAATGTGTGTCTTTTCAGTTTATTATTGAAAGTGCAATTGTTGGCATTGAAAAAATTGAGGAGAATTCAGTCAGCTGAGTGTGAAGGAAGCAGAGAGGGAGAGATCTCTGATACTGCCTTTGTTTTCCTTCAGTTCATCTCTTTTGGACAGGAATCCTTGCAGAATGATAGTGGCAGTTTCAGAGGTTTCCATGTCTTCCCTCATTTGGTCTGTTCATAAAGAAAGGGGCTGGAGCAGCCACTGAGATGGAAATGGGTGATTGTGCTACTCCCTTGCTATCATGAGTCATTTACTCCAGTACATGTGCTTCCTAGTCTACTCTGAGGGGGCAAGATAAATCCTCTACTTGCCTGAGAAAACTAAAATTTAAAAAGTCACGCTTATATTTCCTCATTTGTTCTGCTTGTGGAAGAGGGGATGAATAAAAACCTTTAGTTTCCTCACTAGTTTTAAGGAAAATGGCATGAAAAGTCATTGAATAAATATGTATGACCAAAAGCAAATTTAGTGAGCTTGTAGGTGAGGCTGAAGGGGCCTGAACTGTTATATATATACTGCTTGGTATATCTGCCTTTTTCTAGAGCTTGCTTTCCTATGGCATTTTGAAAGAATCTATAGTGATATTCTGTTCATTTCTACCTTTAAATGTTTGCACTGCCTAAATTAAAATAAATAAATAAAACCCTGACACACATTATTCCAAGTTGTAAGACGTTAATAATTACTGAAATTGGTTCTATCTCACTGAAATGCTCTTTCATCTCAAGTATTAAGACATACCATCATTTCAAAAAATTTTTTTTCTTTAGAAAAGGAATTCTCTAAGCAGCATTTGGCTGTTGGTAAAGATATTGCATTGTTATTGCTACCCTTACCTACTGAGGTTTGCTGCATCCACTTTAGCTAAAATCACATTTCTATAAATGGTCTATCAATTGTGCTTCTCCTCTGCACTCTCGGAAATATTATTTCAAATAATTTTGAAACAGCCTACACCAACTGCCTCCATTTCATCTGATTACGGAAAACCCAGGGATTGCCATACTGTTAGGATATACAGCAAGGTATACAGTAGGTCCTGAGATTTTTAGGTATTTCCGCAATTTGCAATTAATGGGCAGAGTGTTGGTTTCTGAAATGCAACAGATGTATTAAAAAGCTCAGTGTTGGAATTATAGGAATTTTATATGTTTTCAAATAACTTCAATTTTGCCCTTTAAAGTGAGCTTTCATTTTCATTATAATGTGGTGAAATTATGAAGTAGAAATAGTTTTTTGTGGTCACTTCCCTGAGATGGCAAAGGAGTTGTGAACAGGTTCTTTTTTCCCCTGTCCATAGAGATTCCTGTCCTGAACCTAAACAGGAAAGAGAAAGATCATGGATGCTATTGTGTGTTTGGGATGGGTAGATTAGGTATCACTGGTGGTCCCTGCAGCTTATGTGGACACCACATGCAGGAACTTGCATTAAGGAATTTGGAGATGCAAGAAGTTTTACGACTTTTAGAACTTAAATGGCAGTGAGACTCTCCATGAAAGTTTTGTGTCTGCAGAAAAAACTATGCTCTGCACTGTGGTTTGAATGTTTGTACTGAAATTTGTCAAATGGTGCTAAAGGAGGTAGATGTACCCTTGCAAAGCCCTGTGCTGGACAACTTGATTCACCAAGCAAAAAAAGAAAAAAAATACAAGTCTTTCACATGTATCTTATTACATATAGGAAAAAAGCTGCAATGAAACACTGTCTGTGTGAGAGACAGTTAATGTGTAGAGGCATGAAGTGGTTGATGGCAGTTTTACCTTATTTCTGTGGGTGTAAGAGGCAGCAAAGGGGAACTATTGTGGCTTGCCTAAACTGGAAGATAAAATGGCCTTATAGTTTTAAGAGCAGGAAATATTCCTCTTATGGAATAGCTCTCTTCAGGTGTGTGTGGCAAGACAAACCCAGAACTCACAAGGATCCCCGAAGTCTGTCCTGTAATAAAGGGCCTGCACACAGACTCCACAAGGGCAGTGCTCCTGGCTCTGCACTCTCAGCCCTGGTCTGTATGAGAAAGGTGGGAAGGCCTGCAAGAAGGAAACTTCATTTTCTTCTTTAAAAATGATGTAATCCTAGAATAATCCTAGGACCAAAACATTAGGGATACTGTCAGCGAAGGTAGAGTTTGTTCTGTGACAACTGCAAAGGTGCTGCATTGGAAGAGATGTAATTGGTGTTAATAAGTGTTCACACAGATTTTATTCACCTTTTACATATGTGCCTGAGGTACTTGGAATCCAGACAGAAGGAATAGGCTTGTAACCTGGTGCTTAACCTTTTGAAAGGATGAGAGGGAAAAATAATGGCCTGTCTTCTGTTAAGCAGGAGTCAATATTGCTTGTGTCTGGATTATGCATGAAACACTCTATTTTATGAAAGTTGCTGATGTTACAAGCAGTATGTTATCCATATGTTTGTTTCAGATGTTTACATCCTGCTAATGATTATGATAATTCCATGTGTTGTGTACAGTGTAATTCATACCTATCTACCAAAGCTTCATCTACTTAATGTGATTAAATAGCCTGATCCTGGAATGGTGAGCACAGAGCTGAATTTGAAATGCTCGTGGATACTTCATTGTAGCTAATCTTCAGACATGGGAAGCTATTAGCACTGCTGAATAATAGCTCAGAAATGTCTTTCATTTTATCAATATCCGTAATAGACTTTGCTGCTGCAGAAAAATGAATTCTAATGTTACTAGAAGAGTCTTCTGCAAGTTAATTTTATGAAAATGCTAATAACTGTGGGAGTGCTTGAAAGAATTTAGAGAAGGTCCTATTTTTCTAACTATACATCTATTTAGTGAGGTTGTAAAAGAAATTGGTGCTAGTTGGTGTCTGTGGCTTGGTCTATTTTTGTATAACTTCCATAGTTCCAGACAATTTTATCCTTTAAAGTGCTTTCAAAGCTAATGAAGAGAATTTTAGTACATCTAAGTATTAATAAAGCTGAAGATGTAAACGAAATAAAAATTAGAAAGTTCACATTGTGAAATAAACCCCAAAATATAAAAATAATTATCCTGTTGTGTAAATTACATATTTTCAAAGGTAAAAATAGAAGTCCACAATTGTCACAATTAAATATTCTCTGAAATAAACCTTGAAGTGACGTGCCCTAATTACATGAACAGATGTATTTACTATATAAGCAAGTATTAAACAGAAATGGTTACTTTATGCTGTTGGAAACAATATGTTGACAGCTGTCTTTAATCTGGACAATTTGCAAAATATTTAAAATATTTAACCTGGTGCTTATTTAATGTTCCACTATTTTGAAACAGTCTCTTGATCACCATCAGTTGAGGTTTTTGAAGGGCAGATAATATATGGATGTCTGTCATCTTCTTACTATTATGACTGCCTCTACAGTTTTTACCACCCTTTTGTTTTTAAATGAACTGTCCTTGTTGCATTAAAAAGGGCCAGAGAAATGATGCAACTTTGTACCAAATATTGTAAAAAATCAGATACATCCTTTTGCAGACTAACTACAGTATTTTAAACAGGGTTTATTTGTCTCATAGCCTCCTTACAGAGGGAAAGGAAAGAAGTAAGAAGGAAAAACCTGCAAACTCATACTCTTATCAGGTTTAGAAAGTCTGCCTTGGTAGAAAGAAAATATTATTATCCTTACAGAAACCTTTTTTGATTCTTAGTAACTAGAATATAATAAATTTTATATGCTCTGTAAAGGAAAAATTCTGATTATGTCCTTAATATTTTTACTTCCTTTTACCTCCCAGTGACATGGAGGTACAATGATTTGTATGTCTTTGAGGGATCTTCTGATGTTCTCTTGGAATAGTAAATCAAACACAGCTGTACAAAAACCCACAGAAATTTTAATAAGAAGCAGAGTGCAAAATATTTTGATTAATACTCCAATTCTCTGCTGGAGTGCCACAGTGCCATAACACCTGATTTAGCACAAGCAGAGAAATCCATTGTAAGCCATTGACTTGAAATATACGGGTTTAACCCTAAATGTTTGTGATGATTCACTTCCTCAAATTTGAAATGCACTTGGCTTCCCATGCTGGGTGTAACATAAATACTGAGATTTGACTTGAAAACATATAATCTATTTCCTGCAAACGTTTTTTTTCCCTCTTCTTTCTCTTCCCCAGGCACAACAAAGGATCTGAGAACACAATTTGTATTTTTTTGCAGAAGAAATGGTTATGCTGGAGGGAGCTATAGCAACATTCCCTAGAATGACAAATCTAAGCTCCCATTGCTGAGGCTTCTTGCTCTTACCTTGTGCCCTGTGTCTCTAAAGGCGGCTGGTGTCTGAGGTAACCCTGTATGGAAATAAATGACAAGGTTCAATGGGATGCTGCAGGAGGTTCCTATGGCTGGAGCCATCAAATGTCTCCTCTTTCTCATATTTTGGCAAACCTTTAAAAATCTTATTTTTTTTCATTAATGAGGATTTGTAACATTGAAATTCTATGCCTGCTACGGAAGGGTTAAAGAGATTACTAAACCTGATATTCTTTATGAAGTGGAATAAAGAAAAAGCCTAATCTTTTAATTTTTCAGTTCTAGGAGAATAAAAGATTGTCGCCTTGATTCTATGCTTTCTAAAAGCAAAATAGAAAGTCCACTGTTAAAATCATATGAAAACATATTTTCATGAGATTTTTGTAAGACAGCTATTATTTAAACAGTGAGCAACCTCACTGACCCCCACAGCAGCCAGGGATATCTGCAACTGAATTATGTCAAATGACATGTCTTCCAAATCCATATCTGAATGACAGCTGCCAGATTATATTTTATTTTTCATTTTATAGATCATTGTATGGAACAATTGCTATGTTAGGTTAATCTATTTCCAGTTCTATAAATTGTTTGTCAAATATTGAAGGTAAGTCTTGAGACAATACTAGATATCTTCTTCACTGTGACAATTGTCATGCTAGGCCTTTGTCTAAGAGTTGACTTTAGTACAACAGGAGCTACTTGGAGAACTTGTTTGTAGGTGTGCAAGAATACAACTTGGGCTTTTTAGAAGGGATGTTCCTGCGCTAAGATTCCAAATTTATAGTGATGATCCCAGTCAATATCTGTTCTGTGGAGAGCCTTTCTGTTGACTTCACTGGAGTTTGAAGTGAATTTTAGAACACTTTAATCATTGAACAATTTAAACTATATTTTGGAATATATAAATATAAAATAAAACCTGTTTTTTATAAAGCACATATATATGCCAACTACTTAACCTATTAAATAGCATAACACAAAGTATGCCAGTGTGACTATTAGGTATAAGGGGAACATCCTTTAGTTAAAGTATGAAGATGATGAGTGTAATTATTTGATCAGGAAGATGGAGTCCTAACTGCTCTGGCATAGAGTAATTATACAAATGGTCACTCTGTAGTAAAGCCATTTTTCTTGACTAGTCAAATTTCTGACACTCTTATCACATGTACTGACAGGACACAGCTTTGGTGTGGGTTAGTTTTATTGTTTGGAATCATTCAGCTGAAATGAATTTTTTTTTTCTATGCCTCTTACTATGTTCTTTAGTGTTTATTTCTGGATTATTGTGATCTATTCAAAGCTTAGAGAACCAATATATGTTCAAAGTAGGACAAAAATTGTTACTTTTGGCACTAGATTGAACTGAAAGGCAAGTGCAGATTGTTTGATTTTTTAAAATTAAGCTTATGGGTGTAAGGCTGATGTTTGAAGCAGTTACAATATGGCATTTGGGCTTAAAATACAAATAGAAAAAAAATTGAAATAATAATCCTCAGTATGTATCACAGATCTTTGTGGTTTTACTGACATGTTCCTCCTGCTCCAGGCTTTTGATTGGTTCATGGTAGGGAAGATGCAGCAAATCCTTGGGATCCCAGTTTTCTCTGATCAAGTTGGGATTTTGGCAGTTGTGTCTGACAATTGAATACTTGAAAGATGCTCCAGCTCAGTGCTAGTCATGGGTTGAGCTGCTCAGCAAACACAGATCTTTATGATCTCATTCCTTTGTGCTCACCCCTCCATACTGCGGCTTTGGGCTGAAGACAGAATCAATTTAAATCTCTGGCCATGTGCTCAAAGTTACCTCTGGGACTGGCATTAGCAAACATTAAATTGTTGTGTGCCAGACATGTCCAGTGACAGCAGATTGCGACTTGGGTTCTTCACAGATGTGGGATACAAAGATTTCACAGGAATTTAGTTTAGTTAGTAAGTAATGTCTTGTAAGACAAGTATTCTTGGGGCTCTCTGTAGTTATTGTGTCTTGAAACCCTTGAAAAATACACTTTAATGTAGCATTTTCCCAAATTGTTTTTTAAATCTGTTATTCGGGGTATATACACTCTTGAAATTTCATCTTCTTTAATTTCTTTGAAATGTTAAAACAGATTATAGAAAGTGGTCTTCAAACAATTCTATTTTTTTTTCCTAAGAAAAAGCCCCCTGAAACTGGAAAGAGAGAAGGAAGGTATTCCATAAAGATTTTAAAACAGCAGGGAGACATCTTATTTTTTTGGGAAAATATAAAAGCCCACCTAGGTTTAGAATCAAGTGTTCAGCTTTTCTTTAGATTGTCTTTGCCTTAAACCATATAAAGGCTATGGCCAGTGGAATTTTCCTTTGAACGTGCATTAGGCAATAAACCATGGATCACAAAAGTGTTGCCAACAAAAAGAGCCTTTATTCTGCTTCCTTGTGAAATGTTTGGGCTTGTTTTGCCCTTATTATAGGCAAAGAAGGGCTAAAATTTAATAAGAAAATAATAGCAAAATGGGACAGGGGGAGTATCCATAGCCAGTTTTGTGAGTTGTGAGTACCACTTGATTGGCAGAGTCACGGTCCTTCAACAACTACTTTCCTTATGAAACAGTGACAGTCCAGATCTAGTACCAATGAAAAATCACCTGAAATAGTAATATAATAACACAGCTTAATGCCAGATTGACAGAATTTTACACAGATGCTGTGAGGTCAGAAATCAATAAAATTGATCAAGAGATTTCTCTTTGCAGATCTGTAGCAAACATGGAATTGGACTGTTTGGGGCCCTCAGCATGAGATTGCACTTTAGAAGCAACAGTTCCTGTAAATTTGCTAGGCAAGCCCCTCTACAAGGCATGTCCAGTTTATTCTCCTTTCCTTGCAAAGACAGCACTGAAAATATCAAAATTTGCTGGCTTTGAATTCAAACAGAAGTTTTTAAATATGAATTCATGTCAAGAAATGAACCGTCCAGGTTTATTTTCATGTAGAATCCTGTTCATATTCTCGATTCCTTCACCTGAATGTGTTTTTTTGTGCAGGGATGATTCATTTTTGCAAATTAGTGTATATCTGTAGACCTTTGGATCATTTTGTTTGTGAAAGTCAGCTTGAAGCACTAAGAAATAGCTATGAAATTATTTCTTTGATTTTTGGGAAGGTGACCGTGTTTTGGCTGAAGCAGTAGAAAGACTAAGAGTAACTGATGTAAGTGTATGGTCTGCTCTTTGTTTATTTAATGGTAAATATGTTTGTGATGATGTGACTGACACTTCTCTGTTGTACAGGAAAATTCAAGAATGCAATCTTAACAAGTAGAGTTAAATTAAAAAGGCTTTTTCTTAACACCCTGAAAAAATGACTACATATAAATAAAATAGGCCTTTATAAGGTGTTTAATCTGAGCAAGCCTTTAGGTTAAAAAGGAAAAGGACAAGAAATGTTTCTTCTTTGCTGAAATATTTATAGAAATCTACAGCAAACTTCCAGAGGTTTTTGAAGTTCAGGAATATGTCTCATCTGCTTCTTTAGACTAAGGGATCAAAACTCAACTTTTATATTAGTCCCTAAGAAAAGGAACTTTTTCAATGTGGGTCTAAAGAAAAGAAATAATTTCATCTGTATCATCTCCCTGACACACATCCACATCTGAGAACCACCTGCCTAAAGCCCATGTAACTGAACTTTCTGAGGCTCAAGGGAGAGGAAATTCTGCTTCAACAGAAGGCCAGGTCTTGTGGCTCTGGTGTAACTGATCCAATAGCCGAGTGTACTGGTTTGGAAACAAACCAGCAAAGGAATTAACCCCACAGAAAAAATATTGCGAGAGATTCCAAGTCAGAACTACAATTTAATAGGAGAAATTAAAATAAAAGCAGTAATACAGAAAACACCAGACTGAAATGACAAGGTCACAGTACCACCTGCCACTCTGTTGGCCCGGGTGGTGATAGCAGTCCCGTCAAGTGCAGTCCTGTTGGAGTGATGATCCTCAGGAAGAAATCCCGCCTGTCTCTGAGGGTCGGTCGGGTGGTTGTGGCGTTCCTTTCCTCTGGAAAGCCCAGTGGAAATAGGTACTTACAATGGGTGTCTTGTGTTGTTTTTTCCATTCCTTTCATGCGGGTAGAGTGTTCAGTTCCTCCCTTTTGGGGCGGGGCATATCCCAATGGAATGATGTCATTCCAGGTGGGCTTGATGGCCCATTACTGAAGATGACCCCCCTCAGAGTAGCTGCTGCTTCTCAGAGGTGTTATCAGGGCTGAGTCATTGATGTGAAGATAAAGGGGCATCACCTGCCTCTTATCTAATGCCCAGCTTGCAATCTTGGAGGGTGTGGGGTGCAGTGGTCACCTCATGTGAACGACCCATCGTTAACAACTCATTGAGAGGTGACTGAGATGGTGATAGAATACATTCCTTTGATTACACCTTCATGTAACCCGAGACACTGAGAGGCCTCACTGTCACTAAATTAATATAAATAGCCTCTGGAGTGTCAAAGTGATAGATTCAGTGATGTGATAATTGGCTATTTTTTCCATGTATCTGATATCATTACATTGACAGTACATTTAATGTGCTGGGGACCTGAGAATCAGGGGTGTTAATTGTCACTGAACAACTGCTTTCCTTGGACAATTTGGGCTCCAGTGACTGATAGACACAAACTCCATCAGGAAACAGGAGTCCTGTTGGTGGTTTTCTACTGCAACAAACAGCCACCACACCTTCACCTTTTTTACACGTCAAAAAATTTCAGCCAAACTTGCCAAGAGTTTCAAATCTATCCTAAAATTTAGATGGGTGTAGGTGGATTGGTAGAGGAGCAGTTTTTGAGTCGTGCATTCACATTATGTTTTATTCTAGAATACTGAGAGAAAGGACAACCAATTCAAGGAAGCATCAGTTCAGTCTTGCTCTGTGCTAGACCCAGAAGAATCTGACTGTGAGACAGGAGCCCAGGAGAAACCAGCTTTCACTAATTCTGTTGCTTGTGAAACTGTTTGCTTTAATTATGCCACTGTAAGTACACTGGAGTAATTTCTTACCTGTCCTGGGTCTAGTTAATATGGAATGACATCTAGCAATATAAATTAACAGTTTAACAACATGTTTAGTGGCAGCTGTGAATTAGGATGCTAAAGATACATAGTAGTAGTCCCCTGAAGAAGAGTTCAGAGATTTCTTTTCCCTCACATTAATACTATCACTTAATACTTTTATGTGATGTTTGTACACTCAGTCACAAATTACAATGTACCTCTGCATAAACAAATTCTTTAAGGAATTTATCTAGATGAGGAAAAAAAATCCTATTTATTTACAGAAGAAAAAACTACTACTAGTTTAACTCTAATAGCTTTAGTAAACTATAGGAATTAAGTACTGACAATTAACTAAGTATATAATACCTTGTGGAGTATAAATATGGTTTCTTATCGTGAAGCCTGAATTTCTTTCACTGTAAATGCCCAGTTTGTTAAATTTGTTATGACTTTGTTTTGCTATAAATGGCTATGTCTGTCAATGACAGAAAGCAAGTAGATTCTCTAATTTGCTCTACCTTGAGGGTAATCTACTGATGAGTTTAAGAGTCACAATGTAGTAAAAAGCCTCAGGATTAACTGCCCAGAAATAAATAACCTTGCTAGTACTGGTCTGTTGAGCTGTATGGGTGACATTATTTATTGCTGCTCGCATGGTGACGTGACTGTACAGGAATGCTAAGTAGCTGTGTACATGCAAATATCTCAACGTTATGCAAAGTGAATCAACCATAGGACAGCATTTGTTAAAACAAGACAAGACAAACTATTATCAGTCACTCTTGGAGAAAATACCTTGGATTGGTGTTGCAGCCAGCTATGATGCAGTTTACACAATGCCAGCTGCAAGAGGCTAAATGCCTTCTTGATCTTAAAATAAATAAATAAATAAAGATAGAAACTGAAACGTGGTCTATTTAGGCACTAGAGAAAAACTTACTTGGGGAACTCAAAAGTTCCTCTCAAACAGTCTTACTTGTCAGGTGAATTTCTTTGAAATGCAGTAAGTTCAAGTTAAAATCATTTTACATTCTTGTGCTTAAGTAATATGTCAGAGATAGACAGTTGGATTGCTTTGGTGAGTTACTTAGTCATATGTTGACATCCAGCTTTTTTTCTTTCTGTAGAATCTATAGAAACCACTCCCAAGTAAAATCCCTCAGAATAATTTTGATCTTTTAAGGCACAATTTGCTGATGTCTTCTATATCTGTTTTGTAAGCTGTGACTTGTAACATTGCCACTGAGTTTATTCATATCTTTGGGCTAATCCAGAGCTGTTAATTCTGGTATTCATTACTGTTTGACTTGGGGGAGAAAAAGGAGGTGACAGCTCACATTTGTTCTCCAGGGTTTCCAGCTCAAACAATAGATATGAATATATGTAAGACAGCTATTTTTATTCTTGTGTGTCTATTACAGTCATGCATGTAAGTAGAGACATCCACCAATTTCATAGCTAAATACATAGCCAAAAGCTGATCTGTCACCTTGCTTGATCAGACCTGTGTAAAATGGCTGGCTTTATTCTGCAATAAACCAGTGAAGCACACAGTTCTTTTGGTGGTGGCTATTGTCAAAACAGCTCATTTGTCTCAGAGTACTTTCTGTTTGTTTATGTTATCAGCAAGGATTACATTCAGTCCTTGTCTTTTCTTGTGATCTTTTCTTCTCTCCACACAGTGGTAAATGTATACTTGCCTTGATCTGAGCTTATGAGTAATTTCATTTACCTTCAAAAGCACTTAGAAGAGAAGCAAAAATAGGAACATATTCTTGAACAAAGCCAGCTTTCAGATAGTGAACTCCTCACCTGGCTCAAGCTGTGAAACATGGCCAGTAAAGGATGGAGCTCGACGAAATGTGTCCTTCCCCACACACTACACTTGAAAGGCATTACTCTTTCTGCCACTTACTGCCCCATGGTAGGGTCATGGCTTCCAGTTTTTCAAGGAGAAAAAGGAATTGTTATATAGATTCTTGTAGGGCAAGGAAAAGAGTCCCCACTTCTGCTCCTTGCTTTGCACAGCTCTGGCTTTTTGTAAGCACTGAGCAGTGGGTAAATGTCAGCAAACTCTATGGTAACAGAATCTGGCATTATCTGGTAACTTCTAACAGCAGAGTTTTGGCATTTCTTCACAACTGAGTGTCCTCGTTCATTTTGTCTGACAAAGCCAAAGGTGTCCTTTTAAATAAATGAGACAAAAACTTCTGCCTTGAAACTCAGAAGTTCCTCATGGCTCATAGAGAACAGGTTTAGCCAAAGCAGTTTAACATCAACACATTTATCCACAACAGAATAGTCCAACAGCAGCATTAGATATCACTTTCCGATATATATGCAGAGAAACTTTGTCCTTTTTATCTCTGCCCATGGCAGGGGAGTTGAAATCATGATCTGTAAGGTCACTTCCAATCTAAACCATTCTATGATTCTATGAAAATGCTTTGGATCACAAAATACAGCATAGGGCTTTGTCATGTTAGTTGTAATTTTCTTTTTTCAAAATGTTCCCCAGTGTAACACATATAAACCTGCAAATAAAAATCAGACATTTAAGTGACAATTTTTAGAGGAAAAACCATGTACTTCTCATCCAAATTGTCTACCTTTCCTCCCAGATACCATGTGGCAATAATAATGTTGTTTTTCAAGTTAAATTACTGAGTAGCAAAACTTGAAGGGAAATTTATGTAATTTACTTGTAAAAATAGGAACTGTTCTCTGGGAAGCCTGAAGTTTCAGTTTCAGTCTGTTGCAGGCTCTGTATTTTGATATCTTGAGGCTGAAATGTCTTTGAAAGGGGTGAAGTTATGCTTGTGGGTGGGTGACTTGGAGCTCATTTCTCCCAGTCTGTGGACTGACAGACCTGATCATATTTTTCCTAACCATTATTTGCTGGATCCTGGCCCTACAGTGCTACTGTGACTGATGAAAAGGTTGTGATTTCTCTAGCAAATGTTGACTTGCTACCAAAGGGTAAGAACCCAGAAATATGAAGCATTCAAAATGACATCTGCTAGAAGGTATCCTCTAGTCAACCAGCAAATCTATCAATATTAAACACTAGAACCCATAAGATATCTGGTTTTTTTAACTGTAAACCAAATTCCTGAGGTTGATGGAACTGACAAGTGTGGGAGATGTTTCTGACCATCTTTTTTTTTTCTTATGTTAGAATTTCTGGGAGGCATTTTTCAATATAAAATGCCAATTTATACACACCCCCTCTGCCCCCAAAAAAAGTCTGTAACACATTTGGCATGCAAAACTGAGTCAAAAATCTGGCCTGAATTTCTCCCAAGTTTGTAATCAAAATTACTGTAGGTTATTAAGAAGCATTCTATTCATGTATCCTAGGATTAGAAGGAGGAACCATGCACTCTCTGAATCCATCTGGCTTTCTCAGTCAGTGGCCCATAATATAACAGAAGACACCTACAAAACTAATGGAAAAACAAAACAGAGGAAGACAAAATGTTATATTCACATAAAATAATAGAAATTAAATAAAAATAATACACTTTTAGGAATTTGTACAATATTTATAGTTTCATAACAAAGATAGTTGTGATTATGATATACAGGGAATCTGTGGACAACTTCCTCTCCCACAAATTTTTTGTTAGCATCTAATTGCTACTATCCACTAACTTTGATTCTGGTAAAAGCTCAAGTGCCACCCCTGTAGGTGACTTCTTTCCATTCACAGCGTGGATCTCAGACCCACTGACACTCCAGTGGAGTGGATGTTAGCTGTCCAGTTCCCCAAAATAAACCTGTCCTCCTAATTCTGCTCACAATGTCATTTATGTCACCACCATCTCTATCTGCAGCAAAGGCCAGGCTGTGACTGATGGTTTGTTGGCCCAAGCTCTGGTGCCACACTGTTTGAAAATTAGAAAACAGAATTTAATACTGGAAATTATTTAATCCTGAGAGAGAGCTTGTGATTCATGTGCTCAGGCGTGGTAGCCAGGCAGACCAGTGCAACCCACAGTCTGCCCAGATGCTGCTGCCAGCAACAGATCGTGCTTCCATCATCCCACTGCTTTTCCTCTGCTTTGAAGCAAAAAAAAACTTCACTGTGGCTTGGGGCCAGTTTCTGCTCTGGCTCTACCAATTCCTCATGCATTTGCCTCTGCTTCTCCTTTTGCAAGTGTTTTCAACTTTGATCTGTAATTTTACAGAAGCAGGGGTCTCCCCACGCGTTTTGTTTAATGTGATGCTGCCAGACTCAGATGCAAAACTGTTAGGATTTGTCTCAGTGTTTGACCTGCTGTAATAAAAATGGGGTCTCAAAGGACAAGATGTTTCTAAGACATCCTTATGTCTTAAAGATTATCCCTGTGGATAAGGTTCATGAGTTCTTTAGGAATTTAGTAAGACTTTGCCCATCCTTTCAATGGGTTCAGGAAGGTAAGGTAGATTCCGTGAGCTATAGATCCTGTGGCTCTGATCTGATCACCATGAGTCATGTGTGTCCATCTGGTCCATGGAATCAGCAGCTCCACTGAGGATTTGGGATAGTCTGTCTCATTTGGGATAGTCCTGGCTATCCCTAGTTGCTAATATATTATCCAGCCACTGTGAGTAATAAAAGTTTACATAGACTGAAGGTAGGCTACAAAAGTGCATGAATGAGAAGTCCCCAAAATTAAAAAATATAATTGAGTCTTCATCTCTACACTTCTAGAAAAAGTCACACTTCATCCTTCCATGCTGTAATGTTGCATATTGTTTCTTAGTCTTGAAAACATTTATTTAAGAATGTGATGTTTTAAGTACATTGTAACTATTTTTCATGCAAGGACTTTGAGCCTTTTCTTGTATTTTGTTTATCTCCATTTCTGTATGAGAGACTAACATTAGGAACTTATGTACAAGTTTACAGTGAATCTTTTCAGATTGTTTTGAATAGTTTCTTTGAGCCTGTTTTAGGTGAGTATGCCCATGTAATTTTCCATATGCACTCTTACCCATATTTGTTTTCTTTGCTTTAACAAAATTAGCAGGCAGTGATGTATGTTCTTATTTTTGTGTAAGAGAGAAGTTTAGTGTGAATGTCTGAAAAGGAGCAGATCCTCTCAACTTTCATAGCACATTGTCCTACCTACCTACTTAAGAGAGACACTTTTTAAGGTCTGACTCTTTTCTGGGTAAGAACATTGTAGGCTTAGTGCAGCTCTCCCACCTCCATCAACTGAATGGGGGTGGCATGTGAATTAATTAAAAATAAATCTTGTTCTATATTTTATTTTTAATCCTGTTTTTTATCTTTAGTTCATATCCATTGTAAAGTCAGTCCCTTCCTCAGTCTCAGTGAGAGGATTATAAGTGGTTACCTTTCTAAGCAGCATATGTATTTTTTTAATCTTATGGAGCTATAAAGCAATGTAAATGTCATTTTTTTATGGCTGCTTTAACAAAGTAAAATGTTTGATTCAGAATAAAACAGTTTTGTAATGAAAAGCAATATTGCATCTTCCTCAGCATTTTGAATGTTAGTTCTGTGGCATTCAGTTAAAAATTTTAGCTTTAATAAAACATTCACCCAATGTTGATTTGTGCTCTGCACCCTTCCCCTCCCTCACATCCCTGCACTACAGCCTGTCACTAATAGGCAACTGGATTTTAATCTGGATATTAGTCCTGCTGTGTTCCTCTGACCATGTATCAGTGATGTCCTTCATGGCTTTTTCTACACTCTCCTATACTCCTCTCCTTATTGCTGTTGTCAATGCATAAGTTTTGTTCTATATTTTGCATTATTCTCCAAAATTGATGAATTGTATCTACATGTCATGAGCCATGAATGTGTTACTTCAGTTATTCTGTCTCCCTCTCTCCCTGTTTCCCTGAGGTACACAGTTTTCTTAATTTACCCTCTAACAATGATTTTTGGGGTATAATTTGAAGCATCTCTTCCTCATTCTGCTTAATGTTTTGGACATGTAAGGGGGAATAAAAAAACCTGTGTTGTCAGTGTTCCTTTCTCTGCAGTATTGTCCCTGTTATTTTTGTACTGAACTTTATTTGTGATAGCTGAGTTTATATTTGGCAAGGCTTCATCTGCGTTGTGTGTTGTTGTGACTGTGTATTTTGCTATGCTGAAGTGAAGCTCCCACAATGAAATCTGCAGTATTTGGCTTGTTATGATTTTATTACCAGGTTTTTCAAGCAAGAAAAATATTGTTTCTTTATGACTAGAATGACTATTTTTAGACTCAGTTATTTGCAGTGGGGTTTTAGAGGATATTCTTGTGCATTTGGAGAAAAGTGAGTAAAATCACTTTCGGAGAGATCAGTTGAGGTCCAGACGCTCCCCCCTGAACCTGGTCAGAAAAGCAAGTGTTTTATGCATCTGTTCATTTATCCAGGTGGAAAGATTTGTGGTAAAAAGACCAGTTTTACTTCAAAGCTAATTACATGGCAGAGACAAATAGGTATGTGAAAATTTACTAAATTTTGTACTTTGAGTCTATCTTATCAATCTGGTTTTGAAACTTGAGACTTGTATTAAATACGAATTGGTGCTCAGATTATTCTTTTTACAGAAGTTGTGCTTAAAATAGATTTGAGTGGGTTTTCATTTTTTTACAGAATATGATTTCTTCCTCTTCCCTCCTCCTTCCCACCCTGTTCCACAAAAGTAAGCCCATGAGACCACCTACATTCAAGTTTCTTCTCTTTGTTTTAATATATAAAAAGATAAAACTGATAAAATGCCTATGGGAATGCCAAATAACTGTGCTATGACATTATTTTACAAGACAACTTGTCAAACTTACATCCCAGCTAAGCTGCCATAGGTAAGCTGTCACATCTTCAACCAAGTAATACTGTTCTCTGCCACCTCCACAGGGCAAAGACTCTACACCTCAGTGGTGTCATATGGCAGAGTTCTCTTCAGCAAAGTATGATTTTTGGTTTCTGTAGATATTTCAGTTTTTATTTTTGTTTAAGCTGCAATATTTACCTTGGTCCCTTTACAAGAATAAAGTGAGTAATAAGTCCTGGCAGCCAGAAGCATCTCAGTCCTTCATTTTCTCCATCCATGTTTTGAAAATTTCTTCAGAAGATTGTTTCAGAAGGGTTCATTCCTTTACAAAACTTTAATTTTTGCTTTTTGATCTTGGCATAAATGTTTGATTCCTTTCCTCTGCTTTCTACACCATGGCTCTTGCAACTGTTCAGTTGACTATCTAAAAATTAAGCTTTCATTGCCTTTAACTGAGAATGCCATACACCTAGGCACTCTTGAAAATGTTCTTACCTTCCTGTCACTCCTTATCAAACAAGGAAGAACAGTTGTTATTTTCTTACTAGGGTGCTGCAAGGGTGATCATTTACTGCTTATAAACTTCTTGGAGGGTGAAAATGCTCAATCTTCTATTGATCCTTCTATTTTAAAGGTCTAAGACATAAAAGAATAGTGTGACATGAATTAATAAATGATGTTACCACTGGGATTTTTTCAGAAAGAAGTAAATTTCTCCATGAGGAAAACAATTCCTTTGAGTGTCAGTGCACTGCTGAGTGGTATTAAAACAGCTTTTGGGGCTTAGATAACTGGCACAAATGTTGCCGTTTATGAGGGGAACCAACAGGGAAGTGTGTTGGGAGTAAACACTTCCAGATGCCTTTTCCACCAGGTCTGTCATGGTGAGAAGATGTGCAAAAAGAACAGTGTAGATCCTCACTCTTGAGCACGTCTGCTGTTCACAGTGTGCTCGGTGCTGTACACACATTATTCATTTATGCATTGCCTCCCCTTTAGCGGGGAAAGCACACAGGTCTAGGGACCCAGTGCTGCTTCTAAAAGTCTTGGTGGTAAGGAAAATCTTTGTCTTTGCTTCAAAACTGCAGAAATTGTGTGTTTTCTAGCGTTTTACAATTTTTTTGCTATGGCTGCACTTACACTGACTTCTGGGAAGTCTGCCCTCCTGCTGCTAATCCTTCAAGACCAGAGAAAGGCAATATTCAGTACAGCTTCTGTTAGCTTCTGTTGACTCATGGTTTCTTTCAAACTAAATAATGACTAATTTTATGTATCTGGAAAAAAAAATGTGGTGCAAATGAAGTTTTGGTATTTTTAATATTAGCAGTTTGGTTAAATCATCAAAGATAATTCTTGCAAGGCTTTAGTAAACATTAGCTGCATGCTACAAATCAGCCAGAAGTTCTTTTTTCACCAGAATTTAAAATCTTACAGAAATCTCAAGACCAACGAGGCAGAACTTCAGCAGCCCATTTTCAGCTTCCTCCTACTTCCTGCATGATCACAGCAACACCACACAAGTCCCAGGACTGTGTTTTGCAGCAATTTTTTCCAATGTCTCCATTGTTGCAAAAGAATGTGCAAATTTTCTAATCCCTTGATAGCACAGGTCTGTGAATGGCAACAGAAACTGGGCAGTGAATTCCTTGGCCTCGGCTTTAGCCTTGGGAATTTAATCTCTTTCATTGGCACTTTTGTCTTTCATGTGGGTCTCAATAAGAACCTGACTGTCTGTCTGTCTGAATGTAGTTCATCCTACCTGGACTGCTGGGGTTTCCTGCATCTCTAGTCCACAGCCTCTGTAGCTAAATCATTTAAGGACCAACAATCTGATATATTCAGGAGCTGCCACATACTAAGTATATTCTGTAGGAAATCCTATGAACTACCAAGGCCCTAGAAGCCATCTCTTGATGCAATGTTGTCTTTCTCTCTCTAAATGGCTTCTAAGGACTGCCAGTGCTATAACAAGCTGTTGGCTTCACTGCATCACAGGGGCTTTTTTCCTACATTAACCACATGACTTCTGAAGGCCCAAACCTTGGATGGCAGAGAAGAGCCAGAGGCGGTCAGTCTTCACATTATGCAGCATACAGCTGCATATGTAACATTCAAACTTTCTAATTTTGATTTGAGTTTGGTTTAATATACAAAATGATGAAACAAATTTAGGAGAAAATTAAGGGTTTTGGGAAACCTGATCCCAGGTATCTTTCGTATTTGATGTTAAGCTGGATATAAGTACATGGTGGTTCCCAATAGGAAAATAAATAGCAAAACTTTAACTTCACCTTGTGAAGTAGACAAAAATGCATGACAATGACTTTGTTGTTTGCAAAAGGAAAACTATTGGTGGCAGTGGGTTGGTTTTAACTAGGTCAAGAACAAGTGATATCTAGAACAGTATAAAAATCCCTTGAATGTTATTTCAGCATTAAAAAAACCCAAACAAACGATAAAAATTCCCTTGGGGTCCTTAAAAATTCTGTAAGCATCCCAATTTCAGTTTTATGTTCCAACTTTCTTGGATCTTATTATCTTTTTATTGGCTCTATGAATAAGGGCTCTACTTATACAGAGACCAACCTTTTTTAGTACTTTAGACTGTGATCAGTTCTCCTACTGACTTTCATTGATTAATTAACTAATTTAATCTGTTTCTCATGTAATATTTCCATATTTTTGAACATACTCTTTGCTGTTCTGGAGCCTTCAGCCACTTTGGATCTTTTTCCTTTGTAATAACAGTCTGAAAATAAAGATTTTCCATTTCAGTCATTGCTTTAAAGATTTGTGAAGACTAACTTCAAAAACCACAAGAAAGATGATATTTTAAGGAAGAATGTTGACCCCCTAGAATGTCAATGATATGGAAATACTCAGGCAGGAGGGCACTCCAACTACCAATATTGGCAATGTTGTCTTACCCAGATACTGACTTCTTTGTACTGGTTTCATTTTCTGCCATTTGTTTTGGAACAATTGTATTTCTCTGTACCTCACTGAGTAGTTACAGGTGTTAATTTGTAATTTTGTTAACATTTGCATGATGCTGCAAGCATGCGACTTTCTATTAATTTTAGTAATTGTGGGTTTTGTGATGATTTCCCCATTCTTAATTAGGGGATTTGGCACATGAGCAAATAATTCCAGCATATGCAGAAACTTCTGTGATGGCAAGAGATTAAGCACTTTGCATTTAGCACGCACACAACAGGCTTTCAGAGGAATGTTCCCATTTCTGACACCTGAGCTAGCTAAATTACTGTTACTGCTCCATAGCACAGGGAGAAAACTTAATTTAGAAACTGAGTTCCTGTGACTCCAGGTGAGACAGTTTGTAATTCACTGGTCCTCGAACAAGGAAAATGATCCCACTGTGGTGAAGAATTTAGCTGGTTATATGTAGCTGAACGTTTGTAATTGTTTGTCTTACAACCACAGAGACTGAAATAGGGCTGAATTAGTGTTGCTGCTTTATTTACTAATCTTGTTCAGCATTTGGGACAGCAGGACAATGTCTTTGGTGCTCTGCAGTGCACACAACAGCTCAGGTAACAACAGCAGTGCAGTTCCCTGCCAACAGGCTCTGAGGTTGTAGAAAGGCAGACATTGTAATACAGTGAGGAAATTTAAAGCCATTATTTCTGGGCAGTTAGTAGATGAATGAGGTTACATTACTTTATTTACTTATATGCACAAGTAAATAAAGATCTATGCACTCTTCACAGCACTTAAACTGAAGTTGTTAATTGGCTCACCCAAACCCCACTTGCATAACAATGGCTGGGCAAGGAGAAAATGAATATTAACTTATTGCAACCTTCTTCTCATTACTTTAATTATGATTCTGCACTTTAAGATGCAGGAGGTGCATGTGAGGCTTCTACTAGAACAAAGGAATTGCCTCAGGAAAGTTACAGACCAGTTGAGATGTGTGCCTGTGCCTAAATATGCCCCTTGAGACATGGAGCAGCTGACGTTGCTTCAGTTTCCAGATAAGTCGGATTTAGTTTAATCCATGTATGAAGTTATGTATTGGCTTTTTCTCAAGACCACAATTACAGTGATGCTTACAGAAGGCACAGCAGCTAATCTCCTGGCCTCCTGCAGACAAAAAACCAATCTGCTTTCTATACTGCTCCTTGATCATTCAGCAGCAGCTGGGAATCTGATGCTCAGAGCAAAGGGCCACTGCTTAAGGGAAAGTGCAGCATCCTCTCTCTGTTTCCTGTGTTGCTGCATTTGCCTTTTAGTGAAGCCTTCTAATGCCTCATTCTACAGACCTTGAACAAAGAGATGTCATAAGCCGGAATTCTGCAGAATATTAAAGAGATCCCCATCATCTCCCTTGAGGGTGTTGCTGTTAAAAGTTGAACCATCAGATACAGGGGAGTGAGAAGAAATGTGCTAGTCATGGAACTGTCATCACTTTTCCATAGCCTTCTCTTTAAGTTTGGAAAGGAAGGGGCTGATCTCTGTCCCATAGAAGGGAATAGAAATCATCAGCTCTTATGTTCTACCCTTTGGATAAGAGAAACACCTTTTGCCACCCAAGTGGCTCTAATAACCCACTCCATGGTACATGTTGGATCTGACTGTCCATAGGCTAGATGAGATGCTCACCCTTCCAACTTGCAGGGTGTTGACATTTCCATTCTAAAGCGAGAAGGAGCTGATCTCTACATTTTTCATGAGAGTGAGTGAAAAAGCTAAGTTGTAAGAAAGAAACTGTGTAGGGAATTTGCAATCTCTAAACAACAAGAGATTTGAATCTGGTTTCCTTTTCTCCCTATTGATGATTTTAATTATGGGGTTTTATTTTTGTTTGTTTGCTTAGCTTTAGGGGTTTTTTCCCCTTTCTGTTGCCATAGACTTCCTTACAAAACCCCCCCAACTTCATTAGAACTGGCATGTGTCTGTTAAATATCTTTCTTACAAATTCGTTGTTTAAGATCCCTCTGTCTTTATTAAGTTCCCAAACTGTTACACTTCTTTTTGTCTTACAAATACAAACATAACAAATGTAGTTCCTGACCAGCTGTTGACAAGATAAAGATGTTTTTTACTTAGAAAACTAGATTCTGAAGTTTTTCTTCTTTTTTCAAGATGATTGCCTTCTTTTCATTTAATGGTCTTGCTATGTCATCCTTTTTATCAGTCAATTTTGAATCAGAGAAGTAGGGTCAGAGAGTGAACGAGCTAAAAGTAGAACTGTAGTGCCAAAAAGTGCTTGTTTTTCTCTCTTTCTTCTGTTCCTCCATAAGTACACTGCATTTAGGACAGGAAAATGTCTGGTCCAGCTGTCATGGAAGTGTTATTTATAAGTACAGTTTTGAAAATGAATATATTATACTTTTTATAGCTACTGTCAACAACTACCAGGACAGAACAACTTGTGCAGCTGGTGTGGGAAGCCAACGTAAAGGTTAAATTTGAGAAAAGATTCTGTTTTCTTGGTCCACTGTCAGAGGTAACAACAGAATTTGGCCTTGATTTTGTCTTTCCACATTCACAGAGAAACAACTGTCTGGTTGGAACAGGGGTGGAGAAAAAAAAGTAAAGAAAAAGAGCAGCAGCACTGTGAGTTCTGCTCGTGATACTGTCAGTGAGAGGCACCACGCTCTGCTGGGGCGTTTTTCAGCTGAGAGGTTGACTTTTCATTTCAAGTCAGTTGAGAGGGTCCTTTGGTAGAAAATGATTTTCTTGACCCTTGAGATCCTTGAGGCTTCAAACACTTGAATTTGCTCTGACAGGGGAGTATGAGACATTTCACCTTAAAGTGGCAACACCAGCAAAAGAGAAAGAGTGCAGATAGAAATAGACTGGGGCACTCAGTGAAGATGCAGAAATGCATTTTACCATCTGTAACCATCTCTCAATATTTACCTGAATGTACTGGATGTTCTGTGTGGGAGAAAGTAAAAATGGTGCAGCAACTTTTGCCTAAAAGTATTTGGTTAATCTGGAAGAACAAATAAACAAACTGTATAGGATTGTTATTAACACAGAGACATACTTTTCTATAGTAAATAGAAATGGGATTTAATGCGTGATCTTATTTTCAAAGAGGATGTTCCAGCTGAAAAACGTGAGAAATGCTGGCCTTTGGGGTGGGTTGACACGCTGAGGCTGGGAGCTGTCACTTGGATTCTCTTCTTGCTGTAATCAGAACCCTTTGAGTGCTGGTAGCTTTACCTGCACATTTACTAGAAACAAATAGTGCTTATGTATTGTCAGCACTGCTTTGAAATGAGTGTGAAGGTGACAATGGGTGCCTCAGCTCACTTTTTTACCATAATAAATATATTTAAATTGCTAATAATGGGCCCAAGAGGCAGAACTAGAAGATTTTATTAAATATACCTCATAACAGAAAGCTTTTCGTCTGTTAGCAGGCAAGCAAATTACTGTCATGGATGATGTGTGAGGAGATTGACAATGTACCACTTTGGAGTGGGAAAGACAGGAACACAGCCAAAATTAACATTACAGAGCAAAGTTACTATGTAGTCACGTCATGCCTCTTCTTTGACCCATGGATTTTCAAAACGAGAATCATTACTTTTATCATGGATTTTTCTGACCTACAGTTCATACTAGAAAGGCACCTCATTAGATTATTAGCAGTGTATGCTCAAAGCATGGGAAATATATTGTCAAAAGCACTTCACCTGCCTACCCTCTCCTTTGAAGTATATCAGGAACTTAACTTCCATTGCAGAAGTAATGATCCGTTTATTTTAGCATTCTCAAATAATATCTGTGACCAAAGAAAAGCTTTTCTATTAATTTCTCCCCCTTTATGCAATGACCATTTTTATTAAAATATTTTGCATCAGTAGATACTTAATATATCCTAAAACAAGGTTTAATCTAAATTTATTTCTGAATCCAAAAATAAAAGGGTAGCTAATATTCTGTTCTGATTTATTCTGATTTATTTATGCTGATTTAAAGTAGTATTAGCAGTGAAACCTCTTTCACTTTGCTCTTTTGCTTTGCTGGAAGTTGGAAATGTCCAGAGTTTAGTGAATATTTACCTTAATTTCAGTCATTCCAGGTTATTCAACCATCTGAACATCCACAAACTTCAAAAACCCTGACCTTTAAGTGGCCATACATGACCTCTATGCCCAAGTAAGCAAAGGAGTGGAATTGAAATTTGCATCTTGATAACTTTCAATGGAAAATACTAAATAGGTGCGTGTTCTGAAACATGGAAAATAGATTTTACATTTCATTAGGTTGCAAAACTGATTTTTTCACCAATGGAGATACTGGGAAAATACCTCATTTTTTATACAGCAAAGTGATTTTTTTTTTACGTAATGCCCAGTTGAGATAAAATGTAAATGTCAACATTTCAGAAGAAAATGTCTTAAAGTAGTCAAGATGAAACTGTCAACCTGTGTTTTGACACTTTGCAGGAAAACAGACATGATCCTATGAAGTGTTTCTGTTGCATGCTTTCAGCCAACTTGAGAAAGCACCAAAATATATCTGGTTTCATTTCATACGTTTAAAATTATCCTTTTTCTCTTACTTGCATAAGGAGTAATCAGAAGGTGCTTGTCAAACCAATCACTGTATGATTAGATTAGCTCTTCTTACCAGATATGTCTGATTTTTTTCCAAGGAATTTGATTTACTGTGGACACCTAGTAGTTACTGTAACCTTTCTCACTCAGCACGAGTTTTTGCTTACATTTTAATCCCTGGCTCTTGCTGTTTATTGTCCTATCAGCACAGTTGTTGTGTATTTGTTAGGTTGTGGCCCACATGCAAAGCTAATTAATTTTCTCCTCTAGAAATGCAGTTAGCCTTGTTAATTCAAAATTCTGTAGCTTAATGATCAAGACTGACTTCAATCCTATGTTTAGCCTTGGGCAAAGCTATTGATTATTCATCTGCCTATTCATTGTGATCATACTGCATTTGGCCTTGCTGCTGTTTCTATGGCTTTGTGGTACCCTGGTCGTGGGCAGAAACTTGTGCTATGTAAAGAATTATAAGAGATAATCCCTGCCCCAAGGAGATGGGGAGCATGGAAATGAAAGCTATCAAATGAATATTGACAGATGGCAAGTACAGAGAGGAATAAGGTGTTGCTGGAAGCACTGTAGACAGTGGGTTCAGTATCTGAAATGAATTCCAGCCATTCTCAGTTCTCTTTTAGTTTCACACTAAACGTTTTGCAAAAGCCTGTGAAAGAATGATCTACTACACATTCACAGACAATGTCTATGCTAGCAGAAAAGCATATGGATTTGGTCTCAGGTCATTATTTCAATGTAAATAATAAATAAGATAACAATTCATCCATCCATATTTGGCAATGGCAAGAAAGATGAAGCAGAGGATCAGTCACAATCACCAACATTGTGCATCTTATATTAAGGTAATGTGCAACTGCCCATTTTCACCATTGTGTGTAGAAGTATGTGCATTAAAACTGACAAGTAAAGTAATAATTGTAGTTGTATGTTGTCATCTTGGCTTGCCACAGACACTGCTCTTTCACCCGTCCCTGCAGCGTCCCACATATAAGAGTTCAGCCTTTTGCACTGCACTTCAGTTGCTGTATTGTGTAGTCAGAAGTGCATTGGCTGCAGGTTAGAGTTACCCAAGCCTAGAAAGTACCCAGGGATTTGTATTCAGAAGTTTTCCTGTTTCATTTTTTGCCCTGCAGTTTTGAGTTGTATGACTCTTTTTTTCAGATGCAGTCTAGCAAGCTCACAAATTTGTTCTTGGATTTCAGGAGGTCTCCGTTGACACCTTGGGGTTTTCTGGAGAAGGATTGCAAACAAAAGGAAATGTTCAGTTTGTTTGTGAAGCGGAGACAGCACATATGTCCAGGTTTTGAAGATCTGTTTTGACCAAATCCTTGAAATATTTGCCTTACCTTATTTAGGTAGTTTGGAATTGGAAATTATGATGATTCGTGTTTTTGTTAAGCTTTTGTTCTGCCAGTTCTGCTTCTCATGTTTACTATTCTTGCGGAAGCAGCTACAAAATCCTCCCACAAGCAGACTCTCTCAGTGTAAATATGACAATCCTTGCCCCAAGGAATTTCAAAAGGCTGGAATAAACGGAAGTGAAAGAAATGCACCCCCTGAACTGAGGACTAGCAGCTTTTTCAAATCAGGCAGGGCTGTAGCCATTAATCCAGACTGGGATACTTGGAGTTCCATACACATGGAAGTTACTGCACCATCAGGCAGGATGTGAATTTATGGTACACTGGCTGCTCTGCACTGACCTCCCAGGTGGGCACTAACTCTGAAGGTTTTTATTCCCCTGGAGCAGCTAGTGAGGAGTGTGCTGTAAATGACTCTGAGAGCTGCCTTTGGCATGGGTTACTGCATCCCTGGGGCTGCTGTAAGGTGACCTAATTCTGTGCCTCCTGCCTGTCCCACCACGAGTGCTGATCACCTGGGCACAGCTTTATCACATTTTGCTCTGCAGCTCTGAGCCACAATAAAAGTGCTCTCCTTTGGGGCAGCTTGGGAGGTTATTGTTCCTCCAGTTTGCCCTTACCCTGGTTGCATAAACAGTAAAGGCACTTCTGAGAGAGCTGCTCACACAGGCAGGGGTTTCAAAGCGTGAGTTACCTTAAAGCACTGGGCTGTACTTTCCCTTCAGCTGTCTCAGGCTGGGGTTATATCTGAAGGCCATAATATTATCAATCATCCTGACTGGGAATCAGAACCCAAACTTGGCATTGGAATGTTTTTCTCTAGTGATAGCCTTTTGCAAGCCTAGTCTCCAGCAGTCACTTCCAAGTAGCATATAGCAATCAGAGCATTGGCAGTTAAAATTAGACAAAGCAATTCTTCAGCAAATAGAAGACATATGTTCTGAAATCAAAAGATTTTTGTAATTGTGAAATTATTATTTTTTATCATATATTTTTCCCTTTATCTGAGAGTTATTTTCAGGAGCTTTGGCTATCTAGAGTCCAGTAATAAAATTAATTTCCTTTTAGAAGAGTATATGAGCATTTGGGAGGAAATGACAATTGTGTCTGTTTGTGAATGTGCACATTAAGAAGTCAAAAATTTACTTTGGGCAAATTCTGGGATAAGCTACAAGGCTCATGTAGTTGAGATCTGTCACTCAGCTGTGCAGAAGGACAAAACCTGCTGAGTTCCCTATGCCTCCCTGGCCAGTGCCAAATGTCTGCAGGACCTGCCTGCTGAAGGAAGGAGAGGGAAGCATTTGAGCATGCTGCTGTTGCCAGAAAATGCTGAGCTACTGGGTATGTTCTGTCTGAATTATGGGTAGTTGCAAACCACTGCTCTCCTCTCCTCATTCCTGCTCTCTGATTGCCTGGGTGACCCAAGGGATTGACTGCCAAACCTGTAATGATTTTGCATGGATCAGACTTTTTATTCTGGCCTTGATTCCTTTTCTCTGTCCAGCTCTGTGATAATTTGTGTGGACCAGATGTTGCTCAGTTATCTATGCTTGACTTTCCAGTTACATGCTCTTTATCTGTCATATATTGATTCTATAAAGAACATCTCAAGTTTCTGCACAACAAGCTGTATCAAAATTGTTGCAAGTGGCTGTGAAACCACATTCTGTTGTCTGAGGAGGTGCTTGGTATTCTTCTAGTTTTTATTTCTCATACGTCCTGTTTGCATTTATCATCCTTTATGTGTTGTCTGATATATTACTTCCCCAGCCTGTGGCCAATCTTTCAGCTGGATGAATCAGCATAAACTTCAAACACAAGTGTTTTGGCACAATTCTTTTCATAAATTCCAATTCCAAGAGTGAATTGCTATTTTAAGATAAACATCATAACACTCTTAAATTTTCCATTTGGACTGACCTTTATCAAACCAAAGTCTTAGCAGGGAGAACTGCCAGTTATGATTTCAGAATAGTTATGGTGTGGGCAGCTAATGCAGTTGAGGGAAAGTTCTTTCTGAGCAGAATAATGCTGTCTGCAGTATTCTCTTGCATTAGTTGTTAGGAGAGTACACTCTGCCTGCCTAAGCTGCTGCCTCCCTTCTCCTCATTCCAAGGCACGGCATGTTGCATGCTTTCCTCATCCATTATGTACCTAACAGGGAACATGGAATCTGAGCCTGAGGTTTAATTAAATGTAGAAGTGCACCTAATCTCCATTCTAGGAACGGACAGCTGCTGTATCTCATAGCATGAGACTCACACCAACACAACTTGGTGCAGCTCCACAGCACTGCAGAACCCTCTGCAGTGCCAAAAATGGCAGAATCACACTTAATTCTGTGCTTCTTCTGGGCTAATGTGTTCAGGCACCTCTGCAATGCACTAGTGAGTGCTTCTGCTTCCCAGCTTGTTTGATATTTGTCTGGGTGTGTCTGTGCCCAGCATGCACACAGGTAATGTTTGCTTTCTAGAAGAGTTACTTGAAATTCCTGGAAGGCAACTAAATACTGCTTAAGTACTTACTAAATAATAAAAATTAAACTAAATACTTAAATACTGCTATTAATAAGACTAGTGACAAAAGATTGTACTGTAGCCACAGGTACTTTAAAATTAGTTTTCTAGAGTGGTTACATTACTTTTCCACTGCTCTCATCCTCTCTGCACAAAATCTGCTGGAAATGAATCCTCCAGTGTTCAGTCACTTCCCTGTGTAGATATAATTTCTTTGAAGCCGTGCAGGCACTGAGATTTTAGATTTACTTGCTACAATTCCAGTCTCTATTGGAATTCTTCATATGAGTCATCAGGTATGCTAATAGAATAACTAAGTCATCAAATAAGTTAATAGCTTTGGTCTGTACATTCCCACACTCTAATACTTTCCTAACAAGACGTAGAAATAATAGTTACATTCCAGTGCATGTAATAAAAGCTTCCCATTATTGCAAAAGGAAAAACACAAACACCTGACTGCTAGGTTCAACTTTGTCATGTGTTTGTCATTTTAAAAGGGGATATTAAATGAAGACAGGTTCTTTATTACACTTGGAGCAGAGGAATGAGTTTGCCATAGTTCTAGCATATGTGTGAACTTCCAAGGATGAAATAAATTTAACAGGGTTGGTTGTGCCTTAATTGGAACCAGCCACACTGTTTCCTTCAGTTTTGTTGGTGTAGGCTCTTACACACTGAATCTGGTGCCTGATGGCATCCTCTGGGTCACAGTGAGGGTGAACAGTGTGGCCAGGTGTGTCACTGGTGTCCTGTTTGCCAAGGTGCATGCCTGCATTAGAAGGGTTTACCAGAAACCACTTTGGATATGGCTCTGTGCTGCGTAATTTTAAAATCAAGGGAAACCTCATTCCCTTGTCCCTTGTGGGAGGAGAAAGGCATAATTGTGTGAAGTTCCTCAATTCAGAGTGCGAGAGGCCTGTCCACAGCATTTCTCTACTGAAGGCTGATTAAAACCTGCTTATTCATCCTTCAGTATTTTTTCAGTACAACCATTCACTTCAGCGAGCCTCTGACATCAGAATATCAGGAGTTGTTTCAGGAGAATTTCAGAAAACCAGGTTTTTACAAGATTTTTAGTTTCTTTTCTCTTATCTATCTGATGTTGTTTTCATTGAGAGTTTCAGTGGAATTGTAAGCACTGTGTCATGTCCAGCACCAAAATAATAGCACTGTATTTTTGTTTCACCCTATCATTTTGGGTATTTAGTTATTCACAATTTTTATAGAGTTTCACCAGGTAGCTACTTGTCGCAGTAACGACACAAAAGGAAGAGAGAGAGGCACCTGTTACCAGGATAAGAGAAAAGGAATGAAGGGGGACAAGACCCGCCTTCTTTGTTTTTTATATACATTTAGAAATCACTATACATTGGAGGAAATCAGTTCTTCCTCCCTCAATCACAGTGGTCAAAGGAAATGTCCATCAAAGTTCTGTGTCCAGGAGAAAGGAATGTGAGTGATAAGATACAGTTACAATAACATGGCCATCTTTACAGAGAAAAGTGTGAGAAACTAGCTACAGAAGAATGACAACATCCAGAACTGCAAAAATCAGGGCAACAGCTACTGAAGACAGGATTGATAGCAGGGATTTTTTGTTTGTTTGTTTTTGGGTTTGTGTGTTCTTTTGTTTGTTTTTCTGGAAAAACACTACTCTCATGCTGGTGAAAAAAATGTGCATTCTAGATACACATATAACATTCTTATCGTAAATATGATCAGGTGAATTGTAAAATATTTATATGCTCAGCACTGTAAGATGAATGTGAATAAGGGATGCTGGACATTCTTCTGGTATTGAAAAACACATCTTTGACCAAATGTACAAGCTGGGCCCTTCAGATTGTCCCTTACGGAGATATGGATTTGAGTCAATTTCGTCTTCCCAGCACTTCTGTTTTGATAGTGTTTGGAACCTAATATTTTCCAAGACTGTATCTTTCTGTGACATTTTCATCCAGGACTTTTTAAAAATATTAGCATGTAGTCAGACACCCACACAATCACACCACCTTAATTGCTTATGGAAAGACATAAAAAATTTGCAGTGAAATGACCTTGTAGTATATGCAAGTTCAATAAGCTTTATGCCATCTTTAACAAAAGATTGTTCTCTTGTTGATCAATTTAATTTTAAATATTTGATGTCAATAGCTATACTGTGCTTCTGTTTAGTATATCTTTGCCACTGGGACATTGAGACTTTATTTGACAAATGCATTTATGATCTTGGATCTGTTTCACCAACAACTCTTGTTTTCTGCAACATTCTTATACCTGTAGACTGATACTGGATCTTTGGGGATGCTCATCAGTAATCTTGAAATAGAAAGCAAAATTAAAAGAATGAAGGGGATGATAAAAGTTAGTTCCAAATTTGAGATTTAAAAAATATATAGCTGAGTGGATTTCATGAGAAGGAATTTCCAGGGAGTGGAAAAAAACCCAACAACACACACACACACACACACACACACACACACAAAACCCCAAAAAACCCTCAAGAAAAAATAACATGGAAAAAAATTATCTCAATTTGTGAGTGCCTGCCTGGCAAATATTTTTTAATTTTTTTTTTCCTGCAAAAGGAAAGGATCTGATATAATTATGAATTTCTCCAAAGAGAATGAAATGTTTTTGGTAAAACTAGAACTTTCCTGTAAATTTCTATTTTGTGAAAAAGGCATTTCTGCAGGGAATAATTTTAAGGAGAAATTCTTGAGTCGGTTTATTCAGCATCTAGAGAAGACAGACCCATAATGATCCATAATTTGAACTGTGTCCTCAAAATTGAACTATAAAATCTGTAATCAGACAACTCAGAAGAGAAAGAATCAGCACTGCAACAATGATTCTTACTCCTAACACCAGTGTGTTTAAGTTCTCCATGTGTTTTGTTCTAGTCACAGGCTGCACAGGCAGCCACAGAAAGAGGCACGTTACCAGAGAAATGTAGGGTTTTACTGCTTAGCAAGTGACACAGAAACTCCAGAAACCTAGATTCAGTCCCAGCTTCCTGCTCTGGATAGATTAAAGCAAATGTAGTAATTTTGGGCTTGTTTCCCACTTGTAAAACAATACTTAATAATTTGCTTCAAAGAAAGAATGAAAAGGTAAATAAAAAATATAAAAAACTACCGAAACAAAACAACCAAAAACCACCCAAAAACTGCCCTTCATCTCTCTTCTGGTAATGGGAGTGTCTGGAAATTTTTAAATCAAACCATGTCAGGAGGATGGCTCAGCAGTAGAGTCTTTCCACGACCTCTGTTTTACCTATTTCCAAGCTGCACCCAATTCTTTTTCTTGACCATGTTCTTTCCTGATCAATTCCTTTAGCTCTGAATATTTTTGAAGAGGCATATTCCAATTTTTCTACAGGAAAAATAAATGCAATCTGCCAAGTGCTTCTCAGGCCATCTACCTACTGAACATATGAAGTGGCCCAGTGGATTTCAGTAGTATCCCACACAGTATTGTTTCTCCTTTGCTATCCTTCACCAGCTTGTGTACTGCTCTTACTGCTGCTTGTTTGCTTCCCTTATCTCTGCATTCAAGGCAAGTCATCCTGGATTTATATTTTCAAATAATATTTTGTGACAAGCTGTGGGAAGTGTGCTTCAGGAGTACAGACACAATTGCATTAATTGCTTTGTAAACTACACTGAGTTTTCTTACTCTGTTTATTTAAGGGGGGAAAATCATCCTACTGGGTATGACTTCTTGTCCATCAGCTGAAGCTATGAACTGGATTTTGCATGCTACAACTTTCTGCTGCTGCCTTGTGTTATCTTTCTGTAAAAGATGCAGAAAGGGAGCAGGGGCCCCTGTGCATCACCAAATGTCATTTGGTATTAATGGCTGTCAAATGCAGTCCACTTGTAACTATACATTACTGTTACAACACCCTGTGGCACATGGAAAGCATCACACAAGCAGATGTTCTAGGAAAAGAAAACTTAATTTAAAAGTTAAATCACAATTTGATATGGTTTTTTTCTGGGTGATGCATGGTGAATACAGTCTCAGATTTTACAGAGCACTCCAAGCCTGCAGCAAATAGATAAATGAGGTCGTGAATATGACTGAGAAGGCCTGTCTGAGTTCAGCCCTTTAGGTTCCTGTGCCTCAGAGCATTACAGGGCAACTTGCTCCAGCCTTTTGGCTTTCTCACCTTAGGGATTAATCCTGGACTGGCAGCCTACAGCTGCAAGGCTGTACAGCGATCCTGTAGCCTTGTCAGTGCCTGGGCTGCTTGGCTGTCAAGGACTCCTCTGCACCTTTCACTGTTCAGAGAGGGTAAAGGCGAAATCATTCTCAATTTCCATGAGGTTGTTTACAAGGCTGTATGCTTTATTGGGAGACAAGTTCTTCATCATCCCTCTTGTGGATCATGAAGTAGAAGAGAGGTTTCTATGCCCTGAAAGATAATGTCTTTACCTATTTCAGGTGTAAACAAATGAGCCACTGGAATTGAATATTTTTATTTTGTTATTTACTCTGGCTGCAGCATAGATTATGGAATTAATTTTTATGATGATCTAGACCTTGTAACCCAAAAATGTTTCTAATTGCAGGACCTTAAAAATACTGCATCTTTGTAAGTGAAACACAACACAAGTTTTGACTGACCCCAAATCAAAAGACTTTTGTCCAATTATCTGTGTTGAAAAAGTTTTCCTTCTTTAAGAATGGTTCTATTTCTCTATAATGTTGTAAGGAAGCATAAAAGTTATATTAACCAGAAAGAAGTAATTTGGCCTAGTAGGGAGTTGGAGGAACAAGGTTAATCTATATTTCTGATGTATCATGAGTATGAAACTGTGTCTACAGTCATTGCTTCAAACTGCAAGGCTGAGGCAGAAGTGTCTGAGTATATACTTACACCTTAATTCCTTTGCCTAACATGAGAAAGCTTGGGGGTTTAGCTTCTGTTCATAATGAAATTAAATGCATGTGATTCTCCTCAGTGTGACTGTGGCTGTCTGTATTCTAATAACTCTTTGACCTCTTGGCAGACTTCTTGTAAGCTGTTGAATGCTCTTAAAGATATTAAATACCCACATGCCATACAAATTATTTGACTACAAGAGAATGAATTCTGTATTTTAATTGAGTAATGTGATAGTCCATTTTCCAGAGGGTCTACAAATTTCCTTTGAGAGGAAGACTGTGAAGTCACAGTATTTATTTGAGATCAGAAAATCTAAAGGTGAGAGAGACAAATCTTAGACAACTCTCAGACAACTCTCAACTTTTAGAAAAGTCTTAGCAGAAGTTTATATGTTATTAGAGATAACATAATTCTCAAGACCTCCAAACTGGAGACTACAGTCTCTTTGAGACATCTATTTGAGTGCTCCATTTCTTTACCAGTTTTGAAGATAGATGTTACATTTACTCTTTTATGGTCCTTTTACTCTGTAAACTCTTCACAAATTTTTAAAGGCAGTATTGTCAGCTGTTTGGGATGTAGTTTCCCAGACAAAGGTGCTTTGAAAAGAAAAAGACTGAGTAGAACTATACTATATACATTATACTATAATGTACATTTCTGAAGAGGGAAGTCTAATCTTAGACATATAAAAAATTCACCTCTTAAAAGATGGGATCTCAATGGAAAACTTTTCCTATAGGAATTGTCAAGTCAAACTGATTAATCTTTGAGCCTTTAATTTTTTTTTTCCACTTGTTATAACTGGAGATGTTTTGTGTAGCTTTTCTGTGGTTAGACATAGGAATGGGCTGTCCAGGGACGTGGTGGAGTCAGCGTCCCTGGAGGTGTTTAAGGAAAGACTGGACGTGGCACTCGGTGCCATGGCCTGGTTTATATGGTGGTGGTGGGTCACAGGTTGGACTCAGTGATCTCGGGGGTCTTTTCCAACCTTATTGATTCTGCAATCTAAAGATGGGAAACTTAAGACTTGAAGGATCTGTCAGTCCTTGCAGCCTATAAAGTAAATCCAGTATTATTGAGGTAGTGAGGCATTCAGGGGTTCATAACACCTGATAGGAAAAGAAGTAAACTCCTGGGATTATTTAAGCCTCATCCAAAATTTTGGATTTGCACAGATGTGAAGCACAGCACATGGAGCTCTCAAAACTCAGAACATTTAATTTTGCTCTTGGTGAAACGATTTAGGTTCTGCTGAAGCCTTAAATGGAATAAATGACACTCATTTTGCTTGCCTTGGAGAAAGCTACTATCACCGCTATGTTAAAATCTGTTTCACCTTCCAAGTTTAAGTGAGATGTAGATGAATGTTGAAAACACTTGAGTGATGATGTTATCAAGATTTTTAAATCTTCTAATGGATAGTCATTTCAGGATAGATACTGAAAAGTCAAATAGCATGCCACAGGATACAACATATACTGTGAATTCCCAGAATGAAACACACCTGCTGCTGCATGTGGTTATGAAGTGAGAATTTCAAATTTAAACTCAGACCAGGGTGGAAAGGGAATTATGCTTAATATAAAGGTAAGACAGAAGAAGCAAAATAATTCTGAGTGGATTCCATATTTAGCATATGTATAACTGGCAGACATTTTGCAATCAAAGTATTTTTGCTTAAAACATGAAAATACTTCTGTCAATACTGTGTCATGAGGGTCATTTTGGTCTTCTACACCCAGGGAGCACAAAATACAGTTTTAAGCCAAGTGGGTTCTAATACATGCAAAGTATCCATGTAAGGATCTATTTTCCTTTGCAATTCAAGTTACATTTTGGGGATAGCAAGCTGATAATATTTGAAAGCATCCTCCCAGGAGTGAAAATCGTATTCTCAAATGCTCTTCACTTGTGTTTATAGTGCCTTGCAATTCAGTCGTGAGGCTGGCAGAAGAAGCATGACTGACCACGGAGGCAGAGATCACCTTGAAAACTGGAAATGGACTTTGCCTCCCTAGCAAAAGTGCCTGAGTGATGAGTAACATAAATATGAACACATTTTGCTTCTTGGGAAGAACTTGCAGTTGCAATACCTGCTGTTACCATTAAGTTAGAAAAATGTGAGAATTATGGAAATACAGTAGGTTGCTAAAAAGAAAACATTCAGTAACTTATTCAGAATTAATTCTAGCTTTTTTAATTTTTTTTTCCTATAGTGAAATAGAAGGACCATTTGCAGAAGGGAGCTGGAATTCTCAAAGCCAAGATGGGAGTTGGTTCCTGGTCAGAGAAATCATTATGCTGATAGGCATTATTTAAAATAAGAGTCTGAAAGGGCTTGGAAGTTTTGGGTCAGGTAATGGCACTTTGGTTAAGTCAGTAACAGAAAGCTAGAGCTGTACCCCAAAACTGGACTTAGATCTCATTGGAAGAGCCAGGAGGGTTTTTAGTGTCCCCTGTAAGTCTCTCCTGTTCTTCTCTTGCCCACAGAGCTGGCAGCTTGCAGGATCCTGGCTGCTGCCCAGCAGTACTACTTCTCTGAGGCTGCAGAAATGTTTGACACTGAACAGCCCTCAGGCCAAAAAAAGGGGCTTTCCTTGGCTTCAATCGCATGCTGTGGCCCACCTGCAGCCCCTGGTGTGGCCTGGAGGCAGGAGAGCAGGGAGAGGCTGTGCAAACCCCTCTCCCTGTATCTCCCAACACCAGGGCTGTGCCTGGTGGAAGAGAGCCAAGGAGCAGATGGAGTTTAGAAGCAATCTCTGGGAAGGACACTGTTGCAAATAGCTCTTAGTCTACTAAGGAAACTTAAAACTGCAAGTTTTTCTGCAAAAAGTTTAGGTTTGGCAGAAAACGAAGGCAAAGAAAACACAAAAAGTGATTTTCCACTTGGAAGTTTCTTGGTTTGAGGTCTGTAAATAGCTGCTGTAAAATCTTTGTGTTTCTAGTCTGGATAAGATCCTTGTTTAAGCACAGGCTGCTAAAACATCCTCCACTGCATGGTCACTTGGGGATCTGCTGCCTGAAACCTGACTGTGTTAGTTACAGCCGGGAATGGCCCCCTGGAAGGGACGGCCCAGAGCTGGGAGGTCTGGTTTAGCGGTTCTGAAATGCCACCAAATGAATGGCTGTGTCTGTAATTTGGCTTATGAGCAGCACAAGGCAAAGAGTACCCTTGACTTTCCTTAGAGATACTGTGGGGTTTTCCAAGGAGAGCACATAGCACTTTCTCCCAAGTGGTGAATTACCTAATTTCAGTAAATTACCTCCTTTCCAGGTTATACAAACAACTTTCTTTTATAGCTCTACAAGGACACGCTGCCAGGTGCTACACATAGTGCAGAAAGTACATTATGATGCCAGTTGCTCACAGACTAAAAAACCCCACAATGTTTTTCCCTTTTAAAAAGAAGTAATTTCATTAATGTTTTTTCCAAGCCAGTGAGCAAACAAAGAATATCTCCCTGCACACCAGTTTCAGGCACAGCTCATCCTTGGTAGTAACTTTACATTGAAACATTAACAGCAGCTTTTATTATTTATGTTTTTGATCTGTTTTGTGGAGACAGAACAACACTAATCAGTTGATTTGACTTCTTCTGAAGTAGCTATTGTAAAGCTTATTTGGGAATAAGATAAGAAACATGAGATGTCTTTGCTCTGAAGAGGGAGACAAAAGAAAGGGTTATATTGCCATAAAACGCTAACACTTTTCTGTAATCTGTTTTCTTTGGTTGATTTTTTCTTTTTTTTTTTTCTTGGTTATTTTTTAGGAGTGGTAGTATCAGCTAATAATAAGAAAGAGTTATAAGCTAAATTTAATTCATGTGCAGAAAACAGGCTAAGTGATATTCTAAGTGTGTACTCATGCCTAATGGTCTTATTGTTGTTACATGTAGGTGGTTGTTACAAGTGTTGTATTTACAGAAAATACTTGCCATCTAGAAGATAGTGTCAGGAAAAGGTAGGATTGCATTATTTGGAGGGTAATGTTCTATAAGACAGCACTTACTGGTCTAAGTCTTCTAAATACAATCTGCATAATTCTACCTTGTTCTCCAAATCTGCTAACTGTACAGTTAAAAAAGGGAGGGTTTTAATGTGAAATGGTCATGGCCTTTTGTAGGAAGTTGATCTGGACTCAAAGCTGTCTTAGCTACATAAAACATGAATCACATATCCTGTATTCAGAATATTGCATGTTTTTGACATTCACATGATATTGCTTTTTTACTGCACTTCTGTAATTTTCCACATTTATTCACTGGGACAATTAAATGCTATTGCTTGTGAGATAAATAATTCATGGTTTCTGAAGCATAAATAAGTCTGTAGTCATACTATATGAAGGCAATGTTTTATGCAGGTCTGTTTCAATTCATGCTTTTTTACCTTTATTATCACTAATTGTTGTTTTATAATAAAGCTATAGTTTGGAAGCAGAATAAATATGCTTTAATTTAAACTGAACTGGAGCTTGATATTTGCAGTGTTTTCCCTTTCCAGAAATGTAACTGTGCAAAAGGCTGCTCTACTATTTATCCATTGACATGTTTGAATGGGATATATGTCATGTATTGCCTTGAAAACATTAAGTAAAATTGGTACCTAGAAGAACTGAGTAACTATTAATATGTACAGAAACCTTCCCTATGAGTAAATAATATCTGCAGATCTTTGGAGATGATGTATTTTAATACAGCTTGAATGTAATATTTCCATTGGTAAACAAATTTGATCAAATACAATAAACAGTGCTGGAGTCTTAATGTAATTCTATTACCTATAAGTCAGTACAGGAAACAGCAATGCAGCTGCCTAACAAGAGGCAGAGTAGCTTCTTCAGCTTTGCTGATAAATATCAGTATAAGTCATGTAAGCCTAATAATCAGGCATAAAAGTAAGGGAAAGTAAAAACCCTGGTCTTGTCAGAACATAAATGGAATATAGATGAAAGCTGATGTTTTGAGTAAAAGTGCATGCTAGATTTAAAGTAAGGAATACTAATGTAAAGCTGAAATTCAAAAACTAATAAATATAACATTTGATATGCTGAGGTACAGGGAAATACAAACAGCTCTGTAACAAAGATCAGACAGCATAGACCTGCCGTTTTTGGGGAGAGTTCTTTGGCTGGCCATATCTTTACTTAAGTAAGCTAGGGATTGGAGGGTACCTGGGAGCTTGAAGTACAAGCAGATACTGTATGACAACTCTTGAAACACTGAACCTAACAGAATGAGAAGAATTTTGATTTTTTTTTTCTACTGATGTTTCACCTTGGGTTTAATCATGGAACTGTAAAACATTTAATCTCTGCAATGGCAATACTATAGATACCTTGTAAAAGTGTTGGAAGAGAGAACAATTTTATCACAGCTTTAAAGTTACTCAATGCTTTTATTTCTGCAGAGCGCAGCTGGTGGCAGAGCTTGTCAGCCAGCACAGTGCAGGTGATCCTGAAGAGAAGCCAAGGCAGCAAAGGCAAGACTGCAGTACCAACCTGTAGAGATTGTCTGCCTGTGAGGGGGGCCCAAGGAAGGCTCTCAGGTATGCAATGCAAGAATATGGCAATAAATAAATAAATAAGTGTGTGTGTGTGTGTGTGTGTGTGTAGAATTTAGGTAAAAAATCCCACCCAACCTGCAAGAGGAAATTGAGTCTGTTTTGTCTACTGCTTCATTGGTTAGATTAGAATATTTCTATATTTTGTTTAGAAGAAAATGAAATACTTTTCCTGTCTGTCAGCTGCACACTATTTTTGCAAGCACATCAATACTTAGCAGTTGGAATCAAAGAGATTTAAGCTATTTTTTGAAACACCTATTAAAAAAGGCATTATTAATTTTGTTTAACAGGAAATGAGACCCTTCCCAGCCTAAAGGAACAATCTCAAATGCACAGGATGACAGCCATTACTATCACAGTCAAAATTCCTGTTGTCCTTACTGACAGGAGAGTCCCACTCACTGTGAAATCAAAGGAGTAATCAAGTCAAGAGAGTTTATGTTTCCACCAGGTCATGCTGACAGAAGAGCTTCATTCTGCTTGAAGGAAATATAAATGAATAGGAACTTTTTCTCTCCTCCACCCCTTTTATCATGCACAGCTTCTGAGCTTTGAGACCTCTTGCTAGCTGCCTCTGTTCAACAGTGCAAAGTAATTTCATGTTTATATTCTTCCTGCAGGGAGTTTTAATAACGTACTGCAGTAAAAGGAATTAGCATGACTCTGACAAAGCTACTGCTTCAATTTATTGCAACCTAATGGCTATTCTTCTCTATCTGTCTGCTGTCAAACACAGTCCAGCCATAGGTCTAACCTGCCAGTGCTTCTACATGGTCACTGTCTTCTCTGACTGTCTGTAAATACATGTTTGTACTCTGCTGGGTTTGAACATAGCTATGTACCAGATTAGGAAAGGGATCATCAGCTGCAGGAATCCTATGCGTGAAAATACTGTTCACTTTTGTAGAATTTTTTTCTCTGTGTGTCCTTGTTGTTTTCTTTGAAAATGTTACCTGTTTTGACTCAAAAAATACCCTTCTGTTCTCTAATCATCTTGGTCCTAGCTATGGAGAAACTGCACAATGTCAGGAAGTAATCTGGTACTGTATCTCTCAAATATTTTGAGTTCAGTGCTGAATGGGAAAGTGCACTGGTTGCTTCTGAACAGAGATCTTGAGGAATGACCTCCTTTATGAAACAAAATTTTTGCTTTTCTTATTTTCAAGAGTAAAATATAACTTTCCATAGCAGTTTTAGAAAATGGAGCAGCACACAAGTCCACATTTCAGAGAAGCCCGTGAGTACGGAATTTAATCTGAGTGGGCCAAACCTCTCAGGAAGATTACATCTGACTCTGTAGGACTTGGCAAACCTCCAAGTCAGAGAAGAGTTTCTGCTTTTTCTGTTTAAAGCAGAAATACTCTTTCAGTTTTCTGTTGGCTGAGAAAATTCATCTAATTTCCAGTTAGAGAAAAATGAAAGAATAGCCTGGCCTAAAAAGATTGGATTAGTGTGTTATATTTTATATCAGTATAATATTTTATACGAAAAAAATGAAGGACCTGAGAAGGTTTGTCTGTAATTCACCTTTTCCATTTTAGCCTTCACACTGACAAGTTTACTTGAAAATCAATATTTTACATTGAAAAAAATACGTTCTGTGTCAGTAATACTCTCAAGCAATATAGATCTTAAAGAAACATGCCAACACTTGTCAGGTAAATATTTGTAATGAATAATCTGTCTGAACCCCAGGGAAACTGCAGATTTGTTAGAAAATGGCCAGCTTCCACAGTGGTGCTCTGGAGCAGCTATTCCTCCTCTTCCTCTTGGGTCCTTTTGCCCACTGTGTTTACCACAGGGCTGCCTCACTACTCTTCCTTTGGCAGCTCTGACTCTTCTTCTCACAAATGTCAACCCTCAGCAAAACAGCATCTCTTAAGCAGCAATTACACAGGCTGCCCTGCAGAAATAAGGCACTTAGTGCAGAGGAAATCATGCCAGCTGCTCTGGGAGTATTTGTATTTGTCCCAGTTTGCCAAGTGTAAATAGAAAGAGGTGGTAGGGTTGTGGTTGAGCAGGGTGAGCATCCATAGAGCTGTGGGTGAGACAGACAGGCAGTTGTTGTCATCTCTGCCCTCGTTTTTTGATGGGGTATGTGCCACCCAAACTTTCTGTGTTTCAAGCCCTTCTGCCCAGTGAAGGTGTTCATACTTTCCTGGATTTATAACACATAAAATGTTCCTGTTCCTATGTTCTGAGGAGGCAACAAACTGATGGTTGGATTCTTTGCACTCTTGAACGGGAAGCCTGAAGGATATAATCTAAAAAAAAAGGTCAATTCTTTTCACTATGAACCCAGTTGTTTCTTCCGGGGAACTTTCCCTGGGAAAAAAATCCATGATTATTGTATTCTGCATCCATATATGTAGTCTAGATCTGAAAATTTCCTGTTGTTACAGGAGTAATCTCTCCAGAGATAGACTGACCAATATTTTAGCCCTGCACAAACACTGGTTTGATGTGAAAATCACAAAAAATATCATGAAGGTAAAGTGGAATGATTCTCTTCTGTCACGGAAATTGTTTTTATTTTTTCAATTGCCATATTCCCACTCTGTACTTAAAAACAAGTGGATTTTACTCTATGTGTAAAGTAACACAGGAGGTTTAATCTCCTGGAAAAGCCAGGACAGCTGTCTTCGGAGAACATAAGTCAGAATCTCTGTTAGTAGGAAGCTTTGCTGCAGATGCTTGGAGGTTCCAGACAGATTTTACAAAGAGAAATTATGTCTCATTCTGAAGAAAATGAAGAAAAGACAGAACTACAGCCTCTCTCACTAGAGTGTGGAAAAGAATTCAGGTTGCATATTGAATGTAAATGAAGTATTTTGATTATTCTTGCAATTTTATGGAGATTAGAGCTTTTCTGTGAAGTGTACAGCTTGAGACTGATTTTTTGCATTGCAGTCTGAAAGCAAATGTTCAAACAGTAGGAACTTCAAAACAGATCCCCCCTACTTCTTCATTTATATATATGTATGTATATATATGCATATATCACTTTTTTTTTTTAAGGGAATCTGTTTTTAAGTAAAATGAGTTCTGTTCCCCTGGCCTAGTTGAATTGCCATTGCATTCTTCAAATATTTTTGGGATATAGATCAACTTCTATTATGACTGGTGAGCATAGGGCTGCCTCAGCATAGAGAATGACAATCACGGTCCTTTTAGAATATTTAAATAGCAGAAAGATTAGATTTTTTTTCTGTACATCCAACTTGGTTAACGTTTTACACAATAATGAAATTATGAGGAGAGTCAATATGCTCTTTCATTCCCTGGTTATCCCTGTCCCTCTGTCTGTCTCCCTTGATGCAATGCTGCCAACAGGCCACCCCTGACTTCATTTCTTTATTTCAGTTCTGCAGCCCTATGTATGTCTGTGATGTGAAACAGCCACAGTTTGCAGTCCAATCCACTGTTCCCTCCATCCTTTCTGAGGGTGTTGCATCTGCCCCTGCCTTTGTGTAAGGATCTGATCACTGGCTTCCACTTAATTAGGCATCAGGTTCTGAAACATTTCCTATTCCTTTCCAAAAATTCTTTGTGAATACTGAGACAAAGTGAAAATGAAATAAAAGTGCTCCATAGCTTATCTCAGGCTTATTAGAAAGCTGATTGTAAGCAGTAAACCAGGTTTGGAACAGGCACTGCAAGTTTTCCCAAGGAGAGAAAGAGAAGAAGGAGACAGAGCCCCTCTGAAGAGTTTTATGCACGTCATGATTCTACTGTTGGTATGAGTGAATGTTATGAGGCATAGTGGAGGTTTAGAGCTGGAAGTGCTTGGCATACACAAGAAGTTTATGCGTAGCAAAGACAAACAAATACATTTTACAAAATTAATAGGATACTGTGTTTATTCTCTGAAATGATAATGTGCAGTGTATCCCAACCCTGGATCTAGGGCTCAGTGTCCAGTGAAGTGGTCGATTCAGATTTTTGCACAGATAAGAGAGGATCTGGGTTTGCTGTTGCTTCTTTGCCTGAGTCGTCAAACAAAAAAAAAAGTAAATATGGAAAATTACTTGGGGTATTGTTTCTGAGCTAAGCACTGATACAGCCAAAGGGATATTATCCTTGCAAAATCTTATCTGTGAAAGAGTAGCAGTAACAGCACCTGAAGGAGCCATTCTTTTATTAAATAAGTGAATCCAGGCTGATTTAACTAACCACACTTTATATAGTACAACAGTAATTTTCTCACCTCCATATTGCACAAGTTCTGCAAGTAACACTCTACAACTACAGCTAAAGCAAGGGAGGAGTTGTGCTTTTTTGTTTAAAAGTGACTTGTGCCATGAGGTACTTCACCTTTTATTGCAAAGAGAAAAGAAAGATAAAAACAAAGGAGAGGACAGGCACTGATGCACAGAAAACATAACAAGAGCGTTACCTGAGAAAACCCCCTGAAATTCAGCAGTCTGTGTGCCAGAAGGATTTTCAAAGTGATCCACAGCTGTATGGTTGAAATCTTTTCTCATGTCTCCAGCAGAGATGGAAAAACAGATAGAGAACCCATCCTTCAAATTTTAGAGTTCTGCAGCTCCAGAGGAAAGCTGTGAAATGCCTGATTCCAGTTTTCATAGCAGTCCAACAGGGCAATTTAGCATTCCTCAGCATCATGGCAGAAATAAAAAGAGCACAAATAGAAAAGAACTAGATATTTAATAGCTTAAAAAGACATATTGACATTTTCATATACTCATTTGCCACAGCATTTTCTGCGATTTGTGCTGAAATGGAAACATTTTAATAAAACAGTTGATATCTTGCCATAAAAAAATGGAATAAAGAAAAGCCGTGTCAAACTGTGTTCTGTGCTCTATGTCTGTGAATGAAGGGAAGGGTAATGAACAAGCTTGCCAAATCAAACTAGATAAAAATAAAATATAAAATAAACCCCCAAAGCATTGTTAGTAATTAGCACAACATGGCCTTTCTTTAGCTGTGTAATTTTTTTTTGGCTTAGATTTGAAAATATTTGTTTCAGCAGGAATACAAGGCCCCTGTGCTTTCTCTGTCAGCCTCACACAGGTAGTTCCCAATTACTGAAACCAAGTGCTTGGCACTCTTCAGGAAAGGGATTGGACACTTGCAGGAAGAGAAAAATAAAATTATGAGGCCATAAAAGTTAGATATTTTAATAAAAAAGTATGTATCTCAAAACTTAAAATCCCTATAACAAGTTAGTCTTCAACTAATTTGTGTGAGAGAAGAGATTACCCCAAGATGTATGATTCTATTGATTTTACCCTGATTTTATGTTTTATTATTGACCTCTGTGACTGATACTTAATAAAATTATGCTCAGTAAAATTGGCTTAATCCAGCATATCATACCCTATAATTCTGTATTCCTAATTTTTCCTTTATAACAAGCATTACTTAGGTCAGCTGGAGTTCACACAAAAGAACCCTTTGTAGGGTTGGATTGAAGGTGTTTTGTTTAACTTTGATGGATGAATTCCTGTCTCTATCATCAGGCACAACTAATAGAATATTTTATCATCTTCCTAGTTAGGTTGTCAACATGTGGTTCATAGCAGCTGCTGTGAATTAATACTTTTTGCAATAGGAAATACGGTAAATACATAAACAGAAAAAAAAATTGCAGGGGAAATAACTTTCCTGATCTATTTCAGTAACCAAGGTGTGTTGGGTGGTGCCTTGATTTTGATGTTGTTTGTTTTGTTTTGGTTTTGGTTTTTTTGTTTGTTTTGTTGGTTAGATGGGTTTGTGTCTGTTGTGGTTTTTGTTTTAATTTTGTGGCTAGGTTAAGTTGTAACAGAGCAAATAAAGCTTTCTTTTCTAGTCCAGAGCTGAAGACCAGACATTTTGCTCAAATTGAAAAAATGTCATTATTTTTAATACATTTTTATCTTCCTCTGGCAAAGAAAACACTGTGGTTACTACAGAACTCCTTCTCAGTGTGCAATCTCCAAATGAACTCCATCCAAAATCCCCTGAAGTCAATAGAGAAATGCTCATGCTCTTCATTTGATATTGGATCAAGTCTTAGTTTCAGTTCTGGCCAAGATTACTTTCACAATTCTGGCCTGTTTCTGGGTAGTATAGATTTGTATATAAATTTGTACTTACTAAAATATTTGAAAACAGTAAATAAGTGATTATGAGGTGAATTTTCCCGAAGGAAGTAAAATTTCCACTGATTTTCAGAAGACAAATATTTCATTCTTGGTTGGCTTAGTTCTGGGCAGGGTGGGATGGGGTGTGTGGGTTTTTTGGGTTTTTTTTTAATGTTCGTCCTTTTTCTCCTCATGAACTGACAAAAAGAGCTACATTTTTATTACCATGTATAGGGAATTAAGGCACAGAATTTTCATTAAGAATGATCTGTTACCTCAAAAAAAAAGTTAATGTTCCTATTTTTGTTTTATTATTCTTCATTACAAAGTTAATAGTAATGGAGGCATGTGCCTAATTGCACCCTAATGAAAACTTGTCCTTTTATCTGTGGTTAGAAACAGATCCATGGACAAGGTGTTAGGAAGAAAAGAATTCCAAATGAATGGTGGGATCTCCTTGAGAGAGCTTTAAGGAGAGAAAACTAGAAAATTGAGTTGTTTATCACAGCTTTTCTTTACTATCCTTTTCTCTAGTGGCTTACAGATCAAAGTTAAGTTTCACAGCTTGCATTTAATGACCTAATTTGGATTGTGGCTTGTATCAAAATGTGGAACAGAACATTTTCTGTTTTCTATTTTTATTTTAGTCTTTCTCTACTGAAACCATCCAGTAAACTTTAGATTGCTTTAATTGCATGCTGATTCCCATCTCTGTATGCAGAACAGAAATATATGTTCTCCAACCATACTCACAGGACTGTCTTCTACTCCAACGTAAGAGCAAAAGAGCTAAGAGAGCTGTCATTTATTTTACAGCAATTTCAGATAATGGTCTCTTGTGGTAATAGAGTATTGCAGGATAGGGAGATGAAAAAAGCTACATTTTTAAGAGGAAAGATGAATATTTGCTGTTAAGGGGTGCAAAGACCAGAAAACAGATGCTATTGCTACCCTTAAAAATAAAAAATCCAGAGATTGGTTGTGGTCTAAGTGAACTGGAGAAGCACTGTGGTGGTGGGACCTCGTGCTGTGTCACGTGAAAGATGCAGCTAAATAAAGGTGTTCATTCTGTATCTGTGAAGTTTCCTGTGTTATTCTGTGACTTCCTCAGCACTTTTAAACAATAATCCTGTTATGTACATTCAGACAGATTCTAAATATTCTTCCATAAAAGTAGCTATAAAAAAAACTATGCATTTCAGTAGGACTGCAAAATGTTGTCCATGGTGAATGTTTCTCTGCCCCTGAAAATGAATTATTTCACTCTGTATATTTTCCTAAGCCATTTAAGTGGATCAGATAGTTATAGCTATTTGACATGCTAAGTGATGGTCTGGCTAGAGTAGCACTTGTGTGAGTAAGTGAATTGTTTCCAGTAAACTTAGCCTATCTGTGTTGTTAATATGCTACCACCTGCCTTAAATATGGTCAGTCAATTTGTTGCATGACATTTTTGGATTAAGTGGGCTGTATGGATTAATTGTGTTAATTCTAAATATGTCATTGATTTTTTTTTTCTGTGGGACCTGCTCTATTATTTTTTTGTTTCTTCATAATTGATTTTCAGTGTATAAAGTACTTACTATTGAATGCTTATTGCAAAATAAGATTATAAAAAGCAGTAGATGGTGAAGATTTTTTTAGCCTGTCCTTTCTCATTACAGTTCTTGCAAACAGTTGTGCTTTATCTGAAATAGTGATTATTGCCAAACTATGTAGGAAGCCAGAAATAAGGACAAGTTTTATTCCCATGGTAAATTAGTTAATTATAATTTTCAAAGATTTAGTGGGACATCAGTAAATCAACTGTTGAAATAATATGATCTTCCTGATGAATAAGTGATTTCCTTCTCAAAGTTGTAGCAAGCATAGGGAAATAACTAAGAGGAGGAGTGGGTTTGACAGGAAATGTTGTTTAAAATGTTGATTATATTGCTCCATTGCTCTTGTTCTCATTATAGTTCTCTTCGTTGCAAAATATGCTAGAGACATGCTGTCAGTGCAACAGATAGTGGTGAGAAAGGAGTGACTTAGAAAGCTTGAAATACTTCAGCCTATCTGTCAATGGCCAAAGATAGCTTGACAGAATTGTGTTTCTGCTTGGTCTGAGGGATAAGTTGCAATTCCAAAATATCTCAGGAGCAGCCAAGACAAAGTACCAGAGTCTAATTCTCCTGATATAAGCCTAAAGCCTCTCAAGTCAGGTGAACGTTTCTGGCCCTTTGTTTAATAGCTAAGTGACAGGAGATGTGGGTTGTCTTTTCAAACACTGAGAGAATATCTGAGAAGTACAACTGTGTGTTCAGTCTGATAATTTAAAAAAAAAAGTTACATTTGAAGAAAACTAGTATTTCTTTTTTTTTTTTTTTTTAGTTTTATACTAGTTTCTTTGATTTTGTCTTGTCTGGTTCTCTCCTATGTTCAATCAGATTTGGGGTCACAAGTACAAATGAGCGAGCAATCTCTCAATGACTTCCAGGTAGGTTTTGCAGTTGGGAAGGCACTCGGGTTTGTGAGAGAACAGCTCTGTGTTGCAGGGCTGAAATCATTAGTGCTGAAGTGTATTGATCTGGCAACACGAGTTGCTGATGCACTATAGAAATAGGCAAAATATTTATGACCTGAGCTTTGGCATGTCTATCTGACTCATCCTGCTTTGCAGTGATATTTGAGAATAGAAAACCAATTTCTCAAACATGTAACATTTTGTCCTGCAGCTCTAGTCCTTTATAAAAGGACTGAAGATATTTTCTTAATGTATTCTGATAACGGGAAGTTGCCATATCTTGTGACATCTTTAAAAAGACCAATCATACTTTTAATTGCTTAATTAATCACAGCATGAAAGGGGAACAGTCTTCAAGGACATTTACTTTTTTTTTCTTGCCTACAAAGTTTAGTTGGCTGCTTTCTTTATCAAAACTACTTGTTTGATAGTAGAGAATGTAACTAAAATGGTTGATCAAACAAACACAAGCTCATCCTTGACACTCTTTAGTTTAAGATGACTGACCTATAAAGCCTAGTTAGATATTTCTAGCCTGCTGGTGGGGATGAAAGCCTATGATCTCTTCCCCAAGAATATGCCCTTCTGTTTCAGCCAAACATAGATTTAAAAAGTCCCACAAACCTAAAATATAACAGAAAGCCTAAAAGCAGAGATGGGCGTGTTGCCAAGTGGGGAGTGCCTCATTTAAGAACAGAGGAGATTGAGGTCCTCTGTCCTGGTCAATGAACTCATTACTTCTCTGCACTGAGAAACATGCTGCTTTCTTTGTCACACAACCTGTCTCATCTCATTAGCACAATGACTTGAATATGTTGACAGCATGTAATGGTTTTCACTGCATATGCTAAGAAGTGGTTTTAAACCAATTTGCTGTTTTCTTTGTAGGCAGAGTGTGACTGCTGATTGCTGCTAAGGCCCCTGAAAAGTTATTCATTTGCCACAATTCCTATAGGTAAAATATGAAGCTGTGAAACAGATGATACAATGCAGCAGAGTGCTTGTTCCCTTCCCTGTGTGTTAATGAACTCCCACTCATTCCCAACTGGTCGCTGGGTGCAGTGAATGCATTCAGGCTGAATCAACGCGCAGTGACTCAACAGACAGCGTCTGCATTGGCTCTTTGTTTCCCTGAATTCTCTTAAAGCATAGCTAATTCTCAGAGCTGAAAGTTTCACGTTATTTCAATGCATTGTCTGCATTCCATAAGCATATTTAAATGGTAGACTTCATTCTTGTCATTAAGTACCACCTACTTAATTTGATCACGTTTTTTTCGCTGTAGCATTAATGGACTGACCAAAGCTTTCAAGAAATGTCCTACCCGACCTTTCTATTAATTAATTGTTATTAAAAAGAAGCTCACCATATAGCAATCTTAAATAATGAACTCTGTATATAGTGGTAACACAATGTTTGATGTTAACCTGCATTCAGGGAAGAAATGTTAAAAAGGAAGTGCAAAAACATTTTGTAAATTGTCTCATCTCTGATAGTGAATTGCTGGTAAAGAGCTGCTTTAAAAAATAGTGGGCTTTTCACATTACTGCTGCTAGCTTTAACCTTCTGTCCCCTTTCTAGAGTCTGTATCTAATGTGAGACTGGCACGTACTGGAAAGCTGTTAATATTCTCAAGTCCTGGCTCATTGGTGCTGGTTGGTGTTCTTTGCACCGTTGTTGTACGAAGAAATCACATGACCAAAGTTAAGCAGAGTCCTACATTGTTTTCAGGCAGGATTCTGAATACTTCAGTTCTACTTGACTTAAAATAATTGTTAGGGGAACTGCTTGTATTTTATTTTTTCTCCACATAACTTCCTATATCAGTGTCCTGATAACAGTGAACATTTTGAGTGTTGATAACTACCATGAAAAATTAAATCTTTACATTTTCTCATTAAAGTTGTCATGAAGTCAGAGGAATTTTTCAGGGGAAAGAAGAGACCAGTTTCTTGTACTCACTTCTGCTGAGAAAGAATTTATTTTTACATTTCATAACACCTTATTGAGGCCAATGAATTTCACCTTAGTCGTATGGCTACAAGATACCTCAGGTTATTGCTGTGGACTTATTGTTGAGAAATGGATTGGAGTGTTCTCCCAAATTCTGTATTTGATATGTTTTCATTGTTACTCTGAAGTATCTGGAGACAGTCTGAATTTTATTTTCATTATGATGTAAATATATTTTTTTATAAAGAAACCTAAGTGGTTAACCCGCAAACAGACAAGAAGTAGTACTTGAAAGGTTGAATGTCCATTCTGACAAGTGATACAGTACTTTTTATCTCTATAAGCATTTGTATATAAAACTAGACCTTTTATTCTGTGATATATTTTCTCTTGAGTCAATTTTTTGTATTGTGTTCTGATCTGAGGCTGGCAAAGCCACTAAGTTTGGAAAAGTAACGTTTGTTCACTTTCCTGGCAGATTGTCAAGTTCTGAGGGCAGAAAACAAAGATCCCATTTGGACAGACATGTCCTCAGTTCTGTCCTGTTCACTGTACTTGCTGGGGTCACAGGCACCTGCACAGCACCCAGGTGGGTGAGTGGAGTCTCCTGGTACCTGACTGTGGTGTGCAGCCTTCAAAATCACATTCCAGTCTTCTGCTTGGTGCTGCTTTGAAAGCTTTCAACCTTGGGTCACAAACAGGGTTTGTCATGCACAGGGACTCTGACCCCGAGTGCCACTGGCTGCATTTTATTCTGCTGCTTCAACGTTTTTGATTCAGCTTCCTCCTGTTCTGTGCAGCTCAGCTGGTAGCCTGTGGCTCCAAGCTACTGTCATTTGATTTAACCACTCACAAATCAGCTAAGTCAAAATTAATTAATGAATTCCTGTTTTCTTCCTCCTGAGCTCTCCTAAATAATTCGTTTTTAATTTACTCAAAGTACTAAAAACATTTGGCTTGACATTATTTGTCCAAGGTGACTATGGAAAGGGAACTGCTCAAAAAGCCATTTGGAGAATGGTACTTTTGAAATGCTTGGGTAGCTGTTTTTAAATGTCTGACTTTATTGTAGACAAGGGGGGAAACATAAGTCTTGCTTTCAGAGGTGGTAGAAGTTGACTAAGAAATAAATATGGCATAATATCTCTTTTCCCATGTGGTGAAATGGCTCTTGGAAAAAATAAAAAAGTCAATATTCAAAGTTGGACTTTATTGACTCTCCTGGAATTAAAAACACACTCGGCAGCAAAAACTCATCAGAGTTGAAGCCTCCAACCATCCTTTTTCTGTGGCATAACGTAAGTAGAAAATGCACACACTACATCACCATAGGAAGCTAGTAATTTTAGGGTCCCTACGAATTTTATTTTGCTTTTATAGACTAGTGTTTCTTTAAAGGGGAACAGAAGAAAGGCATGCATAGCAGCAGGGGAGCCTGTAGCTGCATGCTTGCATCTTCGTTTTGTAAAATGAACTTGACCTTTCAACAGTGCCAGGATGATTCCCATGATATACCAGCAGCAGAAGAAAGAGGAACCCAAGGAATATTAAAGGAACTTTCAACAATGAGTATGAGCTTAGAGTTATACTTGGCCCCTCTTGATTTATTTATTTTTTAGCAGCTTAATCACAGTTGGCAACTGTAATTTTTCAAAGGTCATTAATAGCTAAAGTTACTGGAAGATGAGTCAGTTTTTCTAGGCAATTTGACACCTGCAGGTTTTTTAAGGCAAAGGTTCCTAGTTCTAAGTCAGGTCAGCAAAGCCAAAGGTTTTGTGCAGATTGTGTTTGGCTTCAATTCTTGTCTCACACTTTGTTTTAGATATTGCTCTAACTTTTTAATCCTCACTATGGACAGAAGGAAATGAGTGCAAAATATACTTAAATATGAACATTATTTCATAATGCTTGTGCTATTCACTAGGTGAATAGGTGCAATAGGTGAGCTTTCAACAGCTCTGTATGAATTCTGGATTTGAACTCAGCCACTGTTGATGTCATTTTTGGTAAACCAAAAAGGAGAAAGTTAAGCTGTTCCTACTGCAGAATCCTATTGTGTGGTATTTATCATCAATAAAGAGGAGGCATGTCTGACATCTTTGCTTTCTCACACACCACTGCCCAGCTTTTGTAGGAGCAGACTGGCACAGGGAAAATGAAGAGAAGCCAGGCCTATGTACAAACAGTTCATCCGTCTGTAGCTACTCTAATATCTGTGTGATTTCCCCCTGGAAATCAGAACATCTGCTCATTTGAAAGGCTGTAACTCTACAAATTGCCCTCTAACCAAAGATGTTATAAATTACAGTTGTTTTGTAGGAAATATAAAAAAATATATATTATTTAGTGTGCTGGAAGAAGAAAATTATGACAAAGCAATGGATTTTCTGGAGTTTTTTTTCATGTTATGAACATATGAATGTTGTGTTCTTTGGATGTTTTGTAAACAACTTTGAACAAAAATATTTTTTTTCCCTGTAGTTTTTTTTTAATTCTGAAACCTTTAAAAAAATCCTGTTTTTTCTAACTAGAGATGCAGAAAGAAGGAAAATGTCACAAACATTTTTTCTTCTAAAGCCTAAAAAAATTTGAAGAACCTCTGATCAGTTATCTGCAACCATTTTCCTTCAATTTAAGCCAATCTGAATCAATAGTAATTTCCTCTCCTCATGCCATGGGGACACAGTGCTCCCCACTCCTGGCTGTCTAAGGAGAGTATGGTTTTGTTTCACCTCCTTAATCCTTGCTTCATTCCTAAAGGAGGCCTGGAATCACCCATTGGCTTTACTACCTGAAAAATAAGCTGTTTGGCTTTATTCAAGGGATGGTATTTTACTGGACATTGTCATTTTTTAGAGTGGTTGCATATATAATATTTTACAAACATAATAGCAGTAATTGCTTGTGTTCTTTATAATTTCTTGGAGTAAAAATAATTATAACTTTTACTAGGAGTAGTCCTTAAATAATTTTTTGTTAATAATTAATTACTCAATGGGAAGTAATTGCCTGTCACAGGAATGTCCAGTTTGAGATACTGCTTTGAGTAATAGATAGCATTCCAAAAATAGCCCATAAATATTCCAAAAATAGCCCATAAACATATGCTGAAATCAGAGTCTCTGACTAATGAAAATCATGCATCATGAAGAGAACAGTATGGTAGAAGTTCTGCAAAACAACCTTAATCTAGCACAGGACCTGGACTGACAAAACACAAGCTGCAGTGGAGCAGATTCCCAGCTGGCATAATTCGCTGTAATGTCATGAAAGTTGAAAGCCACCAGCTTAGAATCTGGGTGATGATTATGAAGTCCCTGTCACATAAATCAAAGTGCTTTGAGGTGGATTCTACAGGGGTTTCCACATTTGGATACTCAGCTCTTTACAGTGCTATTACTTTCAATGCTCCCCTTTTGACTTTGCACTGAATTGCAATAGTTTGAATTCTGTTCAGTCTCAGCTGGGGCAGAGTTTGGGATTTGCTTATCAGCCCCTGTCTGTCAAGAGAACTACCCCTTTGCTCTGCAGAAGCAAGCAAGACACCAGAATGAATCTACCTGAAGTCTCTGAATGTGTTAGTGCAGGACCTGTTTTGGTTTCATAACAGCTTCATTATGGGCTTTGTGTGCTTCAGAAGAGACTTCTCTTTCCTTGGTGTCTGATATTCTTTCTGTTCTACAGGGGACTAAAAAGTACTGATCACAAAAGTATTGCCCTCCAGGACTGCTTCTCTCAACAGATCCTTCTTTCAATGAATGTTTGCAGAGTCAGACTTGAATTTAGACAGAGCACTGTCAAATGCAAATACATGGAAGATGCAAAGAGAGGGAGGTAACACTGAAAGACTGAGAAGCCACTGATGAAACTTGTGAATCTTCATAATTTCTCTATCTTCATAATCACATGGTGCTGAGGGGTTCCATGTGTATTGGGAGCTGTTATGCTCAGAGTGAGGACCAAAAGCTTTTCTATAGGGGGGATCACAGTTGAGCAGCTACTCCTAAGCCAGTGCCAGTTTAAGTGCTTGCTGCTTGCACTGCAAGAGTGACTGGAGTGCAGTACTGCTTTAGAACTGAAAGCTCATACAGAAATGTAGAACCAGTGTAAGTGGTAACCAGGTAAGTGTCTCTGAGCCTTTTTGTGAATGACCAGACAACAGATGATTAATTATTTTCCAGTCTCATGGAGTATTTACCGATTTGGCTTTGACTATCAGGGAAAGATAAGCCCGTATCACAGCTCTGGTTTAGAAATGTGCTCCTACCTGTGAAAGAGATGGGCCAAAGGACAAACGAATGCGCACTTAAGGATTTTATGTGTGAAGGGAGATAAAGTTGGCTCGAACATTTGTCGACATATGAGTTGAGACAGCACTGAAAGTCTCCTAATCACCAAGATTAAGATAATTGCTCAGTTACACCTTGGGGCGTGCAGGCTCCCTGCCTAGCATAGGACTGAGAGCTCTCCCACACTGCAGCAGCCACTGCTTATCTGCATTTCAAGCCTTCCTTACGAGTTATCACTCTGTCCTTTATTGCTTAGGCAAATGACAAATCGAGGCTTTTGTTTTTCTGCCAAACCCAATTTGTTTGGTTGTCTTTCACTTCTCTGACCCTGTCTATCCTGACTAGCTCTTGCTTTCAGCTTGTACTTTAGACTGCAGCATTCTGGGGCAAAGGCTGTCACTTCAAAGAGAGTCTGGGGATGTTATTCCCAGGTATGGCCATTATAGAAGCCAGAAAATATTATTTGACTTGATTTGCATTGAGGTTAAAAGTCTATAGGCTCTTGATTAAGCAGAGTAAAGAAGTTTTTGATAACGAAAAGAATCCCCAAACCAAACAACCCCAAACCTTCTATATGTAAGGCTGTGACTAAAACCAGACAAAATTTTCATTCACTTTGGAAGACAAAAATAATTCCATACTGCATATGTATCTTGTGGCAGTTTTCTCTCCTGTAAACATTGCTGAATACATTAGCTTACATTGGTTCCTGTTGTATTACACTGGAAAAGAAAGAACTTTACTTCCATTTTTCCTACCACAACAGTTAATTTAGAGTAAGTAGTGGATGTGTAGGAGTGTTACAGATTGGTCTGCATTCTGTAGGATTTTGAAATATTCCACTTTTTCCTCCGTATTTATACATGTTGACTGAAGGAATGAACCACTGGTATGGGTCATCTTTAAAACAAATAACTAGGGTTTTTTTTATTATTTAAAGGATTCCAAGAACTAGTATTAAGATTTCCCTCTAATTATTGAGTACTGGGTGTTACTGAGAAAAAGCAAAGTGAAAAAACTGTGTATTAATGTCTGTTATTTAAATCAGAGCTCCAAAAGAACAAAATGATCATTTTTCAGTATTCTGTCAAGTTTCACAATTACAAAGGTTATAAATCCTAGTGCTTCAGAGGCATTAAAGATCTTATGCAACATAACTTAGTGCAAGTGGCTGGATAAACTTCTCTTTCCTCCTGATCATTTGAAATTGCAAGTGCAGGCCATCACCAGAGGTAGGCTCCTACATCAGATTCAGTAATACTTTTTCTCTTTTTTTTTACTTTTACTCTTGCACTCTAAAATTTTTACCCGATTATTAAAAATCAAGACAAAGAAAAAAACCCCAACCCAACAAAAAAATCCACCACCACCAAAACAGCAACAACACTGAAGACCAGTTCATAAAGGATATTCACTTCATCTTGTTCACCTCTGTGTGCATGTACGCCCAGTTTGTACATCTTGGCATCTCTGAACCCAGGCAGGAGGATAGTATTAATCTGCATGATTAATCTCACCTCTTTAGTGCATTAAACTTTGACAACTCTTTTCCTGCCCCACTGGGGGAAAATTCCTCCTCTTCTTTTCCCAGCCATGAAAATAAGATAGAAATGCAGTGTGAATATGCTTAGTGTTGAAAACTGGTGCCAATCTGTGACTTTGGTATGTAAGCAATAATGTAAGAAAATTGGTACTCTAGCTTAGATAAAACAGTGTACTATTAGCCATGTGTGCCTCAATTTTACATATAATTTAGTTTTGTTTTCTGAATGAGTTGTGCTCAGTGTTAGCTTCAAGTTTATTAACATTTTCTCTTTAAGTTCTTTTTTGAAGACCTGATGATAAGAAAATTAGCTGCTACACGGAGGTTTTCTTTTAATTGTGAATTTATACAACGGTGTGGGGTCATAAATGGGATTATGAAACAACAGAAGATCTGTCAGTTTGACAGTTAATCACTGGTGACTTCTCATGTGCTTCCATTAAGCTCATTGGAAATACTTGCTTCTGCGTCAGTGAAGAAGACCCTGACTGTGAGTTCATTCTACTACTCTATACATGTTAGCAAAATTGTAACTTTTAATTAAATTCAGTTTTGTTGAAGATTTAAGATTCTGGTTTCCTCAACAGAGACCCTCAATAAATTTTTTCCATTGCAGCTGTATGTAAAAACATCTCTTTGGATTGAACTTCAACAGGGGCAGAAAGAAGCAATTAAACTTCTTTTAGTTTTCACTCTGTAAACCTACGGTTGATGGGAATTCACTTTTCTTTGTAGGTATATTTTATTGTAATAATTCACTTTTTGAAGTTAATAGTATATTTAAAGAGCATTACTGTTAGTTTATTTTAAGGCAATGTGGTTGCATGTCCCTTTTGATTTTACTGCATAAAAGTAGACTTTGAAAACATAGATTTAGATCATGTGAAAGAGAAGGTTATGAACCCTTCTTATTGCCCTTGTCAATGTGAAGCATGCTCCAAAGTTTGAAAAATTTGTAAGAAAGGACTCTCACTGGTTTCAGAAATTGAAGACACACTTGTGTTTTTGGGCTTTTCCAGTGATCTTCTGCTCCAGGATTTTGTTCAAAGTACCTGAATCACAGTGACAGAGGTGAAATGTCCGAAGCTCAAATGGTTTACAAGTTACCTACTCCATTATTTTATTGTCAATACATCAAGAGGTTAAAATCACAAATCCCAAATGAAAATACTGCACAGGCTTAACACTTGGAGCAAACCTTCAGCTATGTTCCTAAATATCTCCTCTACAGAAAAATGGTTAGGACTTTAAAAGAAAAACAAAACAAATCCACACAAAACCCGGTTGAAAGATTAAAAAATGCCTTTTATTCTTTTTGTTGAGCATTGCCTTTCTAAACTGAGCTCCACAGTTCATCTGTGCATACTGATCCCCCATCAGAATGTCTTACTGGGAACATTAAGTTTCTTGCTCTTGCAGTAAACTTTGTTTACCCTTGTTTAATCTTTTGTGTAAAAATATATTTTAAGCTTGACATTGAACTAATACACGTATGAAACTCATAACAATAATAAACTCTAATAGAAATATGCGTCTAGTCTTTAAAGAAAAAAATACATTGGCTGATGGGTGGTAAAAGATGACCTATTTAACCGTTCTGTCAGATAATATATTCAGAATCATAGAGAAATCACCTTCTAGGACAACCCTCTAAACTTTCTATGGATGAAATACTCTGCAAAATCAAGGTTTTCCAGTACTGTGGCCTTAATCTTTCCATAGTTCTCTATTTTCTGACTAATGTCTGAAAGGTATTTAGATCACCTCCTAAAAAAAATCTCATTTTTATATCAATGTCTATTGCTCTTGGGCTTTACTTTTTTAGCAGGGAAACCTAAATAATAGTGCTACCCTATCTTATTTTAAAAAACCCTGTATGTCTTCTGTGACAGCCAATGAGAATATAGAGGTACAGAGCAGTAGATGTTGGCAGAATAATTGAAAGCCTGGTTAGGTTGATTTGTATTATGTTGTAAGATTGCAGAAGATTAAATGTATCTCCCATTTCCAGTGATATACCTGAGTTAAGATTTAAAGGTTAGCCAAAAAATCACATTTTTTCCTCGAACAGGATGCTTGATCCAAGTAACAAAAGCATCAGCATCCTTTTTATCCACATTTTCAACACTATGTCAATCACAGGAATGAAGTGCAGTGATTGTAAAATAAGCCATTATTGCATTGTGATTATCCTGTAATCTATCCTATCATACTCTTGTTAATGCCACCCTATTAAAATCCTTCCTCTAGTTTGTAATAGTCCTGTATGTATCAAATACAATTTCCCTTACAATCAAAACCATAACTATATATTTGACCCTTCATCCAATCCTCCACTGGTGAAAATTTTCACAACTCCACTGAAATGGAAATAAAAAGAATAAATAGGTCTAAGTATATATGGAAAAAAATTCTAACATCCCATTAAAAAAAAAACAAAAGACCCACTACATTGAATGATAAGAGCACTCTTCCTTGTTCTGCTGTTTGATTGATGTGAACAGAACTTTTCATGAGGATTCTCTCTATAGGAAATGATCTAGTATTTTAACCACAGGAGTTTTTTAAATTTTTTTTTCACTACAATTTTAATCACTGAATTATTGGCTGAATCTGTGGAATGCTGTTTGTAAAGTCACATAAAGTTGTAAGTAACACAAGCACTGATGGGACTGGCAGGTTGCTGGTGGTGTTCAGAACTCAACCAGTGGAGCTGTGTCTAAGACAGAGAGAGTCAAGGCAGTGTTTGATGGAGCATAATAACAGATGTGTAATCCATAAATGAAATACTGTGAGCTGTGTGAATAACCATATAATGAGAAAGAAAGGGGTTCTCTGTCATTATCTCCACATTTGGTTATATAAATACTACACAAATGCAGAAATATGATTAAACCCACTGGGCTTCCTGCCAGTATATTTGCTATTTCTCTTTATGTGGTCTTGTATACCTTATTACTCTGCCAGAACTCCCACTGCCATGTGTGTCACTGATACATGCTTCTGAAGGAAAGGAATATACTGTCAGAAAGGATAAGTATGGTTAATACTCCATGGGGTTTTAGTAATACTTTTTTAGTTCTCTTTTTCATAACATATTACACAGCCCTATAAATTTTTTTCACTCTTCATCATCTGAGCTTAGAAGATGCTTAGGAAAACTGTGTGGATTTGAACCATGACACAAAAACATTGAGGTGAACCTTGTATTTTGTACTGTTCTCTGTAATTTACAAATTTTTGATCAATTTTTAGAAGCTAAAAAATGTAAATGAATAGAATAATAAATCTTCAAACATACGTGATGTACCAGTAATGAGATTGAAGGGATAGAAATGTGTAATTTTTCTCTATTCTTTTCACTCCAGCTGGAGCAAAGTATTAGAAACTGACAGAAACTGAATATTTGTAAAGATACAGCTTTGACACATTCATATCAATAACAGAGGCATTCATTTCCTTTCTTCCAAAATCTGCAGACCATGAAAGCCAGAAAGTTGCTGAGAAATACCTTGGGAGTGCAGAAGACAAGCTGTAGGAAACGGTCTCTATTATATTCCAGACTGAATTAAAATTTATTGCAGTCCTTTAAAGGATATCATATAGTCTATTAGGCACACCTTCAGTAATTTGGATTTTTTTTGAACCATATTCAAAATAATAAAGCACATACAATATAGCATCCAATTGCAAGAGAAATTGAATTGGTGTCTAAAAAATTGTTTTGACTGCTTTACAAGGACTTGGATTTTCATTGAAATCTGCACTTGGTGTCTTGAAAGACTACTACTGATTTCTTTGGTGAGTAGAGAAAAGCTTTAATGATGTGTTTGTAGCTGTAAGGAGTAACTATGTATAGACAAACAGAAACTGACAGTGCTTTAGTCACCAGTTACCAGTTTATATAGGTGCCAGTATAAAGTCACTGTGCTTTACACCAGGAGAGGGGTGAAGAGAGATGTTGATGACCTTCAGTGAAATCATTCTTCTATCAGCCTGTAGGATATTGGCTAACAAAAGTTCTAAGATGCGCCTTTCAGGTCCCACAGAAACCTCATACAACTTATTTGTATAATTCTTGACAATAACTTTATTTTACAGTTTGATGGTGTAGGATCAAATATCATTTGTAATAAACAATTTAGCTGACTGCATTCTGGCAGAGCTCAGATATAATGTCAGCTTCTGAGCCTACATAGCCAGAATTCACACCAAATAAACAAACAAATAAATACCTCAAGTGTTCTTTTTAGTAATACATAGAAAGACTACATTAACATTATCAGCATGTGTCTGGCACTCTCTTAAAGCAATTTTTTTACTCTGTGCTGTGGTTCAAATAGTTGATATTAAGCTTACATTGGGAAAATAATTTTAAAGAACAGAAGTGTGTCAATTAGAAATCCCTGATAATATGCTGGATGTACAGAGGCCTGTAAATGGGTGGCAAGTTGCATTCTATAGCCCTACATTATGAATAGCCCAATTGTAAGTAATCCAAATTTCAAAGCACAGGCTGGCCTGAGGAGGTGTATACAAGTGATTAGAATTTCAAAGACCTCAGAATAAACACCAGCTCTTTGATGGGATAATTTATGCATGGAATGGCAGGAAGAGCTGTCTGAGTTGTTCTTGGAAAGTTCACACGGAGCAGCATTAAGGCCTTAAAAATAAGTTTTGATATTTGGTTACTGGAATGTGAACACAGTATAGGAGCTTACTGAATTAAGACATTGACAAAGGTTGCCCAATGAAAAATGAACTGGAAGCTGTCAATACTTTAAGATTTTTGGAAAAGAAATGGTCAAGTATTATCAAAGAAAAGAAAGCATCATTAGTTCAGTAAAATTTAAGTATGACCCTGCCCCTTGAGAAAGCAGCTTTTTGTGCAATACCAAATCATTAGCTGCAAAAAGCAGCTTGTTTTTCTATTTGAATGGGAAGAGGAGAGTTTGGGGCATCTGTTTATCAGTCTAATTTTGGGATATCTCCTGCTTTTCATTAATTTTCTGTCTCTAGATAAAGTTACACTTTCAGATCTGAGGTTGCAAAAGAGGACGTCTGGAATTACAATGCACTGTCTAATCTATTATGATTTGTTTGGTGTCTGTCTGGTCTCACTCATGTTTTTATGATATTGAACATCATGTTGGAGAAGAAGTGCTCAGAAATCAAAGTGTTGTAGAAAATGTAAAATGTTGGTGACCTTGATCTCAAATTTTTAGTCAGTTTGGGACTACATCATGTAACCAAGAGGTGAGTTTCAAACAGGGCTGTGTAGTGTTTTTACGAGCTTTGAAATCAGATTTTGTGCTTCATCTCCCAAGAATACCAGTGATTGATACAGGTTTGAGAAGTGAATACACTGAGTGATGTTCACATCTTCCTTTTAAACTTAGGGGAGTATGTATTGTCAGTGTTAATTCTACCAAAATAATGGTTTACTGCAGTACTGTATCTTTCCAGGGCTAAGACAAAAAGCTGCTCATTTTTTTCTGAAACACATACAAAACCAATTTAAAATAATAATAGTAAAATTTATATGATTCATATATCTTTATTTATTGGGAAGCACTTAGGCAAGTAATCTATCGAGCCCAGCCAGTGTTCAAAGTACAATGGATTCAGTAATTTAAACTGTCCTTAGAACAAGTGTGTTCCATCTCAAAAGAATATCTTTGCTCTTGTTAGACACTATAAATTTTGTTGGAACCATAACTGGTAACCCTCAAAACATTTTGATATCAAGGCAGTGGAACTGGTGTCTATCTAATGGAGAAGAAGGATATGCAGCCCTGCAGGGGTTCTTCAAAACCATTGCCAAATAAAGGGCAGGAACCCCATGCTCAGAGTGACATCCATCCCTGTGTGAATTCAGTCCCTGGGAGTTGGTCCATACTTGATTTCTGTCTCTCCGAAGTTTCAGAAGATGAACAAATGTAGGCACATCTGTGTGTTCTCTCAATATGTTTCTTACTACAACTTTGATTTTCTGCTATCTAATGAATTTTGTATACAGTGTATACACTGTATAGACAAGGTAGTGGATGCAAGGTAGACAAGTACAGGACTAAACCAGCAAAGGTTGTTGTGACCACTCTGATGGAACCCAGTAAGGATTCTGTACCTAACATTTTAGAGCACCTTTATTTGAGAAAGCAATTGCTGAAGCACTGCTTTACTGTGGTATCCAGGAGTGGTTACCAATCTCTCCTCCCATGGGTATTTCTCCAAGATGAATGAATTCCAAAATACACTCTGGTTATACTTGATCTTCTGTTATTTGTTACTGTAGCAAAATTTTCTGAACTTTAAAATCTCTCATCACTGTTTTGAACTTAAGATTTCAACGCAGGAAAAAGAAAAATGTATTTTCTTTGGAGAAAGCTTCCTTTGTGCCAACACAAGCATAAAGATTATCATTTTAGAAAGCAGACAAAAAAGTGATGATTTTTATACTTGCCTAATGGTAATAACATTTTCTTATTTGTGGACCAGACTTTGCCAGAATGTAAAAAAGGGAACATCCATAGGAAACTAACTAACAAATTAAACAAAAAATCTTTTCAGCTATGGAGCTCACTGCTACAGGATATTATCCAAGTGAACAAGTTAATACACACACACACATTAAACCCTAAATAATTAGAGCAAGTAAAATATTTTTTTAAATTTTGTCTGTTTTATTAATGTTCATGATTCATGATTTGTGAATGTCAGCCAGTTTTTTAGTGTAGAATCCCTTCTCTTTCCCTTTATGTTTTAAGACCAAAATAATGGCCAAATAATGGGACAATGGCCAAGACTACTGATCTGATACAAAAAGACATCTATGTTCCTACACCAGAAGTAGGAATTTCCCTTACAGGAAAGACCAGACCTTTGAAGGCAAATTTACCATGGATATTAATCCACTCAGTGAACCTGAGATATGCTTGCTTATTTAGATAATTTGACCTTCACATTTTGTATTTAGATTACTTTCCTTTCAGGCCAGTGTATAGGAGTATTAAATAAAAAGCTGAAGGGATGACTAAGGCAGGTATCTTTGGGTTTTAATTAATCAATATTTCAGTCTAAGTATTATGCATAGATAATGCAAAAGTCAGAGGAATTCCAGGACACTCTTCTCACAAAGCAAGTCCTGTGTCTTTGATGGAGATGAGCCAGCATGTGTTTTTGTCCTAATGAAATTCTTTTTGTCAGCTCACTAACTGATGAATAATTTAGGCCTTGAAGAATACAAGTCAAATGATTTCCGTGAACTGATTCAAAAAAAAGGGAAACACAACCACCTCTTCAGAGACTGATCCTAAACAAGTGTGAGTGCAGGGGGTGGCCATTTCAAAGGCAGAGGTTGACATGTTTTTAACCAAAAGGTCAGTGGGTTTTGAATCGAGGCAGGAATCATGCTGTGTGTGGATTTTGAAACATCAGCTGGCTGATTTTAAGTTTTTAGATGTGTTATTTGTAACCTCCCTTGCATCCTGTCCTCTTGCATAATGCCAGTTATTAGAAGGTTGTTCAGTAAGAGGACAGATGACTTTGTTTCAACAGCTTGAACTTGCACACTGTCTTGCATTGTCTCTTCTTTCATAATAGCCTTTGATTCTATCTGTTCCATTTATCCATTTCTCCACAGGCAGAATCCATCAACTCTGTAGCAAAAGCATATGTGCCTTATACGCTGTCCTGACAAAACCTCTGTATATAGCTTTCTAAATTACAGTGGGGGCTTAAGAAAAAGTGTTGAGATGGTATATCTGCAAGAATTTTCCCAGGTTGAAAGACTTCAGAACAAAGCTCATAATCTACTCAGTTCCTATTGAATTCTGTTTGAAGCCACTAAATACTTCTGCTGTTCTGTGACTAAAACAATCTAAGGTCGATACATGCATATACACACAAATGCAAATAAAATCTGCAAGAGTGAGTAGGAACGAAGGAATTTTCCCTGAAAATGTTATGGACAAGCTGTGAAGGAGAGATTAAAAAAATCAATTCTAAAATAGAGGCATCTGAACAGAAAGCTTAGAGCATGGATGTGAGTGCTTGGATTAACAGGTGAGTATTTTCAGTCATTGTTGATGGATCTTCACTTTTATAGCGATAGTAAGAGAAGAGAACAGCACTTGTGGGATTGGTACCTAAATGTTCAAAGGTTCATTTAAGCATCTAGATGTCTCATTAAAAGACTCCTGTTGCATACATTATAATTCCCTAACCAAGTACAATATTCCTCTGAGGCGTCCTACGCGGCTGCTCTTTGTATGAAGGTCTACCTCGATATAAATGGTTCATCAAGCAAATTACTTTCTTGAAACTCTTGAGAGATTTGATAGAAATGGGAGAATAAAGGCCATGTTCAATGACTATTGAAAGTTACAGACCAAAAGTATTGTGAGGTGAAGTGGAAGGATGAAGATGTACTGTCCTTGTTAAATATGCTGGATAACTCGTAACTGTGGCACTTTCTGCAGTGAGGTCTGAAAGTGAGCTCTGAAGTCAACTTATAAATGAAAGTATTTCCTTTTTGGAAAGACTGTCCTGTTGGCAGCTTGGTTTGTTGTTTCTTTGGTTTATTTTGTTTTCCTTTTCCTTTTGATATTAGGACAACAAATCATTCATAGGTCTTTATTCTAGAAATACCTATTTTCTGTATGGAGCTCTTACAGTTGCATGCTCAAACCAGTCATTTAATTATCCACCATTTAAAACCAAACTCTGAAAATGATATGCATTAGAAATCATGCATTAAAGAGAAAATCCTGGATATTGCAATCACTAATGTCTTTGCTATTATAGCTTTAGAGAAAGAAATATGTCCCTGGTAATGGTCATGTAATAGCTAGTTATGATTTTCACTGTGGTTCAAGATTGTGAGAATTACTTACTGGTCTAAATCTGGAATGATGTAAGGCATTACTGTAAAATACACCCTAAGTATGGTTTAGTTTTTATCTGTAGGTAGGCAGGAAAATTGAAAAGCTTTTGATTTCTTAAAATCAACAGCTTTTCTTGCTCCTCTGGATGAAATAGGTAGATATTTTACAGAAACAAAACCTGTTGAATACTTTTTAATAGCCAAAATTTTGTTCAATAGAAAAGAAGTATCATGATCAGTTTATTATTTGACAGAAGAAAGGAATTGTCCTACTTTGGTGTCTAGCAGAATTTCATCTAATGGATCACAGAGACTGTTTTGCACATCTTGCAGCCCAACAGTAAGAAAGATAACCATCTATCTAATTTACAAGGTCAGGTTGTTGACACATTGATCTGATTTAATAATCTTTAATAGACTGTTCCAAATTTAATTTGACTTTTATATCTTTGTACCTGCAGACACTTGCTGAAATGGCATCACTGCCACCCTGCACCAGCTGTATGTATTGTCAAATGCTAAATTAAAATCACAGCTTTTAAAATATTCTCTTTCCATATTACCATCGCATTTAATGCTAATACTCATTTTAAAAGACAATAAAATATGTAACTGCGAGGTTCAGCTATGATTTTATACTTAATGCTACAGTATAATTCTGGTTTAAAATGTTGTGCACAGTGTAATGACTGAAAAGGTCTATTGCATAGAAGTTTATCAAGTAGATGTGAGAAGTCTGTTTCCCCTTGCATTCAATACAACTTTTTTCCTTAAAATTGCACCAAAGAAAGCAATTAACAGATTATTATTTTAATGGGCCAAGATTAAACCTGTGTCAAATTAATATTTTAAACAACTTTCTTGATACATTGGACTTTTTATAAGAAAATACAGTAAACATTTGTTTTTCAGATAATTATCATAGTAATACTGAACTATAGCAAATGAATACAATAACCATTTGTACCAGATTATATCAATGAACAGTAAAAATGGATAATGTCCTTTAAAAAATGTTTTTCTTTCCTGAAGCTTCATTATAAACAGATGTTGGGATGACCATCTCTCATGGTAGAAAAGTACATGATGCTTAATAGCACTCCTGAGTATTGAGAACTGGCTCCTGAATTGGTATCAGTATTATCTTAATAGTGATGTCTCTTTTCTAGTTTGTTCCAGTGAGTTGTTGCAAAATCTAGGAAACTGCCACAGGATGTAGGTTTTGTGAAGTGCTCACCTACCTCAAGAGCTGAGTTAAGAATCTGTGTAGATGCACAGTGGAGGTGAATTTGGTCAGTCTCAAATTCTGGCTGGAGGGAAATTTCCTGGTCACCTTGATTACCATGTTCTTATGATAAAAAAAGGTTCAGTGTGAGAAGAATTATTTACTTCTTTTGTAAGATCAGTGTGGATCCTAATTTGTCCTACTTCCTCATCTGTTATTTAAACAGCAACGTCAGGAATTAATATTCTCTACACGAGCCTTAAGGTTATGCAAAAGGCTGATCTTTCCATACCTGTTATGGTAATGACACCTTGTACATGTGCACATCCTCTGCCTAACAGCAATGTTAGATATGGATTTGCAGTCTAGCACTAGAGTCCAACAGGAACCAGCCTTAACTTGAACTAGTGTTAAAGAAATGGTGCAGCATTTGCAGCTCCAAAGAGCATCCTTTGTTTTATGGGTGGGCTATGGGAAGACATGAGTTTCAAAATTTGAGACAAAGCTTAGTGAAAAGTGTCTCAAAACTTGTACAAGGACTGTTGACATGCAGTTAATAAGTTGTTTGTCATGTTCAAAAAGGTAGAACAAAATAATGACCAGTAATTTAGTCAATTTAATAAATGCTTGGATTTATTTTCCTATTTAGAAAGATGTTTTTAACATTAGAACCAGTGATTTTTCTAGCAAGTGCTCTTAACAGAATTATTTAATATTCAGAAAAATAAAAAGTATAAATCTCATTCTTTACACCAATTAGTTGAATAAGGCCCTGCAATATCCCTTTCTTCACAGAATACAGTATGCTTCAAGTCACTTTGACCATTTTTCTAAGGAAAAAGAATGGTTTTCACTATTTACCTAAGAAAATATAAAATGACATAAACTGAGTAATATTTCTTGGTTTTATTCAAAGTGTTAACTATAAAAAGCAGTATGAATTAAAATCAGTTTGTGGTTCTTCCAGGGAACAGTAAGCTAAAGTCCTCACTTTAAATTATTATGGAATTACTCAAATGAAGCTAGTTTCAACACTAGAAATTCAAACCAATGACCTATCCGAACCATTTATCCCCTTTTCAGTAGGGTTTTTCCCTCTTTTGTCAAAAAGTGTCATCTACTCTTGTTCTCTAGTGTTACAGATATGCTCTGAATTTTGCCTGGCCAGCATTTCTCTCTCTCTAAGGATAATACAGCTAATAAGTCACCGAATTAAAGTGGTGGATTCACAAAACATTTGGGAAAAAATCTGGGTTAAAACAAAAAAAATCTGATCCACATATTCTTTTTTAATTGTAGATAATCACTTAATAAGTTATTCTTTCACCACTGCATGTCTGTGTAATTTGATGCACACAAAACACTTTTTCTTTCATTATGTAGACAAGTTTCTCTATAGGTCTAGTCTTAGTGATATCTGTGAAAAGGAAGGTTGAGTGGGTATAGAAATATTTAATAAATAAAATACATGTTTGAGCAACTGCTGTAGTGGAAAGGATTTGTAATTCAGAAGATGGTATTTTAGGCTTTAAGAAGGATAAAGAATAACATAAGAAGGAAATATTTTATCTCTTTGAGAAAATTGACAGTCTGGAGAATCACCAGAGAAGATCAAATATAAAAATAATTGGTCTTCCAGAGTGTGCTGAAATGTCTGACTTTATAAAATGCATTCACTCTTTTCTTAGAGATCTGTCTGCAAGACACAGTTCATATTTTTCAAGTCACAGAAAAAGCTCACCAGCCCTGGAAATGGTAAGAATGCAAGTTCACTTCATGAAGAATGCTTTAGTTATTGAGATGGGATATATGGATTAAAACCAGTATATTGCTGAAGGGAAATTCTATGAGGAAAAGTAGGGAGACAAGCCTAAAAATCTGTTGAAATGTCTGGAGGGTAAAGAAATCTTTAGGTCCATAAAAGTCGAGTGCTCTGACATATCTGGTAATGCCTGCATATATTGCAAATGGATTATGAGGTCTAGGGCTTTTTTCATTTACCAGAAATACAGATGAACTGAAGACTAACTAAGGAATAATTATTTAAGGCTGGATTTAACCCCTTTTTAAACTCTGTGGAAAGATTCTGTGAATATGAAAACCATAGGATCCCCTCAGGGAGTTCATTCTATGGTTTCTTTGTATCTATTTTTCAGAAGAGATAATACAGTTCTGTGTTGCATTAAGGCAATAATACCATTTTCTGTTACTTTCTCTAACCTTCATACAGATCAATAGTCACTTAACTGTTGACTAGTGTCTTTCTAGGAAACAAAAGTAGTAGTTTTTCTTGTATTGCAATGGTCACAAGTGGAGGAGTCTTGAATTTTTGAATTAATGAGAAATAAGCTCCATTCCTATATTACATAGCAGGTAGTGCTGGTAGTCAATGTAGCAAATAGGACAGGCAGAATTCTCATAACTGAGTATGAAATTTTGCATGAACATAATCTCCTCATTAACATTTGGACCATCTAGCATACAGATGTTAATCCTAAAATATCTTTCACAGTGTTTGCCTCATTTATGAGTTCTGGTAAACAGTAAATGCAATGAATTCATTGTGTTTATACAGTGGAGGTTTTTAGATTCAGTATATCCAATTACCAAAGAGAATGCAGTTGGGAAAACATTCTATTAAAAAAATAAAAGACTGTTATATTATGTTATTTCATGTCTTGCCACCATCTGTAATATCACAGGATTCCATGCAAAGAAACCCTTCTCAAATCACATTAGTATTTTGGCTTATCCATATTTCTGTGCTGAGAATGCCAAGAACCAAGAATGTCTGTGATGAAGCTGCCTTATGTCTAATTAATTGTGGATAAAAAATGAGTTTCTAATATTGACAGTTCTACACAAACCTGAGGAAAATTAGCAAGAGTGTTCAGATTATCTCAACAGGAAAAAAAAAGAATGTGTGGGACAAGATGCTCTCTTAGCAAGCTAGTAGCCAAACTGGAAGGCTGTGTGATAAATGACATTTTGAAATACACCCAGAAAGAAAAAAAATGGAAGAGGACTATGTGGGTAACAGATATATGATCTTTGCAGAAGATGCTCTTTGGAAAGCATATGTCTACATTGCCTTTTAGCTGAAAAAAAAAAGCGTTGTTTTTTTTTTTTAATGGAGTTGAATTTCAAGTAGCAGCATGCAGCAAACTGGGAGAGATTTTTAGTCAGATTTAATCATGCAGTTGTAATATGATTGTTCTCCAACAGCAACAATCCTCATCATCTATCTCAAATAAGGGGGAAAATTATTTTTTCTGCAATTGTCACTTAAAATAAAAGAGCAGAGACCAAATGTGGAAGCAGACATACACAGAAATTGAAGAGTGAACCTCTGGTTGTTTGTACTAGAACAATTGCAATGTTTCTTCTTTTAGGTAAAAGTTTTACAGCTAATTTACAGCTAATTACAAAGGTATGAGAAATATTATGTTCTTAATGAAGCTTTGTGTGATGTCTATTCAGTGCTGATTTACAGTGTCCTCTTGCATCTGGGAGAGTGATTGCTTATCAGAGGATGTAGTAACAGTTGAAATAAAAATGTAGCTATATTCTTAGTAAAGATCAAGTGGCTGCAGCCTGGCTGTGAATGACAGCACCACGATTTTACAGCCGTGTTCAGACCTGTGATTAGATTCAGCCTCTTTGTCTGGGACAGACAAACATTCCTACCTCAACTTTCTTACTCTCCTTCCAATAAGGTCTGCAAAGCAGGAGGGAGCAGGGGAAGATAAACAGGGAGTTCCTGCCTCTGCAGTCTGGGTAGGGAAAGAAAGAGAGCTCAACATCTGTATCTCCTTGTCTTCCATAAGTCCACCTCCAATGCTGATTATTTACATCTATGTATTCTTGGGAAAGGAGCAAGCATGTATGGCTGATGTGCAATCTGTTTTTATTCAGGCCTGGCTTCCACTTCTCGTATTGAAGAAAAAGGAAAAAACTCTCTTTTTTTTTAAGTTTACCTAAATAAATTCTTGATGTTTTTCATCTGCACTGTAGACCCAACACAAAACTTTGGTAGTACTGAGAAAATGAATTTGTGACTGTTGTGATCTCATGGGCCATAGCAGATACCACATCAGAGGTTTACTACTGGTATGGGCCAAACAAATATAACTAGACAGTCTATCACATACCTCTACCTTGCAGTTTCTGGAAGATACATAAAATGGGTTTTTGGGGTATAGCAAAAGGAGGACCAAAAGTCATGGTTGATATAAAGGTAATTTATTATGTAGGTTTTTCTTTTCATGCATAGTAATCATGTAAGTGCTGCAAGAAAAGGGAAAAAAACCATGACAGCTTTCAACTTTTATTGTCTATGTGATTAAAAAAATCTTTCCTGTTTGCTCTTTTAAAGCCTTATTTTTTGTCTAGAAGATTTTCAAAGATTTTCAAACCACAATTCCATTCTGTGGTATTTTTATGAAACTGGAATGCTGTATTTTTCTGTGTTGTGACAGGCAATCTTTCAAGCAATAAATTGTTGTTCTCTTTCAGCCTAGGTGCCATTCCCTCATGTGATCTCACATAATGACTAATTTAGTAAGAGAGTACTTAGAATGTTTCTCATCTTGGATCTGGTAGTCAAAAAAAAAAATCTCTTATTTGGCTTCTCCCTGTTCATCATCCTGCAAATACTTGCATTTTGTGGCAACTGTTATTCCACTTTGATTATTTTGAAAATATACAAATAATTTCTGCTTGAATTGAATTAAGCAGGTTGCAAATGCAAAGGTTCAGTATACATTTGATTCACTTATTTGTATTCACAAAGTAATCTACTCCCTGAATAATTCTGCACAGTCAATGTGTAAGATAAAGATCTACATCAGGAAGTTTATCAGATTATGGTTCCAGTGAATCAAAGATATTATTTCAATAAATTTTGCAGGAACGCTTTTCTTTATCATAGTAATTAGTCAAGAAATAGTAAACTCTCAGCAGGAGAAAGACCTTGGAACAGCACAGGGAGACCACTGCCAGGTGAAAGACTGGGAAGAGAGGGGAAAGACAGGTGGACAGACCCGATAATATATGGAACAGGCACTGGATGGGCAATATGTGGAACAGGCACTGGACAGGCAAGGAGGAAGAGATACTGTTTCTTTACAAAGATAACATATCTAGAAGTTCAAACCTCTAGGACAACTCCTTTATTATCAAAACCAGGCTTATAATTATAAAAATGGGAAGGGGAAAAGTGCTGGAAAAAAAAGGCCCATTACAGATCATTAGAAAATGCTGTCTGGGCATTTCAGTCCTTTTAATGCTTTTATTGAACATAATGTTTCCTGAATTATAAATTTCTGAATAATTGTCTAAAAGCATTAATGCGTTCACGTGGAGCTCTTGAATTTGAAAGATGAAAATGAGGCTCAAGTAAATTTGTTTCTAAAACTTTGCTCATGAAAGTAAATTGGCTGCTGTGAAGTGAGCCTGCCATCAGGATTTACACAGTCAGGGCTGGAGGAAGGAATTCTTAGTCCTTCTCATATAAACTCTGTACAACAGATTTTAAATGAAGTGCATTCTGTCATGAAAGCAAAGAAGAGCTTGGGGAACGTTAGACAAGGATTCTACAATGTCTATACCACTGCTGAGAGAGGTCCAAAACCTCTCCTATCCCACCTATCAACTCTTTACAGGATGGGGGAGATCATGGTGCTTATGGTGTAATTTTTATGCAGTATTTGCCACATTGCTGGGATAACAAGTCCATGGCTATGATTCCCCTGTGTGTGTTCACAGAGCAAATGAATTCCTAAAAACTGTAACAGTAAGGGCCAGGAAGTCAGTTTGTGGCTAGGAAGGCCAGGTTTCTGTGGTGGGGGGAGCACTGGGGATGGTTTTTTGGGACCTCTTTTGCTTCCCTCTGGCAAGCTGAAGCCCAAGCATGGTTAGCTGAGATGGAGTGGGAGGCTCAGCATCCGGGCCAGAGAGAAAAATCAGAGCACTGACTTTGCTAAATAAGCCATAGGAGAGCTGGAATAAAGAGCCACACTTCAGGAGGTGACTAATGCGTTTTTCCTCTGAATCTGACAGGATTGACTGTTCTGTCCTCTTGCTGTTTTGGTCTCTTTAAAAATTAACAACTATGAATAGAAATAGATGAAAGGCTGTAGCAAGTAGTAGTTTTAAACTGGCAGATTCATGGGTATGCTTTTATTTCTCAGAAGCTGAGGAAATATTGCTGATTCCCTTTAGATATAAAGTTCTTTAAGCAATATTTGTGGACCAAAAGGGGGCTTTTATTTATATTTAGGCTCTCAGATAATGTTTACTCTGTGTATGGATGTCAAAATAAATTTTGTGAAAAATCAAGGCTGTGGGGATCAACATCTGGTTTTGTTTGATCACTGAATGATAGATGACCTAGCAAGCATGGAGTAGAGAGGTCTACAGGAGCTCATGGAGACATAAAAATGCTGTGAAAATATGACATTCTGGAGATTTGGTTTAATATCAGAACCATGAATTTTGCCATCTATGCTTTACAGCAACTGGTACAGTGGTCAAGGCCTGAGAAGTGTTTTGGTCATGCAAATAGTAATAGTAAGCAAAAAACCTTTTCACATCAGAGATTATGCCTGCTCACTGTCTTTCCAGCAATATGCTGAAAGAAGGGACAGCAACTGAGAGTCTTGCACTTCTTAGTGACATGGGACACAAAATGCAAAAACTCCCTAAAGATCTGATGAACACATTAGTGCAGTTCTTCTGTGTTGCCAGATGTTTTCCAGTTTTGTATTTTGAAAGACTTTCAATGGTTTAGGAAGATCCTGAATGTCTTTAATTACATGCTCTTTTATAGTAATAATCAACAACTCAGATCCAAATTGGATCCTGGGAAAGCTATGTCACTTCTTTTAAGTCCTTTAAAGGCTGACAGGAGAAAATTGTCTTAATCTTTACTCTTTTGTGCATTATCTTTCAGGGTTTCCTGTTTAAAATACACTGCTTTTAAAGTGTTTGTCTCCCCACATTATTCTTTTTATTATGATGCGAACACAATTAAAAACCCCATGTCATTTGATAGAATTCCTAATATGTTTCTATCTGTAACAACACACAAGTTAGAATTCCTTTCGAGAATGAACACAGGAGTGTTTGTTTTCTCTTTATGTTTGCATATAAAGGCTTTGTTGACAGGGTTTGATTTTTTTTTATTCAAATGTTTGTATTCAGCAGCTTGCTTTCTGGTTCTCTACAATGATGCAGTATGAATTGTAATGAAGAGATTGCTAAACTGAATAAATCCTTGGGTCACAAGTACAAAAATAATGACCTTTTTTAGGTCACTACATCCACTGCTCAAGTTGGGGAATAAGAGTTAATATGAATGAGAAAGTAAACGTTCCTGTTCTTTGGGCCATCACCTTGGGCTTCTCCATCAATGGAATTGGGAGAGACCCAGACCATGACCATGGTATTACTTAAATCTGACCTAAATTCAGTCTTGTCTTTCTAACTGCCACAGCTACAGGATGTCCCTGGCTCAGTTGTGCTCACAGCAGCACTTGGTGAGCTGCACCAGTTCTCTCAAGGAGTGGGAACAGGACGCTTGTCTGGAAGTCTGGATGGATCTTCCTCTTCAGCAGCATCCTGGGCTGATGCCAGATTAAAGTGGATATGTAACCATGGCTTCATGTTCTTAGGCTCAAGAATCTGTAAGTCAATCACCAAATAAGCTATTTCACAGTTAATTTTGCTGTGTTTATTTGCAAACAGAGGAAAAATCTTCAGCCAAGGGGAATTTCCTGTTTTAATCAGGTTTCCATGCAGCTGTACTCCTGAATGCATCTCTATAGTAAGTAGACTGAAACACCAAAACCAGCTATACTGACTATGGTGAGGCTGTGAAAACAGTTATTTACTGTTTAAATAGAATTTTTTTTCAGATATTTGTAAATATTACTTAAATTCAGTCGGTGGGCGAGGTGATAATTTTTTTGCTTGCTCAGCTGTTAAACTCCAGTTCCTCTATTTGTCCTGGAAAGTTATTTAAATTATTCATAGTTTGATAGATCTGAAAATCAGAAGGGACCGTTATAATCTTGCAGTCTGACCTTCTGCATAACACAGGCCAGATTTCCCCCAGTAGTTCCAGTATTGACCCTATAACTAATGCAGTGTAGGAAGATATTCTGATTTACTTTGCTCTTGTATTTTCAGTATTTGAAGGGTATGTCTAAAGTCAAACTGTGCTGGATAAATTATTTTCTGCCGTATCCTTTTAAACTGATGGCACTACATATCTGGAACATTTTTAGTTCTGTTTGGTTTTTATTTGCTGTTATTGTCACACACATTGTCTTTGAGTGGTAGGGACAGATGCATATGATTTTAGGTTTCTGTTTCCATCAAAATTGAAGATTGGTGACTGCATTATATATTTGTAGGTTTGATCCTACTTATTTTGTCTCTCAGAAACATAGAGTTGTTAAACTATTTCTTGGTCCTTAGCCTAGAAAAAAATATATGTTCATCCTCAGTCTTACCTCTGACTTTGAGTGTCAGATTGACACCACAGAATTCTACTCCAAGAGTGACTCAAAGGAAGAAATTATAGTCTCAACTATTGTCTCAGAAGTCAATAAGTTCCCTGTTACTTAATTTCCTCAGTGGTTAGAAAGAAACATGGACTTTTAGCTAATCTAGTTGTATATGAGTGTCTCAGTTTGCAAGGGCTACAGGAAAATGATATTGCTTTTATCAGCGATTTAAATCCTGAGGAATTATCTGTTTTATGAGAAAAAACTCCCTATTTTTTATAGAACTGATATCTTTTACATTGACCTGTTTTGACCTTTTTTAATGAAAAACGATAACTTGTGCTGATAGTGTTATATGGTGTAAATTTGTGCTAGAAATGGAGCAGGGATTTAGCAGGAGAATAGAACACAAAATTTTAGTTATTTAGATGATGTCATAATTTGGAAGACATTTTGTAACACTGAAAGCAGCACAGAAATTCAATGTTTTATCTGCAAACTGGATTGTAATTCACTGGAGACAAAAATTCTGAGGACAGGTCTTGACATCAGTCAGGCACTGAGCGCTGAAATGGCAAAGCAGCCGATCATTAATTCTGGGAGTGCTGCCTGTCACAGGCCTATCAGAGGGGACTGCAGTAAAGTAAGTTCTGTATTTAGCTTGAAAGCAACTGTGAGGACAAAGCACATTGACAAAATGAAATAAATCCACACCTCAAATATTTTAGAAAATAACAATTAGGATAAAAATTGCAACTGGAATGTACCTTAGGTAAATTATGAACTTTGGTCTGTAACCTGAAGTCATGCAGGAGAATACAGAACTGACTTAGTTTTCTTTTAAATATATCTTCTTTGCAAGAATATGTGGTAAAAACTTTGTTCTTCTGATGGTTTATATTTAAGTCTCATTTAACTGTCCTCTTTTTTTTGTTTTTCTCCCCTCCTCTTTCGGATATGTTAGTTTTTAAATTATCCTCTTTTTATTTTATTTTATTTTGGTTTCTTATTTTATTTTATTATTTTATTTTATTTTAATTTTATTTTTATTACTATTTTATTTATTTATTTATTTATTTTAAAAATTTATTTCTGAGCATGAGTCCAGCTTCTTTTGTAAAAGTAGAAAAGGGATTCAGTAATGCAGAACACAAGTATGGATGCCAGTGATGAATCATATAATTAAAATTGCAACAAGTACAAAACATAATTGCAACCTGCCTATTTACTGGATTAGTCTGTGATGGAGAATTTAAATCTCATTTACTTGAAAGGTAATAGAATGATTAGTGAAATTTTTGAAGAATTTTTCATGAGGTGAAAGCTGTTCAGCGCTTTCTTTGGAGAACTGTAGCACAAAGTATGAAGTGCTCAAGCTGCAGTGAGCACAAAGTTGGAAATCCTGTGTAGAGGAAGAACCATCGTTTTGTAAAAAGTCCTGTATAAAGGAGTAATGAATGGTATTAAAATGTAGTAATGTATGAGCTGGGAAAGGCACGGCTATTTCTTCTAGATGTTGTCAATGGTTCAGGAGATTAAAGAGAAAACTTTGAGACAGAATGATCACAGTTGTCAGTATGGTTTAGCTGTTGGAATGCTGCATATAATTTTGGCATATGCTAAGGAAAGTATTTCCAGGTGAAATGGGAAAGTGTCAATATTGGTCCTTAAGGACCTGCTTACACTTTAATTTTCAAGTTATAGAGCCCAAAAAAATAACCCTTAGTATTGGAATGGGTCCAGAGAAGCGATAGAATGTAGAAGAGGAGGAGACTGAAAGAGAAAACTTCAAGCAGGACATAGAGGGCTCATCTGTTCTGCATTAGATGATTTGAGTGCAATAGAAGGTCTGCATGGTTTTCGGATTAGATGTCCAGAAAATCCAGGAACATGTGGGATCAACATGTCTAGGTAAAATTTATAACTCATTCAAAAGAAGTCCCCCACGTCTTGATCCATCTGTGTGAAATGAGGGCTTGCTGATTTGTACCATTCAGCATATTTACATACCCTAAATGAAATTCTAGACAGAAATGTGATAATCTTGCTTTTGCCCAAAGCAACCTTGGCTGCTCTTACCAGTGGAGTCGTTTTTGTTTTTCCCTTTTTTTATCAAAGTGTTATCAAACTGTGGGCAAGAACAAACTATAGTTTGATATTACCTCTAAGAAGAAAAATAATAAAAAAAAGAAACCTGATATAAATGAAAAAGGAACCTTTCCAAGTGAACCTTTGAATTATACCCCAGGGTTATCTTTCTGTATCATCAAAGTAAAAAAAAGTCTACTTTCTTATTCTATTTTCTCTAACAGTAGAATATCAAATTATAGATCTATTTGAAAAAAAATAAGAACAGAACATCTGATTTTAACAAGCTTTAAGACTTATACTCCTTTTTTTTTGTGATGGGGTTAATGTATTTTGGCATTTCTTTAGTAAATATATCCTTTTATTATAAATTACTGTGCTGTCATTGCTTAGTCTGCTGACAATAATTATATTTTTTGTTATAAATATTGAATGTTCACTACATAAACCATACTTCCTGTAGCCTGTATCTCAGAAACTGATTTGTGTGCAAATTTGTAGCTACTTATTCATAAGGAACACTGTTTTTTCATAGGTGAAAATTAAGTCCCATAGCTTTGAAGCTACTCTCTTAAAGAAGCTCAGTTAAGAAGAAGGAGTTCTGGTTTGTATTTTAATTGATATTGTGCAAATCACTTTACTGGAAACACTTTTATAACACACAGAAAACAAGATGTGTCTTCAGAATAACAGTGCTCAAATTTACACTTCCACATAATCTGTTATTTATAAGCATTTAAAACAGTAATTTTAGTAAGTAAATATTAAATTTAATAGTAAATTTGAAGCAGTTTGGATATGATATCCATCTCAGTTTAATGCAATTTCCATTGAGGATTCACTTGCTAAATTTGGAAATATTTCCATTAATATGATTTTGCATAATCTGGTGATTAATAGTAGATTTTCTATTTTAATGTGGCAAAATTCTTTACAGTCTAAGTTGGTGTCAGAATTTATAGAGGCAAACTAAATACTTATTACAACAGTGACTTAATGCAATAAGCCCATAGAGGTACTGCTGCATTAGGGCACAAGATGCTTCTGAGGAGGCTTTCAGTGAAAAGATGAATTCGTATGAAATATACCCATGAAATTTAGTCATGATATGCTGTCATAAGAGTCAGCACTCTCAGAAGAGTGCTGACTCTTATGACAGCATTTCATGACTAAATTTCATGGGTATTTTTTTACCTCAAACACATCTACAAATATTTGACTGTGTAATAAAATAACACAGGACTATTATGTTGCATTCTTATTTCTGGGTAAAATGCACCACTGCACAAGGCTGCTGAAATTTATTTCCTCTTGTGAAGGTCAAAACATTAAATTTGGTACATAATCTGAAAGCTGATGAATTGATGTACTACATGGAGTATAGTCTCAGGAAAACTTGTCCACTGAGAGTCTTTATTGTTTTCCCTTTTATTTATTTTTTTCTTCCCTATTGCAGACGACTCTTACAGATGTCTTTAGGTATTGTCTTTTTACATTAAATTCAATATATTTCTGTATTATGGTAGATCTTATTTAAGGAAACAACTCAATTATGACATATGCTGTGATAGCTCTTATATACTTTGGTTTTAAGGGCTACAAGTAAATTTTTTCTTGTTTTGTTTTCAAATGTAATGCCAAAGTCAGCATCCTGATATGTCCTTACACAATGTAATTTGTGTGAAACTTGTTGACCCTTTAAAGAAGTTTGCATCTTCATTTATCAAGTCATTTTTCTTCATGGCAACTGCACGGCTCTTTCTCACTGTAGCCATACTGAAGACTCTACAGCTTACCTGTTAAAAGCTGTTCCTACTCTTTCCTTCCTTCCCTGGTGAGAATGGGATAACAACTCTACCTTACAGAGTTGACACATGATTTCTAATTATGTCTCCTGTGACCTTTATTCTTCCTACTTCTGCCAGTGGATCTGTGTCTCTCAGAGCAAAACAGAATCTGCTATTTTAAATGAAGCTTTGTTTTTTTGGTTAAAGGAGTAAGATATATTAGTGTTGGAAACCTATACCTTGAGCCAAGTAAAGCTAACGACAGGGAAGACAAGGAAGCTATCTTTTAGCAAGCTAATGGCTGAGTGTTTATCCCCATTTCAGTTCCTATTAACGTCCCACTCTCCCTGACCTTGGGCATTTTGCTTAACCTGCCTCTGCTGCAGTCCCTGATGTGTGACAAGGACACCACACAGCACTGCCAGACCTGACGTTTCTGTCTGCTCTTCCTGGCCACGTACAAACCTTTATCCAATTAGGTCAGAACTGAAGTAGGACTGGGAGAGCCACTGAATTCAGACACTACTCAAAGGTTTACAGAAGCAGCTTTATGCTATCTCAATACCTCCAAACAGATCAAGCCCAGTTGTTTCTTGTTTGCTGCTGCCTCACCTATGCTGTGGGTTAATGGCTTCTTAATTGCAAGTGTGAGCCAGGCATTATTTGATGCAAGCTCAGGGCTGCTGAGGTCACTGTTGTTTTTGCACACCCACTCCCCCACTCCCCAGCCAGGGAAAGCACAGACGTTCTGAACGAGTATTGACAGAGTGAAGCAGAATCTCACACATGCATTGTGAGTGGTGGGGGCTTTAAGCCCGCGGTTTAGATACTCTGGATCCTTCCTACAATGACCATATAGGAATTCAGACTTCCAGGCACCAAAATTAACCTTTCCTTCCCCATGTCTTGGGTTGTAATTCTGCTGAACTTTAGCGAACTGTTTTAAAAAATCATATCTGGAATGTCAATGCATTGCCAGAAGCACATATTAAAAGGAAATTTCCCATGTTTAAAGTTGTTCATCAAGCAGAGACTGAGTCATTCCAACTCCAGGGATCCCCTGAAAAAATCTTTTGGGTCAGGAATACACTGGGAATGAGCTGTGTTTGATGAGCATTAATCATTAGATACCTGCTTCTGTTATTGCCTGGTGTCTTTCTCTGCTGTCTCCTGTACTCCTGCTTTTCTGCCTTGGGGATACTCTTTAACATAATCTGTCAGTTTCAGTTTTCTTCCTGTTCTGTGAGCAATTTCTTTTAAATCTGCAACAGTCTCAATATACTCAGTATTTTTAGTTCAAGAGGATGAGCAATTTCTAGGGCATTAGTAAATGCCTCTTTTTTTTTTCTTTTTTTTTTTTATTAGTCATCTTCCAGATGCATTGAATAGCATTCAAAACAAGGCTTGTCTCCACATAACAAAGTTAAATTCATTGAAGCACTTCCTGTTACTAAGAGAAATAAAATTACTGAAACTGAGCTAGATGCTTGACATCATTGTTTCCAGGGACAAAACCCTTGTTGTAAATAGTTTTTACCCAAGATTTGACTCTTTCTTTATCCTTCAAAAATTGCTAATTTGCTCTAAGTGTAATAATCTGTTGTTGTTGTTATTATTATTATTGTTACTGTTGTTATTATTAACTAAAGTTGCCATCCTGAAGTGCCTTTTTTTTAAAAATAAAAGTAAAGGCAAAGTTCAAAAAAAGTGTTATTTCTTGCAAAAATGATTACAACAAATGAACAAAAAAGGCTCCTGAATGGATTTCCCTGTATGGATTCTTTATCTCACAGACTTGGTAGTTTGTAAGGCTAATATTTCCATTATTACATAAAAATGTGTCTTCTGCAATATTCATAACCCAATATTGTTTTTTCTCTCCCTTAGGGGCGTTTTGAAAGCTTCAATATCTTGATTATGCTTTTCCTGAACTATTTGACTACTGTCATAAGATTTTGGCCTTTACTTGGAATTATTTTTGGTAAGAACTTTTCAAATAACAAAGTGGAAATGTTCCTTGTTGCAAAAAAATTGTCTCTCAGTGGGAGGAAAATGCAATTAGAGTGGGTTTGGCTCTGGAGTTTGTTGGAGGTCTCTACAGTGTACCCCAGCATCTGGGGAGCTCTGCCTTTCAAGCAGAGCAATGTTTGGTTTCATATCTGTACTGCCTTTTCCTGCCTGTGCCATTTTGCAGTTGGACTCAATAATCTTACTTTTTTCAAAGCTAAATAATTCTATGATTTTATGACCAAATGAAGCTAATTAAAATTGCTGACTTTCATTTCAATAAACATTATGTATCTATGGCACGAAAAAGGAATATATGTGTTTTCCCAAAGAAAAGAAGAGGGAAAATCCAGACTGAACTGTCTCTTTCTGTGTACAATTTCAAGAGCAGAAGAGGGTGATTGAGGAATTGATTTGTAAATCTTTGGTTCTGCCCTGTCAGTTCTCTGCACAAGCCACAATTTCCAAAAGAGGCACATGTGGAGATCAGACTGTGGAAGTGTTGTTATTGAATGAAAACTCGTCAGAGGGCTTGAGTTAGTTATCTTAGCTCATGAAAATGTGGAATCTTCCACTTTTGGACAGTATTGTCATAGTGAAACTATGTGGCAATGTGGATAATACCAAAATGCTGATCAAGTTTCAGTGGTTTAGTCTGCTTTTGTTATCACAATTGTTTTTAAATGGAGCTTGTCATTTGGACACCTGAACAAGTATAATCAGAAACCCAAATATAATGACTTGTTACGCAGTTAAAAGCCACAAAATTGCACTTGTCATTACTTCTGACCTGCAAATTATGTTTATTATGGGAGCAGCACTTCTTCGTGAGAGCTAAAGATCAAATCCAATATGACCATTGAAACAATCATTTCTGCTTGTTGGGTTAAGACAGTTGGAACTACCCCAGATCTGTCTGCACAAGATAATTGTCCAGAACCCTTGTTGTTTAAAACTGGGAAATCTAGTTAGAGAAAGGAGTAATGGATGTGTATCTTAACTTTTGTCTATGTTCCCCATTGGTGTAAGACTGAGTGTGTCTCTGAGATGACAGCAGAGTTACTCAAGATGTTGAACAGTGTTTTCACACCAAAGTATGTGCTGGGACTTGTGTTTACACTACCCTCCTGATGTAAAGGGCATATTTATGGGAGTTACAATATAGATTCCTATACAAATGTTCAAATTCTGTGGATTGAATGATTACTGGTTTTGTACAACACCTGGTTATTTTCTGCATTTGATTTTCAGGTCTCTGAACCACTCAGATTATGTTTCAAGGCTGCTTTGTCATGAACATTTATGCCAGACATTGTTTCAAGAATAGGAAGGTGAAAGATGAGAGTGTTTCATGGGCCCTTGGTTGCCAGTGATGGGTTATGTTATGAAAAATAACAAACAGCACAATATCTGTTACGAAGTTCTCCACAGCACAGGCTTGTACAGAGCCAAACCTTACAGCTGAGGAGTCAGAACTTCTACCTGGCACAGAAGGATATCCAGCAGTGGAACAGCAGCTGGAAGCAATGTGCTTGTTCTGACTGTGCTAATTAGCACCTCACTCCTGCATTTATCCTGCAGCAAACAGGGCTTGCCTGTTTGTAGCTGGCTCAGACCTCTCTGCACCAGTCTGCACTGCCCTGTAGATCCATGAAGACAACTGCAGATCCTAAGCTGAAAGTAGAGACAAAGCAAATATCTTTTCTGAGAGTGGCACATGTGCTTTCAGGATTTGGTTGTCACTTGACTTGGTGCACAGAACGTCAGTTTGGTACAGTTTGTATATTCCCACTTCTCTTTTCATTCCCTCCATGTTCATGAAGAAATTTTATGCTCTCTCTGGATTTACCTTTAGAAAACTGTAACTGCTGAGTTACATCACTAAGCCACACCATTTTCCTTGGTGCATTTTATTAAAGAATACTAACAATATTCCAGGCTTCATGCATCTGATTCACTAGAAATGCCTAGAAAGAGTAGGTGTATAATGATATTGTCGACTGTATCTGGCTTGACTCAATTACTCTGAAGTTAAAATTATGTTAATGGGATGGGCTTGCACAGACAGAAAAGCCTGTGGGTGAAGACACAGGGTTTTAAATAGGTTAGAGTCTTCATTTGGTTTTTGTTCTCTGAAAAAATTATTTGAATGGAGAATTTTCCATGTATTCTGTAAAAATATGAAAATGTTTTTGAAATTATAGAGGGAATATTGAAATGTAAATCTCTAGTTTATAGCTGAAAAATTATAGAGACTGTAAGCAATTTATATAAAAACCTAATGTACTTCTATATGTTATTGTTACCTTTGTTCCTCATTTAAAGGTGCACTTTGGTTCCATATTCTGTCTCTTTCATTTTGCTGTAAACACAGTCTTTCAGAAATACAAATACCATTTCCTCCCCTTCAGATCCTGTCAGTAAAGGGCTGAAAGTGCATTTCATGCTAGAGACTCGCTTTATCTTCACATTCTTTATCATCTTTAACTCTTTCCTCCTACTCTTTGCCAATCTCTGATTCTATTTATTTATTTATTTGGAGGGATGGATTTGCCCTGCTTTTCACAGCTGTGGTTGCCATAGAATGTTTCCTTTCATCTGTAAGTTTCAAGGTACTCTGCTCCTTTCTGAGCTCTGGTGAAAGCTTTACAATGTGACCAAGTATTCCTTGTCCATGTAAATGCTGACTCTGCCAAGCAGAGGATAAACCCACACAGATTTCATAACTCAGCAGTCGTTTGCCTTTGGAGTGTGACATCCTTGTTGAGAAGGTGAACCTGCACAAGCAGCCAAGGCAGGCTGTGAGGAACAGCACTGGGGGAAAAGAAGATATCAGTGTGACACTTCTGCAGAACCAAAACTCAGTTGGTGTTAGAATAATAATGAGGAAGAATAAACAGAGAAGTCACCGTCTCAGTCCTGCTGAATTAGCCTGAATTGCCTCTTCTGGAGTGAGCTTTTTGATCACCACTGCTGAAATGCCGTGTGTTACAGTGCAGGAGAGGAGGATGTTGAGAAAAAGGTTAAGAGCTGAACACAGAGAGGTATCTGTGTTTTGCTTAACCTTCCTGCCTTTATCTCCCCAGAAACGCAGCCGAGGTTACCTACACAGATGAAAAGCAGAAAACTTCTTGGAAAGGTTAGCATTTGTTTTGCATTAGTCTAGGCAGAATCAGGTTAAAGAGGTGTGAAACGGCCTTTATTGTGGTAGAGTTTTGTGTTATCTGTTACTCTTGCCACTCTTGCCATGGGAGGAAAAACTCTATTGTAAAATTCCCTTTGATATGAGACGGGAATTAACAGTTACTGGAAACAGGATCGGGTAAAATGTAATTTTTTCTATGTTGTTTCTTTCTTGCATTAGTAATAGTTGCCAGGGAGACCAACAGAACTCTAAAATCTTCTGCTAGAAAGGCGGCTATGCTTATAAACAAGGTCATTTCAAACTGTGCCTGCAGATTACAAAAGTGCTAGTGGGTTCTGTTCTGCATACTGGTGCCTGTTTGCATGCTCAATTTCAATTAGATAAAAAAATGTTTATGCTGCTCAATAGTAAATGTTTTCTTTTCTTTCTTCTTTGTTGGTGTTTTTTTTTTTTTTTCCCCCAGCAAGCAAAATCTCCACATTATTCTGAATTACCTCAAGAGGAATTATTGTATATTGAGCGTGAAGGTTACCTGTCTGGATTGCCATACTGCTCTGGAGGCTTCTGTCAGAATCCAGGATCTGTCAGTCTGCTGTGCTTTCCCTGGAGAAACTGGATACCATTCAGTAGTTTTAATATGATAACAAAGTGAATTGTAGCTGTCTTTGTCCATGAGCTGTAATTATTTTCCAAGAGGTTAAGCTTGGCTCTCTGCCTTTGCCTACAAGGACACTGTTTCTTATGTTTTATGTTGTCCACCCCTGTCAGGCACAGCTATGAACCTTGGCACATCCATCATCAGGCTTTTGGGGAAAAAATGCCAACGTTTGTAATAAATCCTTTTAAGGAACAGATGCTTATGAACTTTCTCTCATGTTGAATTTACAGGTCGACATTTATTACCTTACTGATTTCAGCTAAAGCCTATGATGGAAATTGATTTAGGATGAAAACAGGTTATAATAGCTTGATTAGAATAATTTTCAGCTTCAAAGGACCCTCATGTCATTCTGCATTAAATAATGATCGTAAAATTAATTTGTGTATCTCTGATTCCTTTTTTGCGTTTTCTGAAGGTGATGTTCTTTGCAAAGGACACATCATTCCTGGTGTTTTACTGCTTTGAATAGCACTTCAATTCCTGATTTGCTTAAATGTTTTAGTTTCCAAACTCAAATACATTCAGGTTGTTAAGACAATCAAAAGTTATTGACAACTATGAATAATGAATACTTCTTCCAGAAAGTGCCACAGACAATACACTAATTTTTGGTCCTTAAACAAATTGTTTCTGGCTGTCACCAATCCCACATATTTACAATTTACTCCTGGGTTTAATTTTTGTCTTTTTAGTGATGGAGAGGACAAATTTTATGCTCAGAGGAGTAGCAGTTGCAAGCTATCTGTGAATACTTGTGCTACTCAATGTGACCAAAGTGTGTGCAGATGTGTCTTGCTACCTCACTGTTGGTTCTCCTGATATTGCTGACAGCATATCTTGGCATTTGGGAAGCTGTGCTGCCCACACTGAACTCCATGTCCTTCAGCCTCCCAGGCAACTTGCTTAAAAAGCTCTCTGTCTAGAAAAAAAAGGTGATGTTGACAAAGTCTATGTGCCACGTTCGGAATTCTCAGCACAGGGAAGTGAAAAGAACTTCATGTAGGCATCAATATGTTTTATTAATTTGAATAAAATGATTTGAAACTTTTATGTTTATTAGTACAATAAAGAAAATAATTTTTAACTGTATTTGTATTTATGTCACTCATCAGTGTTATATCTCAGTGTTTTCCTCTTGGGAGAGATCTTCATAAGGCAGGTAAGTATTGCTACTTATTACAGGATGGTGAAAAGTAGTTAGAGAAGATTCTGGTGTGACCAAAACTTTGGAGAAAAGGTTGAAAGGACAATCTACAGTTCTCTGGTTCCCCAGTGGGAACATTTGACATTCTACCATCAGTGAACCAGTAGAAATTATTTCAGAGGTGAATAGTTGCTGGCAGAAAAAAAACTTTTCACACATCTGAAAGCAAACCACTCTGTAACAAAAAGTTCAAATGTTCATAAGTTCAGGACTTATGGAGCATAATACCACTTTGTCTGGACTTTTGATACTTTAATTTTCAGCTATTTAATATTTAAAGAAATGTGCCCTGAAGCTTTTGACATCATGTATTTTGATTCTCAGGTGCATATTCCTGTGAAAGAACTAGTGCAATTTTGTCTTTTTTTTTCCACATGCGCTTGGTTGTGCAGGCAGATTACAGACTAAAAGTTACTGATTGTGATTAGGTGATTTTAAGTCTTAATATTGTTCTTGTCAATCAGTTTTCTTTTCAGCATCAGATATTCACATATGTAGTAATTTCTTTGGCATTGTTATTCTTTGATTGTAAATGCCGCATGAGTAAGGCATTATATTAGGAAAGCACAGTATACTTTGAGGACTGACATTCTGTTTTCCTCTACTTTGATTTTTTTGATGTCTCACAATTTTATCAATAGTTATGGCTAGGAGAGAATAATTGTCATAGCCCAATAGCTAAGACATATATTAATTAGCATGTTAATTTATCATTAAATGAAGTTTATAGATCTAAGCATAAACTTCCTGGGAAACATAGTAACTATTAATTATACAAACAATATACTTTGGCTTAGTTTTGGACCTCATCTTCTCAACGGTACTATAAAAATAAGAGATATTTGTCTACCAAGCATGCCTCAACATTGCTTAATTTGATGAAGTACCAAGACTAAACAGTTTGACCTAAAATATAGTTTTCTTTCTACTTGAAAAGCAGAAACATGCAGGGACAACTTTATTGAAAAGGAAGGATATTTTCAAAGTGAAAAGATATTTTGAATTAAGAAATCAATATATTTCATTCTAATAGAATCTCAATCTTCTTTCTGACTCCAGACTCTCAAAACACAGAGTGGTCCTTGCACTCCTTGCCAGCACTGGGAGGTGGTTTGTGATAAATATTGATATATCCAAAAGTTCTTAAAAAAAATCTTTATTTTTTTTGTCCAAAAAATGTTTTTCCACCTTGTCTGTGATGTAGAATTTTGATAGGAAAAGGAGTTGGTCTCTTGTGCTGCCACTATATCAGAACACAGGTGATTTCTGCCACCTATCCTCTTGAGTACTAAATATCTACATTGTCGACATTTTTCTTTATTTTTGTCTGGTAATTTTACAAATCTCTGGAATTGTAATTCCAAATGCTTTTCCAGTTGTCAAGGCTGCCAAATCTTAAAGGGCTGACACACCCTATTTATACCCTAGCTGTGATACGCAGTATTCCAGTCGATACTACAAAACAAAGTAAAAGAAAAATAGAACCATAAATAAGGGTCCTCAAATTGGGAAATAGTCATGTGTTCCCTTCAAAGACAAAGCTTTGATCTCAACCTTTTTGTAGTTTTTGTTCATTCTAGTATTTTGTCCTCAAAAAGGACTTATGTCTAGCCTTTCCCACCTGGAGACTGGGTGACCAACCAGCACATGGTGTCACCTGTGAATTAATGCCTGTTCCCCTCCTTCAGGAGTCCACCCTCTCCACCTTTCTGTGCTGTCCTCATGCTTGCCAGGGTGTAGTGCAATATGCCACAAATGCAATGTGACAGATCTGATCATTTCAGAGGCTTCCTACCTGCAGGTTGCACTTTAGTTAGGTCTGTATTTATGAAGCATGAGGGAAAGGCAGGGATCTGAGGGCTTGGGGGAGGTTACATGGCTGTTTTAGCCTTAGGAAAGGCACAATCCTATTCCCATTAAATTTTTTAGCTCCACATGCAATCAGCTGTTCAGACATGCAATAATCCTCTTCACACATCAAAGACATTGGCATTGCCATGCTCTTCCCCGGACATGCCCTATTGGCAACTCTCACAGTTCTTTGGCCCTTGGGCCTGACACTGCACAGCAGTTCTTATTATAACAGCAAGATTACTTTAATCTCATGTATAATTCAACTTGATGTCTGATTTAATTGTGTCATTTGCCCTGTGACCTTTCGTGACTACCACATATGCCAGTCTTGATTCTTTTCAAGGGGTCCAGTTCCATCTCTTATTCCATGGATGGAAGGATCCCCAGTTGGCTAAATCTTTGTGTTAAGGGTTGCTCAGTGTATGTCAGGAGTTGATCAGGGATGGTTTATTGAGACTGTTTTGCCTGGATCTTGATTCTTTTCAGTCCAGATAAATTTCAATATTTAGTATATATTTAATATCATTTTTGTTACTACTGAGAATTGAATAGGGGCAGGATTAAATCCTTTGCATACTATGAGTTTTTTGGTGTGTGTTGTTTTTTTCCTTATTTCTTACTTAAAGAAAAAAGGGAGGATAGAAGTACTTTGGGTACCGGGATCATTCTGGCTGGAAAACTCCTTATAATTTTATTTGTCTCAGAATTTCCTAAAAAGGCAACCATTAACTGATTTACTAGAAGCTCTTGGAGGTTAAAAATTATGATGCTGTATTTATGGCACAATGGCAGAAATGTTTTTCTTTTCTCATTAAGATGTGTGACTTGACTTAATACCACTGTATTCTTTCCCACAAACTAGAAAACCAGACTCTCTAAGGAGAACTTGATGCTTTTTCCATGATGTTACTTCTGTCACTAACAGCTCTCAAAATGCAGTGTAGTCATATGTGTCAAGAAGCATTATAATTATACAGCCTGCATCAGAATTATTTTATCTCCTTGCAAGAATACAGCAATATTTTTCCTAACTTAATGTCCAAAAAAGTAAGAATAATTGTTCTTTGCATAAGCAGACAAATCTTTATCTTCTTTATTCACAGCCTGGCAATACTTGCATTTCTATTTTTTTTTTGCCTGTAATAATTAGTCTTCACAATGGTCATATTTTATCATTAAAAGTATACCCTTGATCAGTCCCTAGGCACAGAGTTTTACCCAAATATTTGATCTTTGGAAGTCTGCCAGTACTTTCAGACTAAAAGATTACTTGAAGTTTCTTTTACATAATGCATGCCAAATTGTTCTTCTGGAATAGTTATAGAACTATTTCTGCTATTCCCAGAGCACCACTGAGTAATTCCTTACTGAATTTCTTACTGTACTGAATATTCATGAAAACTTATGAAATATGATGATGTTTCTTCTAGAGGTGGTTTTTCCAGTGTCTTACCCATAGAGTTTTACTTTATTATGGCTGGTTTGTTCCAACTGTTACTTTTTATTTCTTATGGCTGGATGATTCTTCCAAAGGATAAAATAAGACTTAAGACCCATGGTCATTGTCAAGTCTAGTCCTTTGCTGGCACACATGATAATCTCTAATCCTTTTCCTGTCTTAGCAGACCTCAGCTTAAACTGTTTAGATGCCTTTACTTGGTACTCCTATTAGAATATTGTCTCTGGACATCATAATTATGACAGAAGATGTTTCAAACTAATATTGCCAATGGCCAGTTCATACCTGGTTCTCTTATTACACTGGGACAGAGAACTGAACGTCTGAGTATCATCAGACATGGAGTTACAACTTCCATTTCAGTATCCCATAAAAGCTCCATTACTTTCATCCTTCATTTGTTTTCCTGACTCAGGACTCCAAATTTATTATACATTTTACTCGGAAGTGTCTAAACCAATGCTTTTTTTCTTTTCAATGATTTGATTTCTACTTTTTTAATCACAGATTTCTAATTTTGGTATCTGGATCAGTCTCATGACCTAGTTTGGTGACCTAGGACCCTTTAAGAACTCCCCTTGTAATGAGGTGAAGAGAAATGAGCAATCAAGTGCTGTTCAGTAGAGTCAGATATAGTTAGATTACTGCTCAGTACTTATTGCTCTTTTTACTAATCGTATTGAATTAGAAAATTTCAAGTGAGTATAGAACATATGCCTCAAACATGCATTTCAGTGATAATGCATAAGACCCCTGCAGAAGGCGGAATAACAGAGGACAAGGTGTATTCTTTGATTTATATCTGTTTCATTTTCCCCAAGCTTCAGAATAGCTCAGTATCAATCCTGTTTCTCTTATCTCTTTGACTAGCTTGACTTAGATCAAAGAACTGTGTATTTTCACAGAATCTGCACAATAGTTATAAATACATTGAGAAATTTTTATCTTGATGATGGCTTCTGCCTTCCTGGAAAAGTACTAAAATGCTATTAAAATGTTATTAACATTTAAAAAATATTGAAAATAAACCGAAGAAATATTAATAAAAGAAAGTATCAAGTATAACAAACACTATCCTCCCACAGAAACCAGTACAGGTGTCTTGTCCTTCACACTACCAGACCAAACACCTGACTGAGAGTCTAAAATAGTGCTGCAGAAGTGCAATGAAGGATCAGAGTTAAGGAGCTCCTATGGAGAGCATTCTACAAAAGGCTCTCATTTTGTAAAAAACTTGGAATAGTTTTTGAGATTCTGTCCTCTTCAAAGCTTGTGCCAGACTTCAGGCTGCATATGGGTTTAAGAGGAAAATAGGCCATACACATGTCCAAAAAATGACTGGACCATATTTTGGTGTGATTCTGCAGGCATCTGACAGAGCAATGCTGTTTTGTGCTTAAAACTGCTCAGTCCTTTGCTTTTCTCAGCCAGTAGCACTTTTCCAGTTCCTGTATGCTTCCAGCAAGTAATCAGACAGACTCTGGTGTGCCATGGGCGTTAACTCGGTGCAGAGATGTTCAGGCTAGATGAAATCCAGTCTTATAAATTCACATAAAACTCTGCTGCATGATGTTTTCTGACCAGAACCAGATAAAATCTAGCCAAATTAATTTGGTACCAAGCCTAAATTAAGAAGCTTTGATTCCTGTCAAATGATTATTACCTTTGAGACCTGTCCAAACCTTTGTGACCAGACTCTCTCTGGACCTAAGATCAGATGCTTGTAGTCAGCATTGCTATTCCAACTTGTCCATTTCCAGCTTCAAGACTAACATGAGTAAAATGAGGTGCTTCAGCATCTGTTAGTATAAAATTCCTAGTATCTTCCTGTGAAATTCATAATCATGTTTTCTGTTTGTTGCCACAAATATATGCGACAGAAATGACTCAGCATCTCCAACCTCAATATAAAAAATATAGAAAAAAAGAGTTATTCTCCTTTCCTCAATTCCCCTTTTCTCCTCAGAAAATCATGAGTTTGAAAAATAACAAGTCTGTGGTACAACTTTTTTTCCCTTTTTTCCCCTTTTTCTTTCTTTTTCTTTATTTTTTTTTTATTTTTTTCTTTCTCTTTTTTTTTTTTTTTGTGGTAGGGGAGGAAGAATTAATTTGGGCTACAGTTCTTCGATAATAACAGAAATTTAGAAACTCATCTGCTGTGCAACTTGACAGCAGAGAAAAGTAATCAAGGCCATTCATCCCTCTAACTATTGACCTTTCCATTCAATAAACATACAGCTGAAAAATGACCACATGAAGGAATTTGCCTGACTTGACTAGAGAGCATGCATTTGAAGAAACAACCTGTACAAATATGTGAAAAATTACTTTTTAAAAATGGCATTTCCTTACTGAAATACTCTTCTTACATGTATTCAGGCATGTTTTTTTAGAAATTGTTTTGGTTTAGCTTTTTTTTACCAATGAGGAAAAGAGCTGTTGTCTTGTTTTTGGGCTTTTTTATTATTTTTAACTTTTGTGTATTCAACAACAGTAGTTTTTCTTACACTGAGATACATCTGCCAGTGGTGGGGTTTCCATATGGAGCAGAGGCATATAATTTGTGAATATGTAAATCCTAGACTGATGAAAATTCTGTGATGCCCTAGGAAATGGAGAGTGGGAAAATATAAGAGAAGGGATGATAATTTTTTTGTCCTCTTACTTGAAATCAAATGGCTTGTTCAGGCCCTCTTTTCACACATTCTCCAGTGTGTTTTGTGTACATCTGAGGAAGACTTTCTTGCTAATCCTTCATATCCATTGAACTTTTGACCTTCTAGACAATGAAAGTCAAAAATGTTCTACTACCATTTTTGTAGACATGGGTCTGTAAGCAAGTGTATAAAAATCTAGTTGTTTGGGGTCTTTTTAATATTTACATGGAACAGGGAACAATCAGTAGTTTTAGCGACCCAAGACAGTGGGCTTTAGTCCAGTTTTCCATCTTGGACTTAGTTTGGGTTGATAACTTTCTTTGGAAGTTCAACAACAAAAATGTTGTTCCACTTGTGTTGTTATTCAGGGAAGAACAATAACCTTCCAAGGCTGTTGGTTAAAACCCAGGAGCTCGTTAGCCAGCAGGAATTTCGGAGAGCAGACAGTGTTTCTCAAGGGGAGCCCAGCCCAGGTGCTGCTCCTCACGAGTGTTTCTGAGATCCAGGGCAGCCCAAGGTGTGTGTGGAGTGGTTGTACCACCACCCTCACTGTAGGGTAGTGTGGTGAAAAGTTCTATTTATGGACAAGTTCTAAAAGCAAAGATAGCTCATTTTTCTGACTGGGTTTGGTAGAGACAAAAACCTGAAGTGAGAGCTTTCCTGGCCAAAATGCAGCCATCTGGAGCTTCTGCTTGATTAAAAACTTTTTGTGAGGTGTTAGTATGAATCCCCAGTAAAACATATTTCTGCCCACTCTTTACCTTTCATTGTGTCCTTTTTAAAAATGCTTATGGCAGACAGTGAAAAAAGAAGAAAATAAACAGTACATCCAAACAAAACAGAGTTAGAGCATAGCAAAAAAGAGGTAATTGAAATTACCTGAAATTACCACGATATGTTATTATTTTCATTTGTGAAATACTTGCAAATATACAAGTGCATTTGATTAAAATAGAACAGTACTTATTTATGAAAAATTTAACATTAAGGAACTGAAGGAAAAACAATATTAATTTAAATAATAATTCTGTACTGATGCATCTCTTTATTGGCTGCCTATAGAAACCCATCCCTTCCTTAATTGATTTTTTAATACATTTTGTCCTTTTGAAAGAAATTGAACCAACTTTGCATATCCATCATGCTTGTTTTATACATCTTTAATAGATCAAATGATATTTATTAAGGTCTGCAATTATGTATCTCAGAAATGTTGACTAGATATAAATAAAAACCCTTGTTTGAATGTTGCTCTTAATTATGTGCTTTTGATTTTCATGACTTGCATTTTAGAAAACTGTAAAAAATGTAGTTGCTAATGAATGTCTGTGTTGGGGTGTGATTATAGTTCAGTGTCTCTTATACAATCATTTGAATCTGAATATAAATATTTTCCTACTGCTTGAACACTAGTACTAAAATTCCTAAGAAATGCTAATGCATGTGCATGTAGAGTTTTAGTTTGTGTCTGAAGTATGTTGGCATTGAAAAGAATTACACATAGAGAAAGACTTATAGTGCTACTGCTCTCATGGTTGAAAGACAGAACTCCTGGTTTGGAGGTGATTTTAATTTTCTTTTCAATCCCATCAAATCTGATCAAATGTTGCTGTCATGGAATGTTTGGCTACTTAGTCGTAGTCTCATTAATCTTGTCCTGTACATTCATTTTTGTGGAGAACAGACAAAGCCAAAATGTACATGAGGGAGGCACAGAATAAAGGCCGAAAGGTTCACTTTCAGTTTTCATTGCCTGGACCACAGACACACATACATGACTGTGATGAAACCACAGTGAGTTATATGCTGGCTAGTTGTCTACAGAGAGCTGAAGTCAAAGAAATTCTCCAGTACCTCATTAGACAAGGCAGAAGAGGCAGACTCCATATTAATTCTGCTTGCTCTTTAATTTCAGGAAGTCAGTTCTGAGCCTTATGGATATGTTCAGGCAGGAGCTCTGTGTGATCTCAGAGTAGCTGAAGGGCATCAGATGCCTTATTTCTGCCACTGAGATGTGCCTCAGCATACAAGTAATAGATCATAAATCTCTGAAAGCATTTTTCAGTCATGCATTTTTACCATATCCCTTTACCAACCACAAGATTTCAAAGAGCATAAAAATTACTTGTACCAGAGGATTTCACAGCATAGGTAATACTGTAGAAACTCACTGTACTGTCATTTTGACACAAATAATTTGGCATGGAGCTGCACATATACAGAAAAAAAGAAAAAAGTCTTTATCGCATGCTACCACACAGGATGTGTACTATAGACTTACAATTGTAATAATCCATCACTGTCTGTCTGTATTGAAATGGAAAACAAAAAATATGGTGTTTGGACTAAAAAAAAAAATTTAATACCTGTGGTACAGTTTCATTATTGGGTTATATTGCAGCTGATATGTCCACAAAATTGAACTCTTCTTTTGTTGCACTTCAAATTTATGGCTGAGCAAATCAAAAGTCACTTTGTAAAGATGAGAACCTACCACTTTGTAATTAAAATGTTGCTTTATTCTGAACAAATTGGGTGCATATTTATCGTTCCCTGCAATGTTACTTACAAAATGTAGGCATTTCTTTTGCCTTGTTTAGTTCCTTTCCACAAAAAGGATCCTTGCATTGGTGATAGCTTGCAAAAAATTGTCCTTTGTATGTGTAAACTGGAATCTGCCCATTTGTGCACCGGAGGCTGAGTTTTGAAGATACCATGCATTATATGGACAGATTAGGGATATATATGTATCCTCACCATTCTAGACCCCTTCTAGCTGGGCTGCAGCCAGAAGAGAGCCAGGTGAGAGCCATCAGCTGTGACAGGCTCGAAAGGTGATCTCAGTGGAAAACAGTTTGCTGCAGGCATGGGCAGTGGTCCCCCACAGGAAAAGCACATGCCAGATTCCCTCTGGGGTTCTTTGGGCATAAAGGAAATTTTGCTGTCACTGTTGCTGATGTTCTCACCCAATGGAGTTTCAGCTTTACCCCAAGTGATCAACCTGTTGCTGTTTTACTTACTTACTTACTTCTGTCACAGCCTGCTCACTGCTGAGGGGATTGAGTCTTAAAGACAAGTTGTTCCAAGATATTTTTAAACAATGTATATCCACTTTCTTTATATTGGCACTTTTTGCTTCAGCAACTGAATGATGGAAATCTTGACTTGCTTTCTGATGAAGAACAGTGATCATGCACTTTGCATAGTGTCATTAAAAATTAAATGAATGGAAAAAAAAGAAGTGACTGATGACTACTGAAATAAGTTTCCCAAGAAAATAGAGTTATCTAAACCAGTAACCATACAATAATCAGATATGTCATAGTTCAAATTTTTCTCTTCTTTAGCTTTGTTTAGCTTTTTAATGCTTACTAGAAAATTTGCTGCAGTGTTGATGGTCTTTTGCTGTTGAAAGAGTAGTGCAGTATTATTTCAATAGCTTGCTCAATATTTTTAATTGATTTCTTCATTTGTTTTCTGCTGCTTCATCCTGAGCTTCTGACATTGCTAAAAGCATAATATTAGTAAAATCTACCTTTGCATTAGTGATGCATATTTTCCTTTTTGCTGCCTGGTGTGGCAATGACTTAATGAGTTTGTCCCCTTATGACTGGTGGGTTGCTGTAGAAACATAACTTTTGTGAAGGGAGGAAACCTATGAGCTGAAGAAACAACATGCTTTAGTGCTTTTGGCAAGTTCTTTCAGTCTTACACAAATACCATATATTTTTCAGTATTTAATGTCTTGAGCATAATTAGTCCATTGAGCCACTTCACAGGGAGGGAATGATTCTACTCCATCTACATTTAAGTGTGTTTAAAGTGATGGGCACCTGTTTGCGTTATAACAGTATATTTTATTAATCTTTGATGGCACAGTCTACTTTAGAGTATTTCAGATACCCTCAGGCACTGTTTTTCGCTTTCAAAGAAAAGTTCCAAGTTAATAGAGATTTAATTTAAAGTAAGAAATTGGGAAGTGAATCTTTATATATATTCCACTTTTCCAAAATGTCTGTTTTTCAGGGTAAAATTTTAAACCATTTATTGTAAATATCTGTTCTGTGTCTGTGGCAAGGGATCAGATTCCATTAAAATATGACTTTGAAAATCCAATGTCCATGGCAGGTCTGGGAGGAAATTTTGAATATTCATCAAACAGCAGTTTTAAGTGTTCACTGAAGTGCCTGAGTCATGCCACAGAACAATACATCTTTTCCTCTACACTTGTAATACCTCAGATTATGGGCAAACAGGCACATATTTTTTTTTTCTTAATCTTTTAGAAGATAGATAGTGTTCATATCAGGAAATGTCAAATGCATTTGTGCCATTAAAAATATTCTCTTCGAAGCAAATCGCTCTTTACCACCTAACCAGATACTTTTTTTTTTTTCAAATTGATTCTCTTGCAAACCTGGAGAAGTACTTAAAATCACTAATGCAGGTATGTTGCTAATTCTCATTGGAAACTCTTCAAAACTCAGCGAAACATATAACCTGTGAAAAGATTTTCTTTTTCCTGAACCAGCATCCCAATAACAGCACCATTTCTCTGTTAGTATGACTTGAGAATTTGCATACTATAATAGGTGACCTCAGTTATTTGTTATGTATTTTTTGACCCTAAGCTGTCCACTTGTTTGTGCTGTAGTCTTCCCTGCCACAGATGACAAGAACATGCTGAAAAAATTCCCTTCATTGAATCGTTATTGAGATGGTACTCCCTAATAATGAGAAAGCTTGTAGCTGGAATGTATTGCATTACCATGTTAAAAGGTTTGGGATATTGAACAGCACAGGCTTCATGAGGATATCCTTGGGCTGATCAGGATGATAACAGCAGCAGAGCAGAAGAGCCCGATTCAGCCACTATTACAATGCAAACTCTGCAGCCCACCTCTCAGTTCCCAGGGTTTATTTGCAAACCAGGCAATATCTCTTTTACAAAACATCATGCTGGCATGTGTCACCTCTGCCGCTTTTTAATCACAACAGTTCAAGGTTGCTCATATAAACAGATTTTTCTCAGGGAGTGATAAGAAAAAGAAACAAGTTTGATCCTCTACAGGTTGAGAGAAGGTATTAAATAAGGAAGAGATCTGCCTTTTCCTAGTACTGAATCTCACCCTGGTACTGAAGCAAAGGTGCATTAGAGATGTGACCATAGGTATGCACTCAACCTTCTGTAGCTTGATACACTGAAAGATGCAGGAAAATTAAACATTGTTTGGAGGATGGATATTCGTGGTGTACAGGAGGCTGCTGGAAAATCACTAGAATGTTTTTCTTGCTATTCTGCATTGTAAAGAAGTCACTCAAAAGAGAAATGTAGAATATATGAGAAGGTGAAGTAGCTATAGGTGGAGATTGGAAGGGTAAAGCAGCTGAGCAGGCAGGTCTGACTGCCCACAGCAACAGAGAGAGAGTAATGGAGGAATCTGGAGTTCTGTGAATGGGTGAGGAAGAACTTGAACATATCCTGAAGTGATCCCAGCTTCTATACTAAATTTCAGTATTATTCTTTCAATAATTTTTCTCTTGCTTCACTGTCCATTCTAGTCTCTTGCTTGGGAATGTACAGGCTCTGGTTAAACACATTTTCTGGTTTTCTGGTATTTGATGTAATTATCAGAGGAATGGAGTTCTGGCTCTCTGGGTTAGCTTGCTCTTATGATTAAGTCTCATGTATTCATTGCACTCTCCCCAAAAAGTTCTTGAAAATATGGGAAGCAATTTTTTTCTTGTGGGAAGGAGTTTTCTCACTCTTTAAAAAAGCCAGCTTCAAGGAGGTGGCCTACTGAAACACCAGCTCCCTGTCCCTAATGATTTGTCTTTTAACACACAATGCTGTGCCAACAGTACAAAGAATGAATTCTTACTGATTCACAGTGGAATCAGAAATGTGCTTTCTCTTTGCCTTTCCTCCTCCTAAAAATTCATCAGGTCTTAAAGTGTCCTTCCATAAAAAGCCCAGAGAATCATCCAAGTTTTTGCTAAAAACATAAAGTCATAGTTGCCAAGTATTGTATCTGATGGAAGAGAAGGGTATAGTTAAATGTCTAATAATGCCAGATGACATTTTTAACAACATCTCTTCCCTTGTTTGTGTTAGAGATCGCAGTGCTTATGCTTGGTAGCACCTCACAGCAACAAAAAATTTTGTTAGATTTAATTATTAAATATACAGCAAAGCTGGCAGAAAAGTTGGAGAGTGAACCGAGCTGGGTGTTTTCTGCCTTGTTTTGTTTTTCTTTCATTCCAGTGTTGTTCTGGTCCTCGCTACATCTGTAACTGTGGAGTACTGCAGCAGAGGTTTATCACACCCTGCTGTTAATGAGCAAAGAAGATGCAGAATGAACCTTGTGGGAAAAAGCCCCAGGGAAAACAGACATGTCTGAAGACAGAAAAAAAATGAATTTCAAAGTTGAGGCTAGAACAAAAAATACCCTCTCAACAAGATATTTCTGCAGTTAGAGGGAGATGTATTAGCTAGCTTCGTTCACACAGAGAATTGAATGCATTTTCATTTTCCTTTTTTTCCCACTCTCCCTTAGTGGGTTATTTGAAAACAACACAATGTCTGCTTAGAGTTAAGGATTTCTGTGAGGCAAATGAAGTTCATTTTTATTTCACTATTTCGAAAGAGCTACATCATGGAGTGATTTTATGGGAAAAAATATTGGAAAGAAGTTATTGAAATTATGATTATAGCAAAGCTTAGAAGTCAGTTTACAGAGATCAATGATCTTAATAGATATTATAAAATAATGAGTTAAATTAAGGTTGGTCATAATTTTGTCTAACATCCTTCAATGCAGTGAAAAATGCCTTTTCTGTAGCTATTAGAAACTCAAGCTGGACACACAAACAGGAGAACCTTTGTGTTATTCTGAAACCTTTCAGAAAGGTGTTGATCTGCAGGTGGACCAGTGCTGGAGAGCTGTGTCACCCTTCTCATGGCACGTGTTGCAGAAAGGCTTCCTGGATGCTGGGGATCCTTTGAGAGAAAGCCTAAAAAGGCTCATATGTGGATTCAGTTAACACTGATCACACTGGGCTGTTTTCCGTCACGTAAAGTCTGATGTGCATGGTAAGAGTCCATTTGTGAGGAATAAACACAACAATTTATGACTAAAATGTAAATTTTATTTACAGTCATGTGTTTGCCTCCATAGATGCTAAAATAAATATTCCAAATTTTCAAGTGCAAAATGTTTATTTCCATATTTTCAATAGCTATGGTTGAGTTAATTCAGATGTGTGATTTGTATTTATTAGAAAACCAGGATTCTATCTTAAGTGTTAAGGGATGCTGGGATCAGAGATGAGCAAAATAATCAGCTTCAGATAGCAGTAAGTAATAAAATTAGGATGGAAAGTCTAAACAGTACACAATCAGAAAAGAGTAATTTCAGATGCAATGTCAGAAGTGCAAAATTGGTATGAACATACTTTGAAGTTTTATGAGTAAAGGTTGTTATTTTTTGACACTGGAAACCTGACAGTGTGTGAGACAAGGAATAATTCTTAGAAATATCCTTGGCTGGAATATTTCATTTTATTAGCTAAGCACCTGTTGTCATTTCTGTAAGCAGCCAAAAAATATTTGTCAGTTTCTCTCAATCTCACAAAAGTTACCAGTATACCTCTAATGACTTAACACCATGGAGTAAATTTTAATAGCTATTACTGATGGGCATCTTTTAAAAGGTCTGACTGTGCCCATTCTGCGATGGGATTTTGTGTGTGTTCATTCTCTATGTTTATGCTTGTGTATACCTTACCTACAAGTGAGGCTTCAGTGCTTACCTTGCTATCATTGTTCAAAGGCCATAGGTTTATGCTGCTTCTTTTGCTTTAGAAATAAGAAGCCATCTGGTCTAGCTGGCACTAGCACAAAGCTTTTTGGTAGCATCACAGTTTAGGTCAGCAGCAGCTGCTGGTGCAGTTACTTGCTAACACTCAATCCTGAGTTTGAGCCCTTAGACTAAAATGAGTTGAATGTAGAGGAAGTTCAAGGTGAAAAAAACCCCATGGTTTATGTTTCATAATAAACATATTGAGGAAATTAGAGTTTTCAGGGTTCATTATACAGTCTGATGAATTTGAGACATTATTAAGTTGATATCTGGGCTATTTAGGAAAACAAGGCTGTAAACCCCATCAGATTTTGTCATCCACCCTCTCAGGCATCTTCCAGAAGATGTTAAATCCAGAAAGAGAATATTCCATCTGTGAGTCCTCCCTTGCTACTTCTAACATACTTTAGAATCCTTACTAAATTGAGAAGACATTTTTGAAGTACACTTAGTTAAGAGGAAGCATTGAGGGTTTTGAGATGCTGCAATCAAGAAAAAATAATTTCAGTCCTGTTAAGAATTCTTTTGTTGCTGACTGGCACTCAGCAGTTTCAGTTTGGCAACTTTTAAACAGAGAAAAACAAATTGTAAAGAAAAATAAGAAATAAGAGATGTCTGACCTTTTCCACATGTCCAAAGTATTTATCATATAAACCTAAATGTTCAAAAACCCTCGCTGGTGAAGAAGCTTGGTTTTTGACCTAGGGCAAATCGCTACTGTGTCTCAAGACCTTAACAGCATCATTTATGTTGATTACACTGAAAAACAGTTTTGAAAAGAAGTGATGCAGACTTTCTTTCAAAACTGGGCTCGATTTTTATATTGATGACAGATAAGCACGATGGAGTGGAATTATTACTTGTAAAGTCTCTTTTTTGGGCCTGAGTTTTGAGATATCTGAAGATTTCACCTTAGCTCTTTGTTGTGTCATACAGGAACTCCCAGAACACACAGATTACCAGTAGCACCCCATTGCTCTAAGATACAGCTCTCATAATGATTAGAGATACTCTGCTCAGGACCAGAGTCCAGAAATTTCTCCAGTCCCTGTGAGTGCTGGGTGCTCTGCACTGCACTTGGCTCAGCCTGTCTGCTCCCTTGGCTGTCTGAGGATTTCAAAGCTGCCTGCAGGCCCTTCTTCCTAACAGTATCCCTCAGCTCCTTCTCTCCTGTTTAGATAGTAAACTCACAGGACATGGGCTTTGTCTTTCCATGTGTAGGTACAGCCAGAGATTATTTTGTGGAACAGCAGTCAGGAGAAAAGGCAGAGGCCTCGAGCCAAGGTAGAAAGACCTGCTGGACCATTAGACAGTGTGTGCATAATTCATTCTGTGTTTGGAAGGAACAGCAGCCCAGGTTCTGCCAGCCACCCTCTGTAACTAAACTGATTTTGTGTGTTGCCAAAATAAAAACTAAAATAAAACAAACTTGGCTTATCCTGACTTTACATGATGATGTAATGGTTAATGAAGGTATAAAGGGAAAGGCTGTATCAATTGCAAATCTTGGATCTGAGAGATTAAGAGACTCCACCTGCTTACTCGTTGCTGTTGCCTCTGTGTGGGATAACACCTGGGAAACCTGGTTTGTGAATGATGGAATTAGTCAAGTGCTCACACCTGATTTTATAATAGATTTTCTTTTCTTTTGCATTTCTTTTCCTGTATATCCTTTGCATGAAAACCTAGAGTTTGTTACAGAAGATTACAGCCCCAGTCCCAGAAATACTGATTTGTCTATTATTCATTGATTGTCCCTGGTGACATGCTGCAGGGATGCCAGGAGATTGTCATTTCTGAATTTGGAGTTCTGCCTGGGGATGGAGGACTGAGCCTCAGTCCCTGTGAATGCCAAGCTGCTCTCAGATGAGAAGGGCTCTCTGGCCTGCAGCAAACAGCAAAGGCATTGTCTGTGTTAACGACAGGCTCTTCTAGAGGTAGATAAAATCAGACAAAGCCGGGAAGAGAAAGGCATTATGCATGTAAACAAACATAATAAAGAGAATACAGTGGCAGCACTAGGAGCGGTTTGGTATAGCAGTTTCTTAATGAGAAATGGAAAAACCCACAGCATTTATCTTTTTAGCTGGGTTTGGAAAAAACCCACCACCACAAAAACTTCGCTTTTGTCCTCTAAAGAAATTGTTATGTTCCACATTGCTAACTGGATTTTAAGACATATATTAGGTTGGAGCGGTCATTACCCAGTAAAACTTTGTAAAGAGCATAAACACCATTGGTTGACATTTTATACATTCCTATTCCTATCATGTTTCCTGTCTCAGGACCATTCCCAGACCTGATTCATGTATTTGTTTAACTTCTGTTGATGATTTTGCTTTTTTGAGTGAAAGAATAAGAATGACTGCTGCAGACCAATTAAAACTCAGGGGAATAAAATACATTTTAAAATCACGTTTCCTGTAACCTGCAATACCTCTCTGATATATTTTTAGTAATGTAAGAAGCAACTCTAATCACTAAAATAAACTCATCAATGTCTTCACTTCTGCTGGAACCAGGAATTTGGGCCACTGTTCTCAACATGTAGGTGTAAAAATCTGTCTTTCAATCTGGAAGCTGTAGGAATATATTCCCTCTCTCCATATGAATCTCCATTCTGTTTTGTGCCTGTCCAGAGTGTGGACAATTTCCTTTAACAAGGACAGAGGAACAGTCAGTCTCATTCACAGTCTCAAAAAGTCATAGGCTTTACAACATTGCTTACTGTGGCACACTTGGCACTCTGAAGGATATTGCTGTCTAGGTGGTAGTTCAGTAGTCAGCTCCTTTTGCTAGGCTTTTCATTAAGAAATCTTCCAGAAGATTTATATCTATGACTTTAAATTTCCTTGACCCCTAAGGCAGAAATGTTAAAATCCAATCAAAGCCTTTGTAAGGAGCACAGAATTGACAGCCACACAGTAAACATGAAACTTGGTTAGTGATTGAAAGGTTTCAGAAATTGCATAGCTGACAGTACTCAGATGGAGCTGAATAAATTGTCTGGACCTCATCAAGTTGTTTTCCATGGGTGTTCTGAGAGGTACATATATATTTTTATATATAGAAACAGGGTGGCTGAAATGGCAAAACTTGTAACTGTCAATTTGTTAAAAGCCACAATGAATGATCAGCTTGAGAAAACATTTTGGAATATTTCATCTGCAATGTCCAACACCAGGGAGCAAAGTCTCTTTTTTGCATATTTATAATATTTATAATATTTACAATATAGCTGATGAGGAAAGACGTTTTGATAGAAAGAGAGGGACTAAAATCAAAGTCCCAAAACAAAGTTTTAATTGATTAGAAAATATCTGAAATTTAATTGAGAAATTTTTCATTTCCTCTGCAAGTTCTGTCCTAACCTTGAATCATTCACAGAAATTGCAGTGAAATAAAAAGGATTTCCTCGTAAACGTCCATGGCAAGAAATTGCAAGATGAAAGTAGATATTTCTTATTATTTGCAAAAATGTTTCTGCATAATTACTTCTGCCACCATTTCATTGCTTTAGTGTCCCCTTGAAAGATTGCCTTTAAAATTGTGTTTTATTGCAGTCTTTAAAGATAATGCAAGGTTGTATCTCTACTGCTTTAACTGAAAAGGAATTTTAAATGCAAAGTCCCCTTTCTCTTTTTACCTGACCAGAGTATCCATTCAGTGCCTTTGAGAGTGTTTCAATATTTATATAACATATTCTGTAATGGTTTTAATTTCAGCAGGATGCATATTCCAGAAGGTCATCAAAAGGCTGGGATGCACCAGATAGCAAATATTGTAATGATCTGCAGAGACTCAATCTGAAACTCCGTTTGAAACTTTGTGTGAATTTTTGAATAGAAGCTGTGCTTCTAAAATTGCCTTTTGGAGGTCACTTTTTAGTTTCTGCCTTCTCATCATTTCCCCAGCAGTTATGGATCTTGGTTTGCCAGGATCCAGTTACAGTGCATGGGGTTATCCAGAGGATATGGATAGAGGCTGGTAAACTGCATATTTGAATTAACTTTCCATATAGAGTTTTTTGACCTCTGAGTCTCCTTTGATTTGCATGAAACACTCAATTCTGCATCACTGTGTCTATGTGTTGCTGAAAGCCAGAGCTGTCTCAGTCTTGACTGGGCAGTTACATGAGACTCTGCACAGGCCCTACAGGGGGAAAGAAAATAAGGTTTTCTACCACCTCTGTTCCTTGAGAACTCCAGTCTCTCAGTGTAGGAGGAACCTTTGTAGGGTTTGTCATCTTGCAGAGGATACCACTGCTTTCTTCCAAGAATGGCTGGCAGAAGAGCCAGGAGTTGTGTTACTGCCTTACAGTCTGGTGAACAGAGCATTCTCTGACAAGTTAACAGCCTTCTGTGTCTTGCACAGCAACCACCTTGGATTAACTGCTCGTGTTGCCTTTTAGAAGACATCCCTGCTGTTTAGAAGGTGCTTCTAAATTCATTCTTAACTCCAGGACTTCAGAGGAGCACAAGAAATTTTCTGGTTTCTGGTCCTTAATAGCTAGGGTTATTTTTCTTTTCCCCATATTGTGCTATTAAGGAGCTTTTAAATAGAAGACTTAATAAATAATTAAATTAATAAACCCCAAACTCAACAACTCCCCACTCTGTCCTGGTAAAGAAAAAAGACAAACCTTGAAACACCTTTCCATGATGCCATCCTATGGAACCTCCTTCTTCCTTCTTAACTCCATGGAAATCCTCAATTCAGTTATAGTTTGAGCTTTACTTTTCATTCACTTGAATGACTACAGGAGTGCAATAAAGATGCATTGTGATGTGGTAAATAATTTCCTGTTGGTTGCAAGGAAGAGTCAATGTTAGAATTACAGTTTCAGAGAGGGTGTTGACAGAAGAATATCTTTCTACATGAGTGTCATCTTTTTACGGAAATTAATTCAAATCTTAACCTATGGCCTTCAGTTTATGTAATGGCTCATAGGAGGTGGTTTCTGAGCTGCAAAGTTTTGATTACCATTTTTCTACCCACATCTGATTGGATAGTAGATCTGGAGCATGGCATCAAGTTTTTCCAGTTTTCACACAAAATATACTCTGAGGGGAAAAAAACTATGAGAAAAGAATGAAAGAAAGGAGGGAGGGAGGGAGGGAAGGAAGGAAGGCAGGAAGGAAGGAAGGAAGGAAGGAAGGAAGGAAGGAAGGAAGGAAGGAAGGAAAGGAAGGAAGGAAATTCCTCTGTTGTCAGTGTAGACCTGAGGAACTACATGGTTCTGTTTCATCCTCTCTGTTTCTCTCAAAGGTATATGTAGCTGGAGATGTTGTTTGATCTCTACATTCTTCTGATTTCCTGAACATGTTCTTTCTCTATAGAGCACTGCTCACTTTGCATGAAATTTTAAGGTGTAATTTGTTTTCAAGCCAGCACCAGTTTTTCTCAGTAGAAAAGAACACTTGGTATCAATTTTAACTGGATGGGGGGACAATTTTCGTACCTGCAACAAAGAGGCTGTGGTAACTCTCAGGGCTCCTGCCTATGTGCATTTTCTGTGAACTAACCAAAAATATATACAGTACAGTAAATTCTGAAAATTGATGCCTGTCCTTTTTCAGGAGCAGCTGAAAGTTAATTTAAAAGGTAGAAAAAATCAGAGTTTACTGCACTCCCCCTTTTTAGCTTAACTCTGCAGTAATTGGAGACTAAGAACTTTCTATATGCTCTGGGGAAAATGTCAATGTCTTCTATTTTGTTATGACATTTGAAAGTTGTGACAAATGAATAAGCAGTGTAACCCACTCACTAGCAGTCATTATGCCTGTCCTTCCCGTTTTGCTCACTCTGCTGTACATCGGAAATTGGTTGGGTTCTCAGTTATAGGTACTGTCTGCTGAGCTCAAACTATAATGGTTTGTGCATTAATTTTGATCACTGTCAACAAGGATCAGTTGTGACAGTACCTGATACTGCTTTCAATTACAGAGCTGTGAGTTTGAAGTCAGGGCTGCTCAAGTGTGGTGAGCAGGAACTCCCACACAGTGGTGTTTGATGCCAGGTTTTGCCCCTTGTTCATATAATTGCTTGCCTGCAGAAGCACAGTGGCATTGGATTATTCAGCTATCACCTGTGATTGAAGTAAAAGGGCACTTACCTGTCAGGTGAATGACCCTCATCATGTTGTGGTATCTCAAACATTCCCACATGCTTTTGGGGAGTCATGTGATAAAGGTTAATATCAGATTGCTTAGAAAGATTCAAGGTAGGTTATAGCCATTCACAAAATTGAATTTGGGTAGGTCTCAGACTGTACGCAGTGGGAGTGGGGACGTTGGCTACAGGTTCCTGTGATTACCCTGGACTTTGGGTCCGCCAAGATGTGAACAGGCCTTCTTTGACACTCTTTGAAGAACTAAGCTCTCCATGTGGTCCCGATGCTCATAGTGGCCCGTCACTAATTTTATCTAAATAGCAGGACTGATTTGGAGAGATGTGCTTCCAGACTGAGGAGAAAGGCTGATCACTTCCTATTCTGCCTTTCCTCTGCTTCTTTCAAAAATTCTACCCTGTCGTCCATGGGTTAATCATAGAATTAGGTGTAGACTAGATGTGTGTTATCTATAGCATGGGAGACACTCCAAGCTTCTGGTGTTTTGTGCAGAGGGTTAAGCGTGCACTAGGAGAGCTCACAGCTGGGATCAGCTGGAGCACAGGACTGCAGGATCTGTTTGCAAAGAGCTGGTTTAGCAGTACCTGCAACCATTGTCAGATACAGTCCAGCCCACCATACTCTGCTTCTGTTAGCAACTGAAGGTGTATACACTTAAAGACAGTGGGAACAGAAGTATGTAGGGCTTAGTTCCAGACTTAACCAAATCCATATCCTACAGTCACCAGAGACTGAAATAGTTCCATCTTGTGACGTAGGTAATCACTTCATTACAGAACAGGAAACACTTCCGTTAGTGGAAGGCTCTGAGTAAAGACCAAAGCATGGTCTTGAACAAATATGAATGTGCTAGATCAGCATTTAGCCTGCAGGGGGGTAAAGAGTGGAACATTAGCACACTTAAGTGGGTCTTTATATTTACTGACTTACTGAAAATCCAGGACCCAGTTCCTGTGGAACATGGAAATGAGGATGACATCATAGTAGGAATTGTTGTTCCTCTTGATTTCCCTATCTTAGTACAGGCAATGCAATTTAATGAAGTTATTGGTGCTTGGTTAAAAAGCTTTAGCTTTTAATTTCCTTGTCTATGATGTATTGCTATTTGCAAAGAGGTTATGCAGAAGTTAAACCATAGTAAAATTAAAATCAGGGTAATGAGACTTTTATGCTGACATCTGAGAGCAAAATTTGACCTTCTGAATTTTGAAGAAGCTGCAAAGAGCCTGGATATGCAGTACATATGTCAGAGAGGTAAAGAAAGGCCTGTCAGATTTTGGCTTGGAGCCATCAGCCATGATTTGCAACATCCTTGCAAAGAGGAGCTGAAGTAGATGTAAGATGAGCATGGAATAGACAGAGATTTCAGATATCCACATACAAATTCATTCTTTCTCTTCAGTTCAGGAACTACCAGTGTATCACATCCACAATGCCCCAAAGCATCCTCCCAGCCAGTTGGCTCTTAGCAAGAATAGAACCAATTTCTTAATCCTTACTACCACCTCCTGCCAACACACTATGGAAATAGAAGATGTATCTGCTTCAAAAAGCATTTGTCTGCTTTTCTGGCCAGGCATATGCTTCAGAGGTGACAGCTGGTGCAGGAAAGAAGCACTTATTTATACATACATATATATAGAAATGTATCTATTTATATAAATATATACACAAAAGATATATATATATATATGTATGCCTACAGCAAATGCTTTATGTGCTCATGTGTGTATATGAAAAGGAAGAAACCAAGGAAACTGATGAGACGCCAGTTTTCCTGTTCAATTTTATATCTTAGTGCTTTAGAAGAGTAGGGACAATGTCTGTATCCCCAATGAGCAGCAGACAGAGCAGACCTTATCTTGGGATGATTTCTAGGCCTGGCAAAGTACAGTTTTTGCAAATTCTTAATTTGACGTCAAATAAATTCTTAAATATGCAGAAGATCAACTGTCTCGCTTGTCCTCTTCATAAAAAAATAATCCTGCACTCACCATTTACTGAGAGTGACTCAGTAAATTCTCAGTAGAGACATCTCTAGTGAAGTATCAAGAGAAACCTAAGGAAAGCAGTTGAATTTAAAGTTGCTAAAGCCTTCAAAGAGAAAAGTAACTCATAATCCTTCTGAAAGAAAAGAAAATTCCCCATGTTGACATACAAGTAGCAGAGTTAACAGACACTACATGCCATAGCCTGAGTTCTATGCGAATGAAAACTGCAATAAAAAGCATTTTAAGAATATGGACTTTTTTTTTTCTAGAGAGAAAAACCCTTTCTTGCTAAATTTTCTCAAATTCATATCAGGCAACATGCTTGCCTTGGCACTGAATAGTTGCAAAAATTGTCAATCTGAAAATTTGGTTCATCTGTAAAAGGACAAGCATACATTGGATGCCAAGTACGGGTTTGAAATGCATTTATTCATTCCCGATTTAGCACCTACTCATGGTGTAAAATGCAGTGAGATATAAAGGATACGAAAAACACTGCCCTGCCCTCCCCATTATAACTGCACATACTTACCACCATTCTTATGGTAATGAAGTGTTTGTACAGCTGCTACAGTGGGCACAGGAAGATTAAAATCTGCCTTCACTCTGTTTAAAGAATTTAAGGGAGACCCACACATCTGGTCTAGGGAGAAGATAAGTCTGTCAAAACCATTCTTTCACATCATTTGCAGCAGCTTAGGATAAGGGTGGGAAGGAGAGAAGGAAATTTAGTAACTTTAAGGCAGCCATATTTTAAAATTTGATAAAACAGCCATATTTTATCCTACCTGACAATTCATCACTTTGTTTAATAATCAGTAGCCTTGACACTCACATGTCATCTTTAGTGTCCTGATAATTTTCATTCTTAGTTGCTCCCTTTTGCTGGATTAGTTATAGCTTAGGTACTAGAAACCAAAACAGGTTCACATCAGAGACAGAAGGTTCTGGGGAGCATTTCCCAGGCCAGACTCAAGTGATGAGTGGTGATGCTACAGAATCTGTGGCTGTTTATACGGATTTATTTTTGTTTCCTAGATAAGATCTTAGATATCAAAAGGACATTTAAAACACATGTGCATGGATGTGATGGACAAATAGACAGGAAGATTTTAATAGTGAGGAAGTGTAGCTTTGGTCACATTGTCATTCCTGAAGCCACTGGGCTTGTTTTAGCCCATAGCTCCTGCACAGAACAGTGACATTTCTCTTAAAGTTGTAGTCAATTAATGCAAGAAATATTATGAAACGCTGCAATGTTTTGTCTGTTCTTGTTAGTTGCTGAGAATAATGATATATGCATGAGAGATGGTGGTTGGTTAGGTATGAGCTGATAGGGCAGATGGAGAAGGAAAGGTGTTTTTCAAAGCAGTTAAGACTATTTTAATCTACTTTGTTACAGTGACATTGCCTCTAATCCTTTCTTGATATATTATTGATAAACTTTTCACAATGTACATCATAGTAGGATTCATCAGACTTGACATTTTATCCTCACAGTGCATTTGGGAAGCTCTGAAGTCTTCTATTTCCCATTTCCCATTTACATTTATTTCTCATTTTCATGACATTGAGAGAGAAGAGAGTGTAAGGCAAATTGTTTGAACTTCAGTTTCTGCAGTTAGGCAAGAAATGCTCATTTTGTTGAAAATCAGGCCAAAGATTTTGGTCTCTAAATATAGATTTAAAGATCTAATATTAGATACATCATATGGGAGCGATTGACCTCTGTGATTGACCAGGACTGTGTAAAAGTCCTACAGTAAATCTGAGAGACAGATTTTCGTTCTCCTACAGCTTCATTGCTAAAAAGTTGCTTTTCCAAGGATTTTAATGCAAATAAATCTTTATAAACATCTTAGCAATGAGACGTAAGTTGATTAAAAGTGTTGGAAAAACTGAATTTCTTTTCAGAAACTGAACAAAAAATAAAACAAGTTTTGGTCAGTTGGAATGAAAAGTACTAACTGCTTGATTGGGGATTTTCTTCTGAAACAACAAACCAAGAAAAAAAAAAAAAGGCTGGCTAGACATGAGAGGTTTTAAGTCAGTAAAATACCAAATGATTTCTTTTTTGTGCTTGTATCTTTTTTATCTCTTAAAAAAAATAAAAACAAAAATTGAGTCTGCTTGATTTTCCAGATGAACAACTGATTTAAGTTTAAAAAAAATGAAAAGGTATAAAATCTTAAATTCAAAACTTTTTACTCATCTCTTATTGTAAGGTAAGTACTGCTAACCAGTACTAATGGTTAGTTCTCAGAAATTTTGTGTAATGCCGCATTCTTAGATTAGGGATAAAGAAATCAATATTTCATCACCTGTTGTTCCTGAAACTGTTCTTCAGTAAACAGAGAACAGTTTTAGGCCCTTCATTACCCCTGTGGGGATTAGTGGAAGGTCTGTGGGATCCCACCCTAAACACTGCACGTAGCCTTGCTCTTGACTCTTGTGCCTTTGAGAAGAAACAGTTTGTCAGGCTGGATCATGCACCCTTTTAGCAGCATCACTCTGTATTTACTATGGAGTTCTCTTCAAAATACACTCTGTGCATCCAAGTCTACCTTGATTTATGTTCAGCGATTTCCTTGGATCTTAACTACAGATCTGTTTCAAAACAGAGTTTGAAAGATTCATCTTTGCCAGCATGACTGTTCTGAAAGAAAAGGCTATATTGCTTTAAGACGTTTCATACCAAGGCCACAAAACTTACTGAAAAATGTGTGATTTTCTGTATTTTACCATTGAAACAAAGAAAACAACCTTAAGCCCCACAGCTTCCTTCAAATGGCAAATGTTGATTTTTGACTGGTTTACATAGACCAGATAGTAATTTGTTGCTCGGGACATGAAAGAAAGACACAGACACGATGAAGACAGAGAGCCAAGACTGCGGGCCAAAAACCTGGGCAGCACTGCCCTGCCCAGACCCCACACTTTATATATCCTCTAAAAACCACAGTGGATTGGAGAGAGAAATAGCCACCTCTCCATCACACTGGTCAAAGGAAATATCCATCAAATATCTCCACCCAGGAGAAAGGAATGCAAATAATAGAAAACAGTTACAAAAACATGGCTATGTTTACAGAGAGTGTATGATAAACTGTTACAGAAGAATGAAAACATCGAAGAACTGCAAAACTCAGGGCAACAGTAATTCTTGGAAAAAAGTGAAGATTTAACTTGCTTTTGAAAATTCTTTGGTCCAGTTACTGAGAAATCAGTGGTGTGTTGAGGATGTAGGAAAACAGGATAGAAAGCAGCAGTTTTTGTGGCTGATGCAACTTCAGTTTTAGACAGTTCTGTGTCTTTTCTTTTTCAGTGGGATTCACTTCCACCCCAAACTGCTCAGAGCTGGACTAGTTCTGGGGTTATTGAGTGAGACAAAAGGTTTGCATCATAAGTGGGGGAAAAATCAGAAGAATCCTACGCTGGTCTATGAAACCCAAAAGTGACAAACCATCACATTCTATTGATAGAATGTCAGATACAGTGTCACCACTAATACCATGTAATCCTACCTTTACAGATCTTTATCAAATCAGATGGATTAGTTGGGAAAAATCTGAACAGACATACATTAAAAAAAAATAAAAAATTGAAAGACAGCTTCTAGCCACTTCAATTCTTGATGAATGTTGTCATTTTGTTCTGCAAAACCTGATCCCAGATGTTCCCAAACAGGCTGTATGTAAACGGGTATTTATGTAATTTTAATATGGAAGATGTGTTGAATGATTTTATTTTAATCTGTCTTTTTCATTTCCTTGTTTAAATGTGAATGATATGATGAACTTGTCCTCAAATAAAATTTTTCCAAAAAACCACACGGAAACGTGCACTGGTTAGTCAAGCACCTGCCTATCTCCAGATGATATGTAGTCCATCGCTTACTTTAACACAACACACTCTGCATCTTAAACATCTGTGGTTGTCTCTGTCATAAACTTAGACCAGTACAGACACTATAATCTAGTTTATTAAATAAATCGATTAGTGTTTATTTAATTGGATAACTGAGAAGGTAATAACACACAAAGCTGACGAGCCTTAGTAGTGGAGTCTGACAAGAAAAACAGATATGAAAACCACTAGTATGGGGGATCAGGTCTTATTTTAAAACTAAGTTATATAAATTCATTCAATTACCTTGAATTAATTCCGAAGTGTACACATGCACACATTGTGAAACATCATTAACATCCATCACAGTCATATTGATTTGAATTAATTCTCTGCCATAGCAGAGAGCCATACACTGTTTTGTAACTTGAATCAGCTTTTCAAGAGCTCTGAACTCCAGTAATTCAACACAGAAAAGAAGGGAAGACCAGGAAACAGTATGCAAAGTCAAACCTATGATTATTGTGTCATACAACTAGTTCAGGCATTCTGAATCTCACTCCAGCAGCATCAAGTTCACCACAAACTGTAAAAACCAGGCCAAAAGAAGGTTAAATTTGGTTTTCTGTTTCCCCAGCATGCCTGAGAGCTCTTTGTATCTGAACTGGTTAGTTTTTAAGAAATCTTAATTTGTATACAAAGCTCTCTGTGATTTGTTTTGACTGCACAGCAGATACCCTCAGAATCACTTCACACATCTCTCTTATCAAATCTACTAATACTACAGGAATGCGATGTGCTGTGTGATTTGAAAAGAGTGTTGTGTGTTAAAAGGCAATTTTTCCTTTTGGAAAATGCTAGCACAAAGCACCACTTCCAATCTTATTCTTAAGAGTGACCTCATGCTACTTGTTGTTGAATTCTGATGCCCTAGAGGTGTATGGCATAATCATTTTTCCTTGAAAGAGGAACTTGAACTCACAGAATTTGTGGCTATTTCTGTTCAAGGCCATTATTTCTTTTGTTAGGACAGCACTTTATCATTACAGGCTCTGGTTAGCAAACTCATAGCCCACTCTTGCTGTAATTGGAAAACATTTTTCCTACAAAATTACAAAAGGATCTTTCAGATACATTTCAATACTAGTAAGTCTAGTGAAACAAAATTTTACATGATCACAGTGTAATGGCTTTGTGTGGCTAAATATCCTTATTGTTGGCTGTTGCTTTCTAATCTTGTGGGGTTATGGAGAACGCTGTGAGAGCAGCATGGAATGATTCATCTGTGTCATCCCCAGCGGTGCTGCACCTCAGTGCCATGGTTCTCTTTGGGAATGCCATGGAGCTGTTACCACCTAGTGCCAGGGACTTTTTAAGAGAGATGTGTGAATTCAGAGTGTATTGGTAAAACAACATGGGCTGGCCAGCTTGAAACCATTCTGCTCTGTTCAAGGGAGGGCACTGCACTAAGTTTTTTTGTTTTGAGCTGAATATCTTCATACTCAGAATATATTTGCTGCTTACAAGTGGAATCTATCAAATCAGTGGGAAATCTGATAGATTGAAGGGATTTTTTTCCTTAAAGGAAACCTCAAAGGCATATGTCCTTACTGTATAATATTGGAAATGCCTCCTCGTCACTGTAAAACACAGCAGATCTCTAAATGTTTCCATCCTGAAAAGTCTTTAAAATGGCAATAAATGGTCTAAATTTACAAGGGTGAATACTTATCTGAAATTGAAGGGGAGTAAAAGCTCCTAACATATATTTAAGCAAAGAAAACCCACTACTCTACCCTATAGGAAAAGAATTGACTGAAATCTTTCAGAATGTACTGAAAAGGATAATGTCATACTATTAGGAAAACTTGCAATTAGATTCAGGTAGGCTGTTAAATTGGCCTATTAAATTCAATCTGCAATCTGAATAGCACTGAGGGTTTGAAGGAAAAAATTGTGTCAGCTAGTTATGTCCACTGTTGCTGTGACAACAGGATTGGAGAACAGTCTGATTAAAACAAAACAACCTCTCCCAAAAATAACCACTAAACTCAGCAGAAGAACATTCTGCTGGCCCTACTAAACCCAAATAATTAGACAATAACAACATGATGCCATTCCGACTTAATGGAAATGAATCATGTAAGTATTGAAATTATGCCTGCTGCTGTTGTCTAGAATAATAGTAAACTCAGAAATGGATAAGTCAAATTACAGTCACTGTTGTTGAGGATTTGCTAATTTAGATAAACTGTTATGTGTAACACCCAGTGTACATTTTACTGCATTTTTGGAGGAGTGTTGTTGACCTGCTGTTCCGTGATGCATGGGTGTCTTGCAAAGTGAACATTAGGTGCCTGTAGACAAGCCTTGTGTTTTTTAGCCATGGCTTGTGCAGAGCTCTGTTACAGGCTGAGCACTTCTGAAAAATCTCTCATTTATTTGAGAATCTAAGTGGAAATGGACCCCCATATCTCATGTAGCTGCTACATGAAGTACTGTTATTTGTGCTTTCGTAGAAGATTTCATCTCTGAGTTGTGGACCAAACCAGCTAATTTGCCTGTAGTTCTGGTGCAGTCACCTCCCTATTTTTATCTCTGTACATATATCTGGATATTTCCAGTGCACATTAACTGCTATTTCCAACTGCAGGATCACAGGCCACAGCATGGTAACAGTGGCAGGCAAGGGTCATTGTTTTCTTAAAATTGATGTCTTCTCATCAAGCCAAATTATAGTAGATATCCACAAGTTGTGAGGATAAGGGCAAAGATGGACAATTATTCTAATTTGAACTGAATGAGTTTGTTGGTTGAGGAAGTTCTGGTTGTTGTAAGCAGAGACAAAAAATGAGATAGATATATAAGGCCAAATTTTATAACTGCCATTTAAAATTTGTCTGCTGAACTGTAATTCAACTAAGTAGCAGCAAGTAACTGTAATTAATCTATAATTAAGCTCATGAGTTTTGGCTAAGAGAGGGTTTAGTTTCTTAAAAATAATTAAAAAAAAATCCCTTCACCAAGAAAGACTGTGCTTCCAGACTTTTCTAACCTTAATTGCAGTCCCAAACACCTCAAGAAATTTTCTGGGCCAATTAAATCAGGGCAGTGGCTAGATTAACATATTGCAGTGCATTTGGTGTGCTTGCTTGCACATTTGGTCTGCTTGCTTGCTGGAGTTAAATGGTTTGAAAAGTGAGGAATAGCCTGGCCCCCAGACCTAGATCTTGCAGCTGGCATTGCTCTGCAATTACTATGCCCACTTCAGTTCTTTATGGGTAATATTTTTTTCTACTGATGCCTAAGGACAGCTAAAACTAGGAGGAAAAAAAAAAAAAAGAACAAAAGGTGATGGGGGAAAATTATGCCTTTCTCACTACCAGGCATTTTATGTGGTGAGAACAGATTCCACTGAAGAAGAGTCCATCCTTCTGTGCTCTGCTACACTGCAATATATTCAGCATTGCTTATGTTGCCTATACAAAGGAATGAAGTTTTGTAATGACAGGTTTTAATATCCATCTATCCTAAATGCTGCTTTGGAGGATGATTCACTGTAAAGGAGCAGACATCAATATTTAACACAAGGCAACATTTTCCCAGTGTTTTGGAAACATTTATACAGCCTAAAAGACAACAAAACTTGACAATGCTTTTCATAGTGCAAACATAGAGGATCTATAGAGAGTTCTGTTTCTGGGACCTACATCTGCCGAGTATGTGATGCATTTGTCTGTTTTCTAAAGGGTTAATTAAGGAAGGCCACTGAAATAAGCTAAATATGCTCTTTATGTGAGCTGCTCCAGTTCATTTGTTTCATACAGTCTTAAAAAAATATTGTTTCATTGCCTGCTTCTCTGTTGACCTTAGATTACTTTTTACTCTGTTGACCTTAGATTACTTCTTATTTGCTACTGCATTTATATTTCATGCAGTGGAAATTGAGCCAAACAAGTTTCACATTGTAAATATAATGGAAGAGGACACAGTAACATCAAACTCTTACGACAGCTGAGAAACTTCAGAAAATCTGGGTGAAAATTATATTTGAAATTGGGAAGTATCTTCTGCAGCAGTAGAATGAAAGGGAGGTCACAGGAATACACAAGTTCATGTGTGGGAGGGAACTTGTCAACCCTAGAGCACTTTTAGGTCACACAGATACCATGATGGGCACAAGACCTTTTTTTAAATCTAATTGTATCATACAGGGTCTACACACCTGTAGAACCTTCTAGGCACCTACATTCTGCTGGAGGGTAATTGTAGGAACCTTAGACTTTGACAACTTAGCAACTACCTTATACACATGTCCTGGTCAAGAATCACAGACTGGATGTTTCCATGCATCCTTCTTCACCAAGTAAATATGATCTAGCATGTGTGCTCAGAGCTTCAGGATTTTTTAATGAAGGCTGAATACATTATAAGTAATTTTTAAGACAGGTCACTTGGTGATAATGCAGATGATTCTTCAGAATTTTAAAACAGTATGGTTTTGTTTCCTTGTTTTAAAGCAATGGTACTACTAAAAGAAACTCAGGTAATTTTAAAATAGAAAGAACATGACTGATGACATTTGCCAAGATATGAAACTGGCGCTCCAATCTTAGGATATTTTAAATAAGGCATGTGTGTTGAGGCATGAGCTAACAGAGCTTTATCTGTCTTTGTAGTATTATTAATGAAAATTCCTTTTGAGCTGCAAGATTATAAAGGTTGTGTCACTAAATCAAACAATTATATATGAAAGGTGTGAAGCATAGACCATGCCAGAGTAGTGTGACCCTTTTGGATAGTGTCAGATTTATATGCTTGATTTCTTACCTTCATTCTCATAAATAAGTCTGGATTTCCTTGTCAGTTGATAAGCATTTAAGCAAATTGTGTATTCTTATCAAAGTTCATTGCAGTGAACTGTAACAACATTAAAAAGGCACATAGAGAAAGAGAAGAGTAGCCTTTCACAGCTGTCCTGATGAAAAGGAGTGGCAAATCCATCTGGTATTTTCTCCCTTTTTTTGCTGCAGTTGCTAGCAATAGTAACAAGCATGGACTGGCTGTAACAGAGTCTGCAGTGGTTCTTGCCATGACTTCTGCTGGCTTCTTTATTTCTTTGACCAGGAGAGCCACTGACTTCCTGAAACAGGAGATGCTTTGTAATGATTCATCTATGACTTAAGCCACAGGACAAACAATACTACTGAATACATGTGGATGGCTTTGGAGTGTTGGCTTACAGAAGACAAAGCATGTCAGAGCCCATTTGGGGGTGTGGGAAAGCTGGCTGTAGTTGTAGCTACATGTGAGCACAGTTTTTTAAAAGAAGTTAATGTTTAAAATACTTTTACTTAGAATATGGGCCTTAGCCTTTTTTGCATGAAGTGATAATACCAGTGTAGTAGCTGAACTGTTCAGGTATTGGACTATGTTAGAATTGTACAACCAGTTGATTTGATTGTGTTAAGAAATGTCTCCATCAGATTCTGTCTCAGTAAAAATTTACTGATCTCATAAGTGTTTAGCAGAACAGAACGAATACTTTCCATTCTGGGATACACTGAAATACGCCATCCCTGACTCTTTTGAAATTTAGGTGAACTTAAAGATGAAAATGAGCTGACACCAAGTTTTACTCTATTAAGGGGATAAAAAATATCAGATCTCTTGTACTGCAAGTGCCCACTTCTAATTTTTTGAGGTTTGATATAAATAGCGGCATAAGTATTCCTAATATCAGACTGACTATTACGTCTGGAATAAAGCCTGAGGCTGGTAGAAATTTCTATGAGCTTGTATTGGAAGTGTTTCCAATCCAGAAAAAGCTTACTGTAGCAAATCTAGAGTCAGACAGTAGTTAGACCTGCATACCAGATGACATATGTAAAGAATAGAAGTTATTTATTCTAAATGGGAACAAAGAAACACAATCTGGAAAGAAAAAAAAAATAAAATTTTTGCTCAAATATTTGGCACCCTAACACACACCAAATTAAATTCATGTCCATGCTCTGTTCTGGCCTTGCAACGTCCTTAGCAAATTCCATAAAATATCCATCTGTGTGAAAGGCAAAGTGCAGCAATGGAGAACTGAGGATGATGGTAAAGTGCACAAAAGAACAATGCACGTGAGGTACTTGCTCAGAATCTGCTGTGCTCCACAACGCTGCCTCTGAAAAAAGAGTCTGCCTTTTCTATGTTTTTTTTTTATCCTTTGTTGAGTGCTTGAACAATGCATCACTGTGAGCCAATGCAGTCTACAGAAATATGCAGTCATAAGCCCTCAGTTCATCACAACTTGTGTTTTTTCCCAATCAATTTCTTTCCCAATTTCCAGTTTCTCAGATTTCCAGTAGAATTAGACAGTCACTTGGAAAACTGGTAAAAAAGAAATATAGGCTGTTTCATATGCCATATGTTTCAATTTTATTAAAGTCTTGAGTTTTAAATATGAACAGTTTAATTTGGGGTGATGCTCTGACTGAACAGCCAAGATATTTTTTAAAAAGTTGTAACTGTTCACTGATGATTAATGTTTAAAGTTTGAGTTTTGAGATAAATTCCATTGGCCATGTGTATGTGAAGAACTTAAGAGGTCTAAATCTATAAAGTACCTTAATGTATCTGACATTTACACAAAAATATTTAGTTTGATTATTTATTTCCTGTTCTGACCTCCTGGGAATTTTGCATCATGGCTCAAAGCTTAACTACTTGTATTTCATGTTCAGGCTCCTGGTTATTGGACATTGTAATGCCTTTTGCCATGTTTCTTTGCACTGCTTGCCATCTAACTCCCATCATAAATAATTAGCTCACTAATTTTAAGTAGCAATTCAGAGAGATGGTTTAGTTCTCTTTCAGTAGCTCTAATCCAACTAATTTTCACATCTGTTTAATATACTTTTCACTGACATAGTTACGTTATACTTTCTCCTTCTTAATGTTGTCCTCTCATCCAAAATGACCCACTAAACACCTTGAGTTTTGGTGAGGTGAATGATTCTAATGTCTGGTAATAATGTAGAGAGTCCCTGAAATTAATGTTAGGATCTGAAAACTCTATACAAATGTGCATAAAATGTTATCATCTCCATTGAAATCTAAAACACAAAAAGGCCAAAGCAGTTTTTATAGTAAGAGCCTGAGTATTTCCCTGGGCCATTTAGCAGGCCAGATTCAGAACCTGGTTTCTGCTTGGCTTCTGATGTACTCATTAACCTGTTCTTCCTCCCTACAATTCACTGCAGGACTGGTACCAATGAGAAATTTGTCAAAATCTGTACTTCAGCTCCTTGTGCCATCTTCATATGAAGACTTTAAATATTAAGCTATACTATATTTAAGCTATTAAACTATACTGTGACATTAGAATGGCAAGAATATGCCTTTCCCCAGGAAAGGCTGTAGAAAATAAGCAGTAAAGCTGTATGACAGGTGAAAAGTGTATAAATGTTATAATCTTCACTGACAAAATCACATCTCAGTTTAGGCAAGATTAGACTTCAAAGCTTGGTTGTTCTTTGTGCTACACTAAATTCTGCATCTTTGCTTTTAAGGTGAATTTAATTATGGAACAGAAATTCAAAGAATATCAAGGTCATGTAGGTCAGCTACAGAGATTGTGTGAAAGTTCATGATTTGCAGTGGAACCTCAGAATCAATAATTCACTCTGGGGAATAGGGTGGTGACTGACTATCGTACACATGCTGTGCTTTTAGCACCTGGTTCAGAGAGCAAAAGAGTTCCAAACACATTGGTGCTTGTGTTCTCTGCTGCAAGTAATGCACCTTTTGGGGAGAAAGTTCTACTTTAAAGATTTATTTTAAATATAGGTGCCCTGCGGTTTTATACCACCTGGAGCTTAGGCCCACACTGTTTGATCTGTCTTTGATGAGGTGAGTGCATGATTTCTGTGCCTGAGCAATGGCAGGAATGCTATGTAGGTTAGAACCCTTGGGCAGAGCTGCACTGCAAAGGTTCTAATGAGTGACAAGGTAAGCCCTTTAAAAATGCAATGACAAAAAAGAAAACCCAGTAGATCATTTGAATAGTACTTACAAGAGGAAAAAGCAGATATGGAATATGAAAAAGAATATTTTATAAAGTAGTTTCATCCAAATCGTTGTCTGTTGTTCTCATCTGGGTCAATGCGCATATCAGTGTTTAAAAGAAGCATGATATGATTGGTAAATATCAAATAATTTGTAGGATGGGTTTAATAAGTGCAAACAAGCTGAGTTCTGTTGTTTAAAAGGAAAAAAAAAATCCTCAAATCTCAGAAGCTATTTACAGCAAGGGTTTAAAAAATTTCAACCTCAAATGTAACCTGATTTGTATCAGTGCTCAATTCTTAGTATCTCCTTTTATGGGAAACTTGAAATGCCTGGTCCCTTCAAATGCTGGAATCATACAGTTTTACAGCAGGTTCTTCTTTGCCTAACAACCACATTAATTTTCCTCAGCTCAAAAAATGGATAAATTGTAATTAAGAACAATTAAACCAACTCCCTATCCCTAAGTGAGTGTTGTGAACAGAACCTGCTTGGTTTGAAAGGGGTATGAAGACTGTGACTGTTGGCTTACAGAGACCAAGAGCACTGCAGAAATGACACATTTGATTTCTGTAGGGAAGGGGAAAACTGACTGCTCTAACTAATGATATTCCCTATTGGCCAGAGCAGTGTAGAGAAAATGGCAAGGCTGGTACTGCAGTGGAAAATGTTAAGGCAATGAAGCTGAGGTAAAGGAAATGCTGTCGTGAAAAGCACCCCACACATTCAGGTTTTAACTGACTTTGAGATGTTCCAAACAGGCAAGAAAGCCCATCTGTGTGATGGATGGTACAAGAAAGAAGTTAAACAAACAAATTTATGGAGAGAGGTTCCTCATATAAGCCCCTTACAATAGGTTATTTCACTTTCTGCTGAAGCAGGTCTGAGCTTTATAGTTATAGTTAAGTTAAAAGGGCTGGTTGTGCTCAGCACTTTTGCAAATTGCATCACTCAGTGATGTGGCTGAGCAAGAACTAATTTGTTTTTACAGCACCTGTTTTTTAGGGTTGTTAACCTGATTGAACAGATTTTTACAGATAGGTAGATAGATAGATAGATAGAGCTATTAATCAAGCCAGTGAGAATCAGGACTTTTAATTTCAGTGCTATGTTAGCATTTGAGCACACCTTAAGGCTGTGTGGTTTTTGACACCGTGGTGAAAGAGATGTGTTCCTTCTTAGGGTTGGTAACTGCCTGGAGTTCAGCTGTTGTGATCCATCTAATTATTTGATTTGGGAGTGAAATGATTCTCATTTTTCATAATGATTCAAATAAAGGAAAGTGTGAAATTTCACATCTTGCACCATGGAAGATATGTTATAAGAAAACATGTTTGGAAAAATTATGCTGTTATTCCATTATTCTGGCATATGAGTGCTTGTGTGGTCATGCAGAACAATTCCTCCACACTGTGATACAAATCAGAAGAGAGACTGAGCATGCCAGGGTCACTGGGAAAAAAAAAACATAAAATATACTCAAAACCCCTGGGAAAATAGAAACTACTTCGAATTAAACTTTATGGCTACTGTATGTGTTGCTTGCACATCTGCTGCAGAAGGAGAGGCAAAGTTAAAGGTGACAGGTTGATCCCTGAAGTAACATCTCCTTCTGCCTCTGTTATTACTGATGAGCAAAAAGTTGATTCTCTTTCTGTCCTTCCCTTCCATTTTCCTTACTTTCTTTTAGATTTTGAGGGTGGATATCAATGGACAGTAAACAGAGAAGCAGATGAGGAAATCTTTTATTGTTTCTGCACAACCTGTTGCTGGGTTTTGATTGAATAATTCACTTCATGCAGTTGACTCCACAGATTGGCCCATGGAAGTGGTTTGTTTTTTATAAGTCCTTGAGGATTTTTCTGTCTGGTCTGAGATTCTCTTCTCAGCTGTTCCCATCCTTGTGTTTTCCTCTAATTTCTCTATTTTTATTTGCACTGCTGCATATATTAAAAGACAAAGAGATTTGATTTTACTAATCTCCTTGTGCCTATGTTTGTAGTGTACCAAATGTGGAATGAAGGGTAATTAAAGTATCTTTTTAGAGCATAATAGAGTGAAGGACATACAGCTTGACTTTACTGTTAAACCTCTACAAGTAGATGAGGAAAGAGCTGATTATTAGGATGTCAAGCAACTGAATTGTTATTCTTGGAAAGTACCTGAAGTATTTTTAGACTGTATTTTCTTCTGTCAGGGCTGAAGCTTTATGATCTTGTTGCCTTTTTTATTTTTTTTTCATGTTGTTGTTCTATATCCTTTGTGTTTAGTGGTTCAGCGAGGAATGCCCAAGGTCTCTCCATGTCGCTATTGATGGAAGATGAACATGAAAATGCATTTAAATTCAGCAGTGTCTCCTAGTTTGTCAGGAAGCCTAGTATTTGTTTTTATTTTTTACTGATGGGAGGAAGAGGGACAGACTCCATTTTTGCCACTTTCCAGAGTAATTCTGAGCCTAACCGGTATTACTCTTTGGGGTGGAACAAGGCAGCAGTCTGTGCACTGCTCTTTCTTCTTTCCTCAGATCACGTGCAGGACTTGAGAGGCAGTGCACAGCTGCTCTCTCTCAGGAATTATGAGAGCACCTTGTACTGCAAATGCCAAGAGAGTCCAGAAGGTATTTAGGAGCACGTAAGAATTGGTCCTGTTCTGGACTGGCTGTGATGTGTTGGGTGAACCGAGGAAAGTCAATGCCCTTTTCTTCTTTGTCTGATTTATTTGGATTACCAAATGGCACATGTGGTGTTGTCTCTGTTGGCCAAGAGGCAACTTACAGCGAGTATTATAACAACCTGATAGAGAGAATGCATGTCAAAAGTAGCTGGTGTTGGGGCACTTGTCCTCCAGCAATAAAGATGTTGCTCATATGGACTCTGAACAACGCTGGAGGCATTAGGACTGGATACATGCAGTGCTCATAAATTATTGCATTATAGGCACACAACCAGATGCATAAAAAGGACTGTTTCTTGTTATGTGTCCGCCTCATACCAAATGAAAACCCTGCTCTGACTAGCAAACCTTAGGAAATGTTTCACTCCTGAGAAAGAACTCAATACAGTGAACATCAGAGTAATTAGAATTCAGCAGAAGAGATTTAAAATAGATTTATCTGTCCCATTTTGGATAAACTGGCAGCAAGAAGGACAAAACTTTCTTAGGAGAAAACAGTGAGAATGAATGCTCTTTGAGGACAAGTTTTAAGAGGCTGTTGGTCATGCCTTGTGATGCCAATAGCAGTATCCTCTGCTTCTACTGTGTATCATCATGGTACCTGGGAGGAACCTGGGACTGAGGATCAGGAAAAAATGTGCTATCCACATATATATGTGGTTTTATACATTCTTCCTATGTATCTTCTACATCCTTTTTTATCCTCTCTCTTTAGAGATCACTATATAGGCACTATAGATTTTTTTCCTCTGCAGATATGTAATAAATTCTGGTAACATAACTTTTTGCACCATTAAAGGTAATAGGTTTTCTTTACCATTAAAGCTGATAGGTTTCCATTACCATTTCCACTGATGTCAGCATTTCAGTGTCCTACAATTTTATTTACTTTTTCACAACACAAATACACCCTGTTTTTCTGTGTACCATCTGTTGCAATAGTGTGAGCTGGAGGATTGATGGTGTGATAACACTTGGAATCTGCTGCTGTTAGAGAAGGGACACCAAGCTCTGCAGCCATAGGCTCCAGTGTAACACAAACATCAGGAGTGCAAAGAAGACAAATCGCTGAGTCATTACAGCATGTCCTGTGGGGATTTTTTGATACAAAGAACAACCTGAATTTTCCAATTAGGTTTCCACATGTGCTTTGTGCTCTGTAACTCCTGCTTTTGACTGGGAGCATCGTGTGCCCTGACAAGCCCTGTGCAACCTGACATTCCAAAGTTGTGGTGAAATTAAATGAGCAATTTCCAGTTTCCATGCTGGGTGGGTGGATACAAATAGAACCAAAATGCTCTTAGTAAAGTATTGTTCTATAAGTGGCTCCAATGACTGTTACACAAAGGTCAATTTGAAGAAATCTGGTTAAACCTGTAATAGTAACTGTGGAAATCTAAGTGGATATTTCAAACACTGACCACTTTTCCTGTCTGTCTACAAAGTCTGCAAAGTCTAATCCAGAGATTTTGCATACCGCAGAAAAGAAGACAGTTCTTTTTCCCCCTGGTGTCTAATGTACCTCATGTGGGGGGAAAAAAGGCATAATTTTATCTGTATTTATATTTACAGGTGGAAAAGGCTGCAAAATTTAATTAGGAGAAATTATCTTTTCTTACATCCTTGAAACACATGAATTCCTTTCTATAGTTAGATATTTGAAAATCTGGTGACTATTGTAAAATATATTACTGACAAAAAGAATCTCAGCTTCATATTGCTATAAGATTTTTTTGTGTTTTAACATACTATTTAAAGAAACTTCCCTCAAGGCCTGTTAATCACTGAAATAGCTATAAGCCCAATTTTAATGAATCAAGAACATCTTTAATAGCTCTGAGTTTTTCTTTAAAAATTTATTGTCTACAAAAGGCTGAAAAATCAGTTATGAAATCTAAATTAATTGTAACTCTTCAAAAAACAAAACCAGACAATATACACTTGCAAATTAAAATCAGGATGGTTTTTTGTTTAGATCAAGCTTTTGGAGAAAGATAGGAGGATTGCATTTCTCTGATTGCATTGCTCTGATTACAGACAATGATATGTTAACAATGATTGCTAGAATTTTCACAAAACTTTATAGTAATAATTCATTTACATTTGAACATTTAGCTGCATAGTCCACATTCTTTTAACAAAGTCTCTTCTGAGGGTACAAATTCTTAACTTCTGAGTCTTCAACAGGGAAAACTGAGCTGGCCTCTTAGGAAGACACTGCTCAAAACTCCCATGTCACAGATAAATCATATTAATTTAGAAACCTGGGTTAATGCCATCCCTGCATCATCTGACATAAATTAAGCTGCTGTTGTGATGACAGAACTGTCTTCCATTCTGACGAATACAGTCACACCATTTCCTCAGAACACAGTTTTTTCATAGCTGTCCATTTCCTCTTATTTCTTCTGGTGGAAGTTGGTGAAAGCAGGGACTTGGTTGTTTGCTCTACACATAGGACAGGGAGGTCCTGGGCTGTGCTTGGGCTTCCAGGCTATATAATAAGCAAACAGAGTGGATTTCTGAAACAATATAAAACCATTAAAAGATGTCTTGGCTTCTTTCCAAACAAATTGGGATTTCTCAGCCTGGAAGAGAAAAAGCGTTGGGGTGACCTAATTGCAGCCTTCCAGTTCCTGAAGGGAGACTACAAGAAAGATGGAGAGAGACTATTTACAATGCATATAGTGACAGGACAAAAGGGAATGGCTTCAGACTGAAAGAAAGTAGCTTTAGATCAGATATTAGGAATAAATTCTTCCCTCTGAGGATGCTGAGCCACTGTCAGAGGTTGCCCAGAGAACCTGTGGCTGCCTCATCCCTGGAAGTGTCCAAGGTCAGGTTGGATCAGGCTTGGAGCAACCTGATCTAGAGGAAGGTGTCCCTGCCCATGACAGGGGGTTGAAACAAGGTAATCTTTAAGATTGCTTCCAAAACAGGCTATTCTATGATTCTACAATCTCCCGAGTGGAATGCTTTGTTAGGTGTCTAACAGGAGGTTGTGTGCGTTCCTGCTCTACAATTATCTTGTGTTTTTTTTTTTTTTTTTTTTTCTAAAATCACTTTTTTTTTTTTATTTTT